>NW_010580193.1:372078-394854 GCF_000705375.1 Tinamus guttatus
TGGTTAGGAAAAAAAAAAAAAAAAACAGCTTATAGCCTTTCTACATTTTTTGCTTCATAGAGAACTTTATGCCACACGCGGAGCTGGAACTGAAGAGGTTTCAGAAAAGCAAGCACAAAGCTTACTCTAGTATCAGAGTACTCCTGCTGCACATGATGAAACATGACTGTGCAGACCACTCTTCAAGGGTCCTGTAGATTTAGGTCCATAACTCGTTTTTCTTTTTTTTTTCCTCCACTAAGTATCAAAGATTATTTTTCAGTGTGACAAGAACTATGGGGTAAATCTGATTTCACAGATAACTGTAGATCAAGTTTTGATGAAATGTTGTCAGAAAAGAAAGAAAAGTCTAAAGAACTCCTACAACTTTAGAGGAACAAATGTTGTTCTGATTTATGTGATATTTTTCCATACTAAGTTTTGTTAAGGCCTCATTCCTTCTAGTTATAGGAAAATTCTAGTTTTAAGAACAGATTAAACTCTTCAGCAATTTCATTTTTTAATATGAAAACGGTGAAAAAATGTATGTAATTTTATATAAACCTCAGATCTTGTAAGATACAAAACATCAATTGATAAAAATGAACAAGCTTTCCCTTGACCCCATCAAAAAAGGAAAAAAAAACACACCAAGAAAAATAACATCTAAAGACTAAATCCCCTCAATTCTTATACTTTGAAAAGGTTTTTTTTTTCCTGTCCTAGAAAGAAGAGAGGAAAACATATAGCCAAACTTTATGTAGAACCAGGTGCATATACAGAATAGAATTACAACTGAGCACT
Organism: Tinamus guttatus; assembly: GCF_000705375.1. The sequence continues at coordinate 372,862 of NW_010580193.1, forward strand.
GTCTCCCTTTTGTGTTATTCTTTTTAACTTAAGTCAGAAGAACTGAAGTGACACAATTTGATCTCCTATTTTTTCGATATTGCCAAAAGTAGCATCTCATTACTGTAAGTAGCAATACTTTTTGCTGAAATAGCTAGTGCTGAAGCTCTAATGAAACGTATGGAACTTCAAAGGAAAGTGCTGCAACATACCTGAACACCTCTTAGTTGAATGTAGTCAAATATAAACCATGCCAAACAGTGACACATGAAAAATACCATTATATCCCATCTGAACACATGATGAGCTGCCCATCCAATAACTAAACTGGCAACAAAGCACTCTGAGATTGGCTCACAAATTATTGTGGCAGGCAACATATTAATTCGCAGCTTGGCCCACCTAAGGAAAAAAAAAGAAAAAACATCAATTTTGACTATATTCTTCTCTATATCCTGTTCCCAGACCTCATCAAGTGATAAGCCACCAAACTCTGCTTGAGAACATGTTAATATAGTTTCTCATTTAATTTTATCTAAGCAAAATGTTGTAAAAATGCTTTCAAACATACTGCACATAAAAGAAATTGAAAAACTAATACTTTCTAATGCTAATAGTACACTAACTGCGCATACATCAGTCTTAAAATCCACTGCTTTATTTTCCAAAGAAGAAGAAAGGTACATCCAAATGTTCATTGCAACTTTAGCCTTCCAGGAATTACATAAAAGTTAGCTTTGGAAAAGTTCTCTTTCTCATAACTATTGAGGACAGGGGAGAAAGTCAAGATTAAAAATTACCTGATCATTCTAGATTGAAACTGAGAAATAGAATATGAACCAGAGTTCTGCATTGCAACCTGTGTGGCCATTGCAAATTTCCAGCCCCTGAAAAATGAATACACACAGTAAGTATCTTCCAAATAAGAGGTGCTCAGGTACTGTAAATTATGATATTATCATAATATCATGATATTATTATACCGAGGAAACTTTTAAACCCCATGTGCCATGCTCTTACAATGGATTTAAAAAACAAATTTGAAATGTTTTATCAAGTCTTAGTGGAAAATAGCAAATAGCCAAATACCACTGTATTTGCTCAGTTCTCATAAACTTCTTTTATAAAGAAATTACAAATGATATAATCCTTGAGAAATAATTAAGCCATATTAGTAGGACAGAACATAACAGAAGTACTTTGTTGAACAGTGAAATATAACTGTTTATTTCTAGTATGTATTATATAGAAAACAAATAAATTAATTCAAAGTGTACTTAAAGAAGTAAGCTCGCTGCAGAGATGTCTTACCGATCAGCTATAGCTTTGGCCATGAAATAATCTTCAGCAATATACTGTGCAAATGCTATCAGTCCTCCAGCTTGGTCCAAGACATCTTTTCTCATCAAACACGACATTCCTGTTACACATTTGAAGCCAGTTAAATTGGCTGAAATATATGACCTTGGATGTGAAGTTCCAAAATAAACCTGCAAAAGAAGACAATAAATAGGGCTTTTGAAAATCTACGGATATTTTTTGCAAGTACTATTCCAGTTGCAGCTTTTTATAAATATTTCTCCAAAAAGGTCTGGCAAAAGAAAAAATACCCTAGATGTGGCCAAATTTGATGGCATACTTGGAAAGACTTTCAAAACCAAACTGCTTTGTAGTGGCTGTCCTGTTAATTTTGAATCTTTCCCCCACAGTTCAGCAATTCTTATAAGCAAGTTTTCATTTTGGAAGGCAACTTGAACTCTTTTAAAGGTTTCCCCGGTGCCAACATGGGAGAAAGTGAGCAATTTAGCTACTGCACGGAACATTTTGTTCACTTTACCATCAATGATGATCTCCATTGCTATGGCTTCCTAACATTCAGAAGATGCAAAAAAAATTTAAAGGGTTCCTCCATTCAGACATTTTTCATGAAACAATTAAATGATCACAGAACACAATGAAGTGCTAGAACAAATCACAATTGCAATTTTTGTTCTCTTTGTGAAAGATGTATTGTATTTAAACAAAACTCAAAAAAACCTATTAGTTTATCACAAATACATCATCATACTCAAAATGGCCAGTTCTGTAGGGCGTGCCTTTCTTGGAGCTACTGCTATCCACATTTATAAGACAAATACACACACAGTCACACAATTTTGCAACAAGTGAACATGTACAAGAATTCACAAGTTTCTGAATAGACAATTATTCAGCCTAAACCTTCCAAAGGCTATACTTGTGCCAATTAAGAGAAACAAATAGTCAGAAGAGAGGACATTATTGGTTATACACAGTAGCTGTCCTATAAGAATGTATTTTCTAATCCTGTGAAGTATCATCTACATTTTTTTATGTTTGTTAGACATGTGTTAAGAAGTCTGATTGAGATTCTGTGATTTTACAAATTCATAAACTGACTGCATGTTGAATATGCAAATTAAATGATAGTTAAATTGCTGTCTATTATTACTAAAAACCTTTAATCTTAAGTAAGTCAGTCACAAGGATTTAATGTTTTTTCATGATAGCTAAAACAGAGATGCTCTCTTTCCCCTTACACGGTAGTTCAGTAATGACTGTTCTGTGCAACCAAAGATAAATGCTGGGCAATGCTGCAGTTCTTTTTACAATATTTAACAAGTTAATATAAGGCATATCCTACAAAGGGACAGTTGGGCTTGAGGGCTAGAGCCTTTCACTACCACTATTCCTACAGGTGGTCTTTACACTGCTTTTACTGAACTACTTAATCACTGAAGAAAAGGCATGCTAATCTTCAATTGGACTGGCTTGAACTAGATCTTGAAGTAAAAGCAGTCGCAGAAATACAGAAGCAGGGGCAGTAATTCTATTTAACAAGTAATAGCATTAATTACTTTGTTGCATAGTTCCTTGCCTGTTTTTTTCATGAGAAATTAATTCAGACTTTCTGCTTCACAAAGATCACACAAGAAGCCCTTTCTCCATGTAATGAAAGAATACTGAATTTCACTGCACTTCTACCTCTCGTATTTCTGCTTTTGACACACATTAGCCAGCCTTAGGGCAAAAATGCCTTGCTCATACTGGTTTAGAATAAAAGATACTGCGATGAAATTACATTCCTTGAGACATGAAAAACAAACAAGAAAACTCTGCTCCTTCCTACCGCAAAACACAGAACTCAAAGGCAGTGAAGAGGGAGGAAGAAGAGGACAGATGAAGACTGGCAAGATATATCATACAAATCATCTGTTCACCTTCTCTTTCAAGACAAGTGTTAAGAAACACAAAAGAGCACTACAGAAAAGGTAGTTTCACAAAAAAAAAAAAAAAAAAAAAAAGGAGATGGTTCATCTCGCAACAAAGATTACATCTGTGAAACCTTTTTTGCCATTAAGGGTTTAAGGGCGCAGAGGAAAATATAAGATGGAAAAGTTGACGCAAGAAATCTATGATGTATTAGTAAACATCCACATCTACATCTCAGATGAAAATGGCCCAAAGCTCAGAGGGTGTTATGAGGGAAACAGCACATAAGCAGTGCCTCTGAGAGGAGCAGGATGTATAGACAGAATCATGATAATCTGCAAGCTAGACTTTGGAATGTTTTTGTGTCCCTACACAAAAGTCTGTTTTGACTTCAAATGATAGAACAGTTCTTTAGTTTGTAATAAACTTTAAGATAAATCAATCATTTATGCTGCCTTTTTTGTTGTTTCTATTATAATCATACATACTGAATCCACATTTAGAATGCTTTGGTAAAATTTAGAAACCCGAGTACTTTAGATTATTTAAAATTATCCTAGGCATCTACTTTCAGGTAACACATTTGAAACTGAAACATTTTTTTCCACATAAGGGATGGAAAAGGCACCAGACCATTTTTGGTCAGAAACATATTGCAAAGGAAGTCCAGACAACATAACACTTACCTGTTCAAGAGTAGCAGCAAAACCCTGCCTGTCTGCAACGTATGGTAGCCCATGGACCAAACCTACTTTTTCAGTCATCTGGTTGGCCATATCTGTCAGTGTGTCTGGTGTTACTATGTGAAAAACAAAAAAAAAAATAATAACAATTAAAAAAAGAGAAAGAGACAGCTCATAAATGACAGATCATTCTGCACTCTGTACAATGGTACCAAGATTCATATTCTATTCCTACTATCAGGGTGATATCTTGTTGTACAATATGTTGAGGCAAAGTTTAAGTAAAATAATCATGATGAATAACAGGCAAATCATGAAATAAAAAATTTTAGCCTCTAGTTAAAGGTGTTAAACTTGGTTAAAAAGAGATGTTCCCACTGTTTTCATTGTACATATTATTTCACAAGAATATTTTAAAAAGATTTTTGGCCCTCATTTTTATTTCAGTTCCCAGTCAAAACAATCAACAAAATGAATTGTCCACAGGCAGTAAGAAGGGAGTGAATTCTTACTTTAGAAGGAAATGTAACAATCAGCACATTACTGCACAAACTCACCTCTGATTCCACTATCACAAATCCATATGAGATCATATTTAGCAACTTCATATCCAGGCATCAGGTTGTTAATCTTGGGATTGATGCCAACCTTCTTACCTCCTAAAAATTAGAAATATCACACATGCAGTGAATGTCTTTTTTAGAATCCAGACTCCTTATTCCAGCTATTTAGTTATATTAAATGAGCTACAGTTAAGTCCACCTACTATTAAGAATAGGACTCAAATACCAAGTATTCATTCACTTGTATATTTCACGCCTTATTAAGATGATAAAGAGACTTGAAAAAAAAAAGTGCTTCCTCAAAATGGTGGAGTATCAAAGTTAACATAATTAAAAGAGGAGTGGGGCTATGAAGCTACCACACTCTGCACAGCAAGTGTTCTGTGCATCTTTATGTTAGGACTACTGATAACGCATATGACTGTTTTACATCAGAGTAATTTTGGAACCAAAACAAAAGGAGCAAGATAAGACGGACAACACACTCGGCCGTTCTAGACATTCTAGACATCAATTTATTTCAGGGCAGGGGAGAGGAGCGTGTTCCCATCCCCTCGCAAAGTAAAAAGGAATGTGAAGAAATAGTCCTACAGGCTCTAAATCGAGGAATGAAGAATTGTTGCAGCAGATCAAGCTCAAATAGATTTAAGTCACTTCTAAGTGACTTAACTTCAAGTCACTTCCTGCATACTTAGTTCACTGCAAAGATAGAACTCAAATTGCTGTGTAGCAGATTTAAAAGGAAAACGTCACTTTTTTGTGTACAAGTTATTATTCTTCCTATTTTTTAATGATGTCACAGATTCCAAAAAAGCAAACTCACTTCCTTTACCCAACTCTCTAACAGATAATTAAGCTACAAGTGAGCATCCGAAGAACGAGACAGATGTTTATTTTAAAATATTGCACATATAACTGAAGGATTCTTTAATAATACCTTGTAAAAATCCCACCACAGAGTTACACAACTTACCAATGAACAGTCTAGCATCCACATTTGGATATTTGCCAAGAAGCTTTTTGCATACATCAATAGCTGGATCATCATGATCTTGTACACAGAGTAGTACTTCATACTAATAAAGAAAGAAAAAGGGTGCCTGAAGCTTTTAAAAATGTCCCCAACAAGAACAACAATAATAATAAGCTAACCAGTTTTAAGGATTTTCTTTCTCTCCCCCTGCCCCTTTTTTTTTTGGCCCATACCACCTGAGGAATGAATTCAAAGCACTCGGCTACAATACACAACAAACTTGACTGTACAGCTTACATATGCCTTTGACCTTTCACGACAGAAGTAGCAGCGCCCGAAGCAGTTTTGAGATGAATGTGGAGGAGAAATTTCTGTGTCTAATTTTAAAACTAAGGCCTTTTGAAGGAAAAGTTAGGAGTAGTAATGTGGATTTAAAAAAGGACTAAGTGGTGAGTGATACAGCAAGCATTTTTCAGATTTCTCCCTTAAGTTATAGGCTACTTGAAACACAGGCAGGATCCGAAACACTTATCACTTACATTACAAAGTCAAACACTGTTCAAGAGCAAGTATAAGCTTTTATCAACTATTTATTTTTCAACACTGACAAGTGGCTTCAGGACTATACCACATACCAACAACTGATAAAGGACAGCAAAACATCAGCAAGTTCTTTACTGGAAAAGCAGCCAGCAAGAACCATGATTATCAGGCCCTCGGTAAAAGTTCTTTTTTAGACAATCTGTCACAAAGAAGTATAAAATTGAATAAGGGTGCTTTGCCTCATGATTAAATGGGCCTCCAAAATAAAAGTATTTCATAATAGGATTAATTAGAGACAATACTGAAGTTATAAAATCTTAGTTAAGCATAAAGTATGTTTTGACCACAACTCTTGGTTGTATCCCTTTGCACTCAGCTTCTGGGAAAAAAAAAAAAAAAAACATTTGGAAAATGTAACTATGTATTGACTACAAAAGAGGGAAAAAAAAAAAAACACTCTGTACTTGATTAAAATTAGTCCAGTCGTTCTAGCCCAGGTCACCAACATAACTAGAGAGTGGGAGGTACACACAAGGCAGCTGGGAAGTTGTAGATACTCACTTTGGGATAATCCAGTTCAAAGAAAGTTTCTAAATTGTTTATCAGATTAGGATCCACTCCTTTCAGCGGCTTTAGAAGTGAAACACCAGGAAGTTTGCTGTATGGCTGTTTGTCTGTTGCTTTCTTGTTGAGATGAAGTCGTCTGCAATTAGAAACAGCATATACCATGCAATAAGAGAAAGAAAGCATGCTAGTTTTGAACATGCTACTGAAAGCCAGTAAAAAATAACAGAATTTGAAAGTTTAAAAACCACTGCAGAAGTTTTAATTTTATAGAAAAACAGCTTTTTTATATATATGTCGGTTGTATGCCTAAAACACCCTAGCACTGGGTATCGCTAGGTCACTTCAATTCATCCTTCATTCAAGATCAAATAATTAGCCAGTAAAAAGCACAAGTCACTTCAAAGCTCAAAACTGCAGGACGCTAGCCTGTGTTTGCAGGCTATTTGTTATTTCATTTCTCCTGTTTCCATGATTTTGTCACACGCAAGAGGCCAGTGTTATGAGAAATACTAAATTGTACTGAACAGTTGAAGATTTCTGCAACAGAATCATCATTGGTAAGACATCATTGTGGAAAAATTAAATTAAATAGTGATCATAGTCTAAATTACTAGGTATTACTCAGAGTAATTTACAAATTCATGTTTTAACTAAGATGAAGTTTTTACTTTTTTTCAAACTACCAACAAGAGATGAGTTTTTACCTCCTTTCTCCACAGAGCGCTGAAAATCATAACTAATATTACAACAGGATAATCAGAAGGAGCAAATGGAGATGGAGAAAGGTCAGTTGCAATGACTGCATTAAAGAGTGATCCAGATAGTCAGAGGGGAAAGAACAAAAAGATCAACAGTTAACAACACTAAGGATGAAGATCAACAAGCCAATTTAGACACCCTGCTGGATCAGCAGGACGGACAAGCAGAGAGCACAATTCCAAACGGCCACTGTCTATTCAGTGGTGAAATATTAAAGTAAATACAAGACTTGTCACGGCTGAATAACCAGTCCATATCCTTTTTCACTGATTTAAAAACAAAATTAAATTCTTAAAATCTGTTTGGCAGTATAAAATCAATTTTTAATAAATTAAATTTATGTGAGCTGAGAAAAGTATTTCCTATAGCTTAACATTTGTAAATAATTAAGAGAGTTCGCTGTACTTTTGCTGGATAATATACTTTTCTAAAAAAAAAAAACGCAATATATTCATACCAAAATAATATTTTTATAGCAGTATGTACCTGTATAGTATCCATTCTTAAATAAGATTTTTTGTACTTAAAAACTCACAAGACACTTAAAAAAAAAAAAAGGCAATAGCAGTTGTCCACAAAATGTGCTTCATCCTAATTAAATGATATTAACAAACAAAAAAATAAATAAAAGTCCTGACTCCCAGGAAGCACTCTCCTGAAGAAAGCACTCAATTAAGCATAGCTACTGGGCTACTGAAGAGATGCAGTCAGAGATGCTAGAACTCCCTAGAATCCGTTTGCCTGAAATGTACACTGACGTCACCCTCATCTGTGTTTTCTCCTGCATCTGCTTTAAAGCAAGTTTGCAGCTGGACATCAGGGGCAAAATGTTGTTGCAGAGAACAGATTAAAGATAAAAGGGTGAAGTTAGAGGATTATGTCCTCATATTGTCATTGATCCCAACTCTGGGCATTGCAGAGGCAATCTAAAATAGCACTGCTAAGCAAAGAACAGCCAAGGAGAAGTCATACCAAAATAAGAAAAGTAACAGTTCAGAGAGCCACCATGGGCAGGAAGATTTCTTTAACAATTTTCATAGAATTATAATAGCAAGCACAGGCTTTAGGGCCAGCAAAAAGGAGGCCCTTCAAAACAACACTTCAGGAAAACAGGAGGAGCCAAAGATGCTTAAGAAAAAAAAAGAGCTCTCAAATTATAATAGAATAAGCTAGCGCCTGCAGCACAGTTTGATGCATAAGGGTGAAAGATTTTAAAAACAGGAAATAAGAAACGTAAATGGCAGAGTGAATATATTTATGGAGAAAGGCAAGGAGAGAAAAAAGCATACAGAAAGATTTGAGAGAAGACTGTGATAAAGTGTAAGCAGCCAATTGTGGAGCTGCAGAATATCACATTACAAACTATGCTCACATATAGAATTATGCAACCAATTGAATTATGTAAGGAAAAGCCTACACATGGCAAAAAGTTAGAGAAACCTTAAAAATCCTTCAAAAGAGGCACATCGGGCATTATTAGGGCCTATTCAGCTATTACGCACCGTATATAGAATTTTGACAATATAATTCAGCATACCAATTCTAACAACATGTCTTAAAAACAAGATCTCAACTCACGTTCTAATCACAACACTACACAAAAGTGGCAAAATGCCATCCCAAAGGCACCACGGTATTGTTAAGAGTAAGAACTTCCATGCCAGTTGTTGCAATACCCTATCAGAATCAATAGAGCAAAAGAGAAAAAAACTAACAGTAAATTAAATATTTTAGGCTTAGGTTGCCTATTTGCAAAGTGGCGTAATATGAGCAAGAACAAAAGACTTGCACTTGACAACCCAATAACACTAAAAAAGAAAAAAAAGATTAACCATTATGAGGAACAAGTCAATTGACAATAGTCAATTAAAGAGTAATAATTAAAACGGGCCTTAAAATATCAAAATATCAATATGAATTCAGACAACATTAGCATTGCTACTGTAGGTATAGTATAAATTATGTTCTATATGTTAAAGAACACTTAAATTTTAGAGTCTCTTGGTTTTGAAATACTATTAAAACTAGAATGCAATTTGCTTTCCTTTAACAAATATTTACTTGTTAGTAAGGCAAGAGGAAGTACTGAATACCACTGTAAGTTCATGTCCCAAAGTTGAAGTCTCAAACAATTTAGCAGTATAAAAAGCTCCAAACCAGTTTGAAATGACAAAAATACGAACTTTGTGAAGAGACTGCTACCTTACAAACACTACGCAATTATTTTGCATTGAAATCTGCCCAAAAGCAGTACAGCTATTCAGATGCATTTTCTTAATGGAATTTTTCTACTCCCACCCAATATTGAGAGCTGAAGAGTACTACTATGAAGTAGTACTATAGGAATATATACAAAGAGTACTATGAGGAATAACAAAAAACAGATGCTGGTAAAGCACTAAGGACACTCACGTTCTACAGGCAAAATATAAGATAAGTAGTTAGGGTATCTATCCGTACTTTCACACTTACATACACATTAAATGGTTAAAAGCTTTAAGTAACAGTAGTGAAGCTGTGAAATTTCTTCAAAGAGCCTGCTGCTAGTATAAGAGGGTGGGAAAAGAGAGAAGCTCCAAAACGTCATGAGGGTGTCAGGATAGTTCAAATATCCTACATTAGGTAAGAAGCATTTGCAAAGGTTGCTTAAACTTAATCCCATAAAATACTAATTAACCCATAGAACAAACTGTAATACAGATTTCTTCCTTTGGCAGATGGAAAAAAATAAATAGAAGTTTGAAAAGCAAAATCCGGGCTACTGAAAAATCGCCATCTGTGTACTACCTGATGAATTCTTACTAACTCAAATTTCACAGTCAGCAGTGATTCGAGGCAGCAGTCAGTTGCCAGACACAAAGAGAGAAGGGAAGGGGCCTGCATGAATAGTCTTGAGCACAGCGTCAGAAGGAAGAAATAGAAGACTGCAAGTATGCAAGAACTACTTACTAGTGTGTTGTTCACGTTTCATTATTTCTCACACTGCTCAACCCATCTTGCAAATAAAAACTCTAGAAGTGCATTAAGAGGTCTATGACACTATTTTGTTTTTCCTTTTTATGGAATGAAAACAAGTTACCAAACAAAAACTGAAGCCACCTGCAGCAACATTCCTCTCACCAACTAGCCAGAATTCTTTGCAAAGAGATCAAGGCTTTTAGTTTTTGTTTCTCTACTCTTTTTCCATCCCCATTATGCAGTCTTATACTGCTGAATCAATTTAACCGTAGGTCACTGCAGAGAAGCAATCCGTCTTTTCTCATTCATCTTCTGGGATACTGCTGTTCTTTATCTTACAATGGTGCAGACACCTGTCTGACCACACAGCTACCCAGATGAGACATGAATGGACATAAAACTATTATTCTATTGGCAATGCCAGTGTCCTGTCAGTTTGTCTTGGTAAATGTAGAGTTTGGAAGGCTGAGGGGGCATGACTTGGCAGCTTGGCAGTCTCTTGACTGCCCTAGATTCAGTGACCATAAAGACATGCAGTAAGTCAGTCCACCCACTGATCTGGCAGTCACAAAATGATGTGGTCCAACAGCACGGAGGAGCGGAAACGGGCAACTGGGAACAAGCGGAAGAGGACTCTGTCTGTGCGGCAACACTATGTCGCTTTTAGAAGGACAGTAATTATAAATAAAAACATTAAGTGTCACTTGGCCTTAATACAAAGCTAAGTAAACAAGTATGGAAGAAAGAAGCAGTAAGATCTCAGTGCCCACTTCATAGTACAGTGTTGTCATGGCTGCCTGCCAGAAGTGAAACGATCGCAGTTTTTGTTTTAGTGTGACCAAAAAAAAAAAAAATCCAACAGAGAAAAACCAACCAAACAAACAACAACAAAAACATAACTTAATACTCCTACTGTTGGCCTGCCTTATTTTAATTTATCTCAGATTAGAAGTTTGTGCTGAAATATATGCTGCCGTTAGTACGCTTCATCGTGTACTTATAAAAAAGACAAATCAAATACATTTCATCCACTTCCTAGGCAAATGCTTTCCTGTACTAAATGTGTCCTATAGACATACAGAAAGGGAAAGGAACAATGGAATTCAATGTACTGAAACTGTGACTGGAAGTAATAGAGGAGGAAGAGAGGAAAGGAAATAAATGTTAGTAGTCAAGGTCTTCCCACGTTAAGAAAAATGCAGAATTAAATATTTAGGAAGGATTGGAATAACAAAGAACCTAAACAGGTAACTGCAAAAGTAAGCTCCAAATCTCAGCAGCTAAACATTCTAAAACAATTTCTATCTTAATCCATGGCTAGTAATAAAACATACAATACTAGAGGAGAATTTTCTTCCAATCTAGCCTGATTAGACATTACTGATTTTTAAAATGTTCATAATATGGTTGAAATTCTTTTAAGAGTTATCATCCAAACACCTGATCACTTTATTGCAATAAAGTCGAGTTCGATGTATGCAATCCATAATTTGACATAAGATTATTTCAAAGGATTTTTAACTACGTTTGATGTTTGAAAAAAATATGTAAGTACAAAAGAAATTGTTTGGGGAAAGGAGAAAAGGTCATAACTGACTCCAGCTTGGTTCAAACACTCCCTCTCTTAATCTGGAAACTCCCTTTTTCCTCCACTATCTCCACATCTAATATCTATAGGAGAAACAAACACTGCCTATTGTATGCGGGCCTATTTAAAGCTACAGTAATGAGGCCCTTTGTACTGACCAAAGGTTAGATTCCTTTGTGTTTCAGCAGGCTGAAATGGGTTTAACACAGGCAAACAAGGAAAAGTTGTCTACATCACAGCCATCACTACATCAGATTAAACAATAAAATTAAGGCACAGTTTTTCCTTACAATCCATCTGCATGCTCCCATGAAAACAACACACAGGGTTTTTTTTTCCCCATTTCTGTTTTTACACACACTCAACCTAGTGGATGTTTTAACAGTTAAGGAGACTTAATTGTTGATGAATTCAATCAGCCTGCTGATCCAGGGGAAAACTACTCTTGCAAAAGATCTTGCTGGTATGAATCACGATGCTCATGAAAGGCAGAAATGTTCAGCAAGGTGTAGGAGTGGCGCTGGGGGAATTAGATTATCCATGTCAGTATCAAGTTAATAGCAAATGAAGCATCTAAATAGATATGCTTTTTGGTATGCTTTTCCTCCTTTCAGCAATTCAGTTAGATAACTTCAGAGAGCCACATCAACATTGTTTGGTCTATCTATGAAAGCATTTCTAGGGGACAGGAGTAACTCGCACCTGGATAAACCCACCACAGCAGTGAGCTTTTAGCATGGAATCAACCCCCCACAAAGTATAAGATCTTTTAAAAATAAAGATTTAGAAAATTTGTAGTGTAAGCCAGTTGAATATTTTTAAATTTATTAGTTTTTCAAATCTGTAGGAAAAAGTTCATCCCTATTCACTTAGGGCACAAATTTAATTGACAACATAATGCAATATTTATGTGAACAAGTGTTACCTACGGCTCTTCCCACAGTTCCAAGTTGCTCCATTGCCAAAATCCCTGTCATCCAAAAATACTTCCCAGCTTCTCCTCCCTAAAAGCTTCCCAGTTAACTGTCAGTAATAAAGTATTGGCTTAGAATTGAGAGTCAGATCTGCAGAAGAGATCAACTGATCTGGAAGAAAAATTAAAAAAAAACTCACCAATTTGTTTTCTTAAGTTTCAGTGGTTGACAGCCCATTCAACAAAGACATTAATGGATTGAAAAGAAAGTATTTCAAAGAAACACAAGTCGTACTCAAACACAAACTTACACAGTTATTTTTTGTTTTAGCACCTGTTAGGGTGATAGAGTGAGCTACAAACCTTGCCTTTCATATAGAATTGTCAGTGCATATGCTCTCACTCTATAGCGTCTGTCTTAAGGAAAAATGACATATATTTTCTGTAAGGGATATTACAAATGGAACAGAATGATTATAAAAAAAGCTTGGAAACAGAAAGGCAAGACAAAATAAGAGTTCTTTGTACACTGGCATCATGTGGAATAAAAAAAGTCTTTTCTGATACTTTATGTCTCCAACAGATAAAATACAGAAAAAAAAAGCTTCACCTGCAATGTTGTTCTAAAAAGCTCAAAAGTTTCACTTCTATATGTATGATATCTAATTTAAAAATGTATTAAAAAGTGTGGAGTATCTTAATTTTGACACACTCCATAAGTATTTCAGTAAGTTAACTGAAGTATGTTAACCTTTCACAGCACCAGCCCCCTTCTATAAAATCACTACAACTGGAAAAACGGAGAAGAAATCTCCTCCAGTCTGAAAACTGTCTTCTCTATTCCCCCTTCCCAATCACAGAGATGGGTGAGAGAAAACAGAAGAATTGTCACTCTCCAGCTGCTATTGTTTTGTCAGGAACACTTCACAGTTATCAAAATCTCTTACGAAGCAGATGAGCCCGGAAGCTCACTCATATCTTTTTAAACCAGAATCTCACAATTTATCAAAGCTTACAGGAGAAATTAGTGTTGTTTGGGGCTAAAAATGACGTTAAAATATCTTATTTTTCCTTATTACAACACCTTTTTTTAAGGTGTTGTAAGGCATATCCTCCAAGGACAGCTCAGGGAATTTACTAAAACCTTGTTTTCTGCAGCTTGATCACTTGCTGTCTAAAAAAGTGTACATATTGGCAGAAAATCGTTTTTTCCGTCTCAAAATAAACTGCAGAATTAATAAAGCAAAGCTAGGAACTCACTACTACATAGACATATTGCACCAACCCTTCAAGAACTCTTTAAGAACAGGACACTTGTAAATAATATAAAAATGATTGCTTATCTTTGCTTACATTGTTTTCTTCTCCATTATAGCACTACTACCACAGAACACGAGTCCTAGTGAGCTGGGGTTGGCGGGGAGATTCAGTTAGGTTTTCATAAAGGTAGTTCTGGAAAGTAGAGGGGAATCATAACTAAAATACAAATCAAAGCTGCTAACAGCACAAGTTAACTAACAAAGAAATTTGGGGCTGAGTATTTTAATAATAATGAAAAGGAGGTAGACTGAAGTTTGGTCTGACAAAGACATCTATCAAGTATTCATCAAAAATTGCTTCAAGGGAAACAGCAATTCCAAAGCAATAAGTTGCAGATAGCACTGCTCAGAAGCTCTTAATCTTAATTATTTAGTATAATGCTTTAACTTAGCTTTCTCTTTCTCCGCATTTGTAAGCATATTTTAACCGTACTTGCCCAAAATGAAATAAGACTATTTTTTTTAATGCATGCTACAGCTTACTGAGTTTGACTCAGACACGACTTACTCCAGACCAAAAAAAAAAAAAAAGAAGGCATATTTCTTAGCCTAGGTCATCCCTGATGATAAGAAATGCATTTAAGAAAATCCAAAACTATTCACCTTGCAATAAGCAAGATGAATGGCTTTTTGAAGCTAAAGTATTTCTCACAATAAAGTATCTTTATGAATTCTTTTACACAGATTTCAGTCTAAATGCAACATTAAGTACATAAAATGACTGAACATAATTTCAAATAAAATAAAGGTAAAAAAATCCTGTGATTTCTTTAAGGTTAGTAACTGGCCCTACACAATTCTGTTAAAAATAAATAAATAATGTAAACTTTCAGGGTCTCTAGCAAACCAGTAAAACTACCTGCATATTGGCATGCCACACGATGGTTCTTACAAATTTAATAAGTTCACTTTAATACAATTTACCTGACTTCACCTTTTAACAACTCTACCCACTTAGCTTAATCAAAAAAATGCCTTTACAACAACTGTAAAGCCTCAGCTTCTTTTAGCTTATTCATATCCTGATGATGCTGATAAACCCATAATATATTACTCAATCCACTCTTCAGCTTGACCTGTCATGCAAGCCTGGATGCTTTCCCTCCTCAAAGGCATTTACTGCTTCATCAACCCAGTCTATTTCACTTCCAAATCAGCTTCCCATCTTCTTTCCATCTAGCATTCTCTACATCTTGCTGTCTTCCATCTTCCCCGTCCATGGAAGCCATTTACCAAGCAGACACGGCTTGTTTTAAAAACCCACTTTTCAACTACATCTACTATGCCACTTCCCCATCCTCCCTCAATAAATGAGGAGCTATCCAGTTCACTGTAATTCCTCTCCTTTAAGACTGTTTAAACAGTTTGAGACTTCAGTTCCTTGAGTTCTATAAAATCTTTCTTGCTAAGGGCCTGCAATACCACTCTTCTTCCTCAAAGTTTAATTAGTATTTCATCTTCCTCATGCTCTAGACTTCTTTTTTTAAGAGAAATAAGCTGTTAAGAATATTGCCTTTCCCCAATTGCTTTTAACATCACAGTTTCTCTTCTGCCTTGTTATCTCTCTTGTATTCTGGCTCTACGCAGCTTGGCTCTCCTTAATACTAAATCACAATTCTAAACCACTCACAAACTCACTTAACCACACTCTTGGAATAAATACTCAGAAGCACTCCTGTTTTTCCTAGATTTGTCTTCTCAAATACTGTCCAAAATAAACTCTGACTGCACACTCTGTAAATTTCAACATGATTAAATAAGCAACATACACAACTTATATCTTTCACACTACTTCCTTCTCACTGCGACTAAGCAATCAGTAAGTAATAACACCAGCAAGAGCCAGCATATCAGCACCTACAGAATAGCTAAGATAGAAGAGATCTGTAGGCCAGATAGGCCAAGACCCCTGCTCAAAGTAGGGTCAACCATAGCAGGTTCTCAGGGCTGTATCCAGCCAGTCCTCGAGGGTCTCCAAGGACAGAGGCTCTTCAACCATTCCTCCAACCTGTTAACATGTCTCTCATGGGCAGTATCAACCACTCCTCTCAGTTCTATATCATCCACAAATCTGCTGAGAGTGCATGCTGTCCTGTAACCAGACCATTAATTAATATAAACAATATTGGCCCCACTATCAACAGCAGGGAGACACCACTAGTGACTAGCCTTCAGCTGGACTTCGTGACACTAATTGCGACCCTTTGAGACGGTCAGTTCAGCCACTTTTCAGTCTACCTCACAATCTATTTACATAGTAGAGAACAACAGTTTCTAAGCAAGGATGTAATGGGAGCCAGTGTGGAAGTCTTAGAAAAATTGAGTTTATCAATATCCACTGCTCTTCCTTCATCCATTCAGCTAGTCATTTCACCAAAGAAGACCACCAGCTTTGTTAAGGATGCTTTCCCCCTTCACAGATGCACACTGATCACTATCTCTATGATAGTCCACCTACCGCTACATCCTTAAATCCCTGCTATAGATCTTGTAAATTCACTTTAAAAATAGAGCCTTTGCTTTCACTTGTACAGCTTACAACTTACTCTTCTTTAGCCTGTTTCATGTCTGATTACAATAAAAAGGGAGACTAGGGATTTGGGGGTGGGGAGAGAGATTGTGTGTGCAAGCGTGAAGAAACAAAGTTCTGTCATACTGCCAACCCTTCATAATGCTGTTCAAAAGATTTTTTTTTGCCTTGTGATTTCAGTTCACTACTCAAACTCTTTGAATCCCTTCAGTGGCTTCTTTGTTTTGCCACAAACTATCATTTCCCCATCCATACACCGACCATAGAGCAAAATGCTTCAAGTTCAAACATGCCTTGAGTGTATGGTAAAAACTGGCCATCTTCCATAGTAAAAAAAAAAAAAAAAAGCAACACTTCCACCTAAAATATTCTAAACAAAATATTCTGTGATTTCACACTCAGTCCTGGAAAACTGTCTCTCATCCTGCCTGTGAGTTACTGAAGTTTCAACCATTGCTAAGTTTAACTGTGAGAAGAACACAGGAAAAGCAAAATGACTGGGAATAAACTTTGTAACTTCCCTATGCTATCCCTTGGAATCCCCTCTACCACAGTGCTGTCATGCAGTTCCTGCGTAAAACCAATCCGGCAAGTTCTACAGACACAGTACTTGTAACAAACACCTTACAAGGTTGCCACAAAAAGTAGGGTCCATCCTCAATGCCAAGATAAAGGGAGAGAGTGTTTCAAGGAGAAAAAGCAGGGGATTAATGATGCTAGCCCAGAACAAACAAGCCTTGTAACTTTGCAGCTTTTTAACCTTCTCTAATGTTCTAGCCTGTGGTCAAAGAGTCAAGTTCTTTTTTCTTGGCTTCATTTACCTAAAAGTCCTGCAGGAAAAGATTCCTAATACTCATTAAGAGCTTAATTTTTTCACCCATACAAGACCACACTTGGCAACCTATTGTGAAAGTTACCAACATTATACATCAAGTTTGTCATCAGCTATGTAACAGGAAAAACTATTCACCCTGAGGCAGACAACCTGCACGCAAAATACCAGCTGAAATCACTTAAGTTCAACTAAAACTATGAATAAAACCAAAACCAGACCCAGAATTCTGCATGTGCCAAGTCTTCTAACCTTTTTCTTGAGAAGCTCCAATACAATCACACTTCTGAGTTCTTTTTTTGAACCTGACTTTCACCAAGAGGGAAGGATATCTTTAATTTTAGAAATGGATATTCACATGAAAATCTATGCAAGTTTTAATTCACTTATACCTCATAACACTTGCAAAATACTTCATAGTAATAGGTGACTTCTCTTAAAGAGTATCTTTTAGATTAAAACTCTAGTCAATCCTCTTATTGTTTCTACCTGTGACAAAGTAACCTCTGAATCACCTCCATAAACTAAACAGTAAAGTGCAACTCAGTAATGGCAACATGCATAGGCTTTACTTGTCTTAATCTGTACCTTAATAAGACTGTTGACAGATGCTGACAGCCATCCGTGAAGAAATAAAACATGAAGGATGAAGTAACCATACCAACATGCAAAAAGGTCAAAGGGACAAAACAGAAGAGAACTATAGAGGTCAAAAAATAACGAAGGGTGAGACTGAACACAGACACATGGACTACGCAGAAGGGATGAACAAATAAAATGGCAAAGAAAAATAGCCATTTTCTTAAGAACAAAAGCTTGCAACTGTTCTACTGTAACATATGTTAACCAACAGATTAAAGAGACTTCACATATTACATGTTTGGCTCCAGCAAATATTTTATTTAGGTTTAGATGATATCCCTTAGAATGCTTCTAAAAGTTAGCCAGGCACTAGATCAAACTTGGGGTTCCTTTATTAGCGCAGTCTGTGTCTGCAATTTGATGTTGCTTCCTGTGTGCAGACTTATGATAAAGCCATTAGTTAATTATGTTTCTAATTACATTTAGATGTTTTGTTACATTTTTGCTCTTGACAGAGTCCTGTACTACACTCAGTAGGCAAGAAGCAATATGGAAGTTTGGAAGTTACATCCAAATTCAGCTGGAACACCAGAAACTAAAAACTCAGAAGAACATTCACTAACTGCTGTTTAAGTCAGAAATACTTCTTTTTTTAAACAAAAGATTAACGTATCAATTTTCTTATCAATTAAATGACATGGCCTAATCCTTCCCTACTGGGGAACCAAGAAAATGAACAACTTCAATACAACTTACTAGAAGGGCCTTTAAAAAAGAAATTAATTTACATTATTGAAGTACTGTAAGTAGAATTCCGGCGAACATACAAGAATGACAAACACTCAACACTGGAACAGGACTCCAGTTGTCCACTTTTGTAAACCCAGAAAATAACACAGCAGGCTATGAATAGCTTCAGTGATTTATCAAACACTACTGAAGTTGAAGGCAAGTTACCAAAGTTGAAATTCAACTTCCCTGGCTTAAAAGCCATTCCTTCCCTCTCTTCAATATGAGAATAAACGTATAATATGCATCTTTGTATTAGGTACAAATTGAAAGAGTCATTAACAAGCAGCGAAATAGTTATGCAAGAAAAAAAAAGGATTAAAATATGGTCTTTAATTTATTTCAGTCTTAAGTCTGACAATACAGTAGAAAAACTGCAATCAGACAGATTAAGCTTAAATAACACACTTTCTAGTTTCTACATGTCTTGTTTGCCAACTTTATCAAAAGAAGACATGTATCACTCAAAAAAAATCTTATTATTAAACAAGAATCATTCACCTTGAAACAGCAAGTCCAATCAGACATCAGCTACTGATTCAGAAATGCTGTATGTCTCAGACCGCAAAAACCTGAAAAAAGAGCTGTAGCTGTTCTTTCTATTTTTCCCCTAATTTAACAAGCCTTTGCATATTTTTCTAAGTTAGCAGAAACCATTACTTGATTGAAATAACTATTCTATAGACCACCAAGATATCAACATTTACTCCTTGTTTCCACTAATACTCTGGCCAGTATTGCAAGTCTTTTTCCTGATTAGTACCTCATTCACGCTGCCTTCCACATCAGAGCTATATGTTCATTTTGAGTTCTGAATGTCCACTTTAGCTGGTTTCAAAATTAGCACATTAGGTAATTTTCAACTCTAAACTCCCCTTCTTATAGGATCAGCAGGTGACTTAAAAGAGACCATACAAACAGAGAGGTCTTACTCAAAACTCTGAGTCAGGCACAGTGGACAGTGATTCAGTTGATACAGCTCAAATAACACAACCTAACTACACAGCGTAAATATAGGCAAACTGCATGTTGTCTGATTATTAGCAATAGGCTGCTGTTTGACCCACGTTCACTCTATTTACTTCCCTCACTCAGTATTACACTGAAAGTGCAATAGTGCCAAAACAAGAGCAGTTCCCCAGTCACATGCATTAGAAAATTTATAAAAATTGCCACTTGACTTAATAGCGTGCCTATTTAGACTTCATTGTTTCAGCCTACCTGTTTCTTCTAAAGGCATATGAGACCCACTGAACCTAGTGCACTTACACCAAAACCATTCATAGCAGGGAAGGGAAAACCAGGTGGCTCAAAAAAGCCAGATTTGTATTTTTGCAAATGCTGCCCAGCAAGAACACCCCCTTGGAAACAGCTCCCCCTCTGCCTATGCACAGCGCATGGAGCACAGCACAACAGGGAGCCAAGGGCCCTCTGTAGTGTCTCCGGCACTACAGGCCATGCCTGGTCCGGCCGCTGCTGTGGTGGACAAAATGACCTCTATCTGGCGAATACCATTAATCGGGCAGTAGATTAATTAGCAAATATTAATTACTGATTTGGGTGTTGATAAACAGAGAAGCCAGTTAAGCAAAGGCTTCAGGAGACCCTTCCTCCCCCTTCCCCAGGCCCGGCCTCAGTCCGACACTCCTCCTCCCCGCCTCCTCCTCTCAGTTTCCCTGTTTTTGTGCAAGTTGTACTCAGACCCTCCTAATCCCCTCCATGAGGGGACAGGCAGCACAGGGGCTTGGAGTCAGCACGTAACTGTTCCTGCCTCCTGACTCCCTCCCTTCCACTGTTGTGCCTTTCCTGTATTGCCTCTTCTCCAGCACCAGTCCTCAGGAGTCTTTTTAGGAGCCCCCTTGTGTTGACACGGGTCCTCCATGGACTTCAGTCCCTTAAGGGAGTGCCTCTGTTCCAGCGTGGGTCCTCCATGGGCTACAGCAGGCCACTGCCCCTTGAGCATATCCTGCCTCACTGCCACGGACAAGCTCCTACCAACAGCACTCCTCCAGCTCCATATCATACAGTGTCTCCCACTCTCTTAACATCCCCTGTGTGCCCCCTCATCTCCTCTTTCTGTATCACCTGCCCCTGGAGGTTGATGCATTTCCCCCAGTACGTGGGAGCAGCAGCACCACACGCAGCCCTCGGACAGGTGGAAATGCTGGCTGTTTCCATTGGTTTTGGAGACATCCAGAGGCAGCTGTGACCAGCAGAGGGCTGCTCATGGTCCGCTCCGCACAGGGCCTTCCTGCAACCCACCACCACGGAGCCCTGCTCCGCGCGGCCGGCGTTCGAAAAAGAAGGTACTGCGGCCCGAGTGAATGTAGACGTCTAAATGTAACTATAACACCACGGTGATCAGAGCTCATGCAAGTGATTTATCCATGGAAAGAGGGCTACTGTAACCAAAGACGGGAGACAACTAACTCCAGTTCTCATGAGTTGGACCATTACCCTGGACTTCAACAGGGATCTATTATAGACACTCATCACATGCATGGGCAGCAGAAAGGAAAGAGAAAGGACAGGCACAGACAGAACAGAAATTCACATATTTTCTAACAGCTGTGGTGATGCAAGGCTGGAGTTTTATTTAAGAGAAAGCCAACCCCAACAACAACAGAAGTGATCTACTAGACAAAAAGGTGCATTCCTCCAGCACATACACAGCCTGCTCTCCCGGCGAGCTCATGCACAAATCTGCTTTTTGTTGGCCACAGAAACGCTCTCCTCGATACCTTGGAATATCTCCTGAGGTATTCCTTCTCCTCAGAGTTATTCAAGAAGGGCCCAAGAAGACGTGTGTGTTTATATGTATATATTTATAAAACATGCACACACATATACACACTAGCCTTCCTCGCTCCTATGGTTGTTTCTCCAAAACCTCACTGATGCACAGCACTAACCCTGTATTTGATGGCTGAGATTTTACGCCCCCCTTCCCCAAAGCCCCCCAAGGGCCCAGGTCGCAGCACAGAGGAAGGGGCGGCAGCAGCAACACCCTTCCCGCTCCCGCCTTCCCCGGCTCCGAAAGCGCCGGCGCTTACGTGTAGATGATGGACATGAAGTGCATGAGCCAGAGCACGACGAAGAGGACGAGGCCGAAGATGGCGAGTCCCTCGAGGGCCAGCGCCAGCACCGCCATGCCCGGGACGCGGCGCCGCCCGCTCCAGCGACG
>NW_010580193.1:395038-405834 GCF_000705375.1 Tinamus guttatus
CGGCCGGCGAGGCCGGGGTGCTGGCAGGGAAGGATCAGGCTGCGGGCAGCGTTCCGAGGGGGGCGCTGCCGTGTCCCCGCTTCTGCTCCCAGAGCCCTGGGGTGGCCTGGGACATGGCCGCGTGCCTCCTGTGCAGCCGCGGAGGCCAAAGTCCTCTAGCGGGCAGAGAAAGATAAGCCCTTTGTTGCTGATTCATCTGGCTGGCAGGGTGTGGCTTTTATTTCTCTTTTTTTCCTTCCTAATCTGAAAATGCAGGGGATTTTTTTTTTCCGTGTCAGATGGACAACCATAAGAATCTTGTCTCTGCCAGCAGCTACCACCATCATATAGACGCTATATGGTAGTAAACTATGGCTGCTACCAGCCTCCAGCAGGTCTGCACTTGTGTCCAGTTAATAAGAATCAATTCCTCATTACTGGTCATCTAGTCTTGCCTTTGTTTTGTCAGTGTGTGTATTGGCAGTTCCCCTGCTTAATGGTTTCTTTTTTGGGAGGGATTCACGTTAAGCATCTTACTAGCCGTTTGTCAACATTTTTACATTTTTTGAACATTTCTGTTGTTTTAGCTGGAGTCAGGAATGTCAGTTTATCCCATCTGCTGCTGGTGTAATAGGCAAACATTGTGTTGCATCAGCCTTTTAATTCAGTACCGTCCATCTTGCCTGGTACCATGTGGAAAGACACCGAGAGACCCGCACTCCGCTGCCCGCATGCTGACCTCATCAGGTACAAGTTTGTGCTCGCCTGGAAGCAGCGTATCCAGAGCAAGATGCTGTGCTGACGCACCCCAGAGACAATACTGCCTTCCTCAAGGCCACTGACCTCTAGCGCAAGCTGAACGTCATGGTGTTTGCACACCCTCTAAAGGGTTTTTCTGTTCAATATTCAAGTTTACTTATCACAAGTTGCTCCCATCTGATTTGTAGTGGAAATGAACTGTTTTCTATCTGATCTTCTAGTTGGGTTGTAGAGTCAAACAATTAAACTTAGGTTTATTGAAGATCTCTTAACTCTTAATCAGTTATATTAGCACCCCTTAGCCATTATTTGAATTGTAGGACAGGGCAGTGATCTTAGGAAGGCCTGTCCTCAGTAGAAAACTAAGCAAAAAAAAGTATATAAAACCTTTCGTAGTGTTGAAGATGAGTGAGGTAAAGCAGTGAAATCCTAGAGGTGTTTGCCTAGGTCATTCTGACTTGCTGCCTGTTTTGCAATAGCCACAGACGAAGGGCTCCCAGTAAACCATCGGAGGCATCTTCTGTGAGCTCTGAAGTGTGTTTAGGGATTGTTTATATATAATTGCAATGCGTATTTACTGTGCTGCTGATTCCTGTAATGCATCATATTAAACTGATGAAGAAATCCTTAAGCAAACGTGCTGAAAAGTGCCAGACTGTCCCAAGTAAGTTCCGAGAAGGGCCCGTCTCCTTGCCAGGCATTCCAGAGCAGCGTTGTGTCTTGCTTGCATGTCCATGTGGGGATCAGAGATTTCCTCCTCAAGAGAGACTGAAGCTAAAAAGTGCAATGAGAAGCTCCCGAAAGCCTGTGGCGCACTTAGCACCGGCTCCCAGTAGGTTCTTGGAGAACCTGATGGAGAAAAATTACATAGGGAAGGCAAATCTGCCACCACCTCAAAGACATCTCATCATGTTGCCTCCGAGGCATGATGCTCCCTGCAGATCTAATCAAATGTTTTGGAGTGGGATACTGTGACTGAAAATAAACAAAAAACCACAATCTCTCATGCTCTATTCCCATGTTCTGCTCTCCAGTCAATCTCCATTTTGGCAAAATATTTATGAATTTAATTAGCAATGTTTGATTATAGCTTTGTTGCAGACTGAGAAAGATTAATATAATAGGAATTTACTTCTCAAGTGTTTCAAAAAGCCACAGGGTATCTTAAGTATGAGACTTGCTGCTAGGACCACAATTATGAAATATTAAAGAAATTTAGTTATTTTTAAATGGATAAAATATCTGTATAATTAATAGATAATTGCTTTAAAATGTGTTAATATGCAGTGATATTAATATTAGTTCTGACATTATCCAAAACCACTCAAGTTTCTTTTGCTAATGTTTCCACATTAGTAGCATTTAACTAAGCAGACTTAGTTAGACTATTTAAATAACCATTTAACATAAAGGCTTTCCAGATTCTTCCCAAACTATGAGAGTTTTTGTTAAGAAATATAATTTACATAAATTTTGGCGACAAGAAGTTGTAAATTTAGTCCTGCATCTTCAGAAGGCAAAACAAATTTTCTACTTAACTCCAGTGAAAACTCTGTTTAAAATCTGCTGAAATGCTATTCCACAGCTTCTGTGTGGTGTTATTTATTTTTTCCAACTATACATTTACTGATTCACTGTACTGTTACTATTTCTGGTCAGAATGATACAGATGAGGTTCTAGGTAAATGAATTCAAGAACAAATTAGTTTTCTTTTGATTATGTGAATTTTCCTTTTTGGAAAATACAGAAATAAAGGAGGGAAGGAAACAAAGGAAGAAGTTTGACCTGTGCATAATGCTTTCATCTATTCATGCATTTGCACTCTGAAACTGCTTTGTAAAATACCTTATTATAAAGCTAATATGTTTCAGTAGGAATTGCATATATTTGAAGTGAAGTTTTCATTTTTAATAATAACTTAAGTGCTGAAAAGCCTGCCTCAAAGGCCAGTCGTGATGCTGTATCTATCCAAATGACCCTTTGTTAAAATTATTTTTTGTTCATTTTCTTTGAATAAAAGCAAATAAATATGGATATTACTGGATATTTCTGCCAAATATATTTATTATTATAGAAATATTCTGTCTTCTCCTTGCAATAAAAGAGCAGAACTCTTTTGCAGGATTAACTTGTTAACTGTTTGAAATGCAGGCACACATCCCAGGAGAACAGTATCTGCATCTTTTGAATGAGTTGCAAGTAGCAGGACTCTGTACTTAAAAAGAGCCATTTCCCCCAAACTGTGTGTTAGTCTTAAAGGAGAGCCCTGACAAGGCGAGCTGGTGAATGTTGCAATGGCTTCTATAGACACTCCTCCACGCTGGCAGGTGCATGTTGTGCCATGAGCCAAGGCTGAAATAACTGGGAATCCTTCAGACAGAAAGTCCCAGATCACAGACGCGTGCGTTCCCAGAAAACATATGTAATCTGTATTAGTTATGCCCATTTTCACTGTGTTTTTGGTCATTGTGCAGGCATGACCATCCAGTTACAACCAATGATCACATGTAACTAATGTGGTGACCTGTTGTCCCAGCTGCTATGTTTCCTGTGGTATCTTCGTGATCTTTGCTATTTCCAGTGTGTTTTTACTTACCACTTTCACAATCAAGCCACTATTTCTGATGGGGAAAAAAAGGGCATTTATACACATTTTATTTATCATTTAAGCCCATTGCCAAACCCCCATATTTTAGTGTCCTTTGAAATTTCTTTGCAATAGCATATTCCTACAATTAAGCACAAGGTAGTGAGAAGTAAGGCTGAGCTTTTACCTAACGTGAAGGAGACAGCTCTGTGAAAAATATGTAAATCAGGACCTTAAACATCATCACTTTATGAAATTCCACATACATTTTCCTTTTTGTAGATTTTTGATCTTTTATTGTAAATGCCAAGCTTTTAAGTGCATAATTTCAATATATACTTGGGACTCAGAGAAGATGCAGGGTTATTATAGCTCTTAATTTCATAATCTTTTGCTATAGTAACCATTTTTTTTTTACTCAGGAGTTTTTCTTCAGTTCTTGATGGTGACCCCAATGATGGCCATTGTGTGTAGATTTTACTCTGTACAGACAGGAGTGAATTCATTTGGCATGAAAGAATGGCACAATGGAGCCCCAGCTTTTGCCTCTTAAATGGAATATATATTTGCTTCTGAAATCAACTGAACAGCAATTGATTTGTTATCCACAGCGCTTACATTTGAAAGTGAGTCTTCCCAGGAAGGGGACACAGCTGGCTGCTGTTGCCTTAACTTTGATGAAATTTATCACTGTGGGAGAACTAATGGAATCCATCAGAATTTGACCTTTTCAGGAGTGTGATCTGTTCCACATATTGAAAAAACAAACAAGCAAAAAAGGTAACTGAGAAATTTCTCACATTCTCTCCCAAGCTTGAGAACTTAGCCCGTAGTATGAAAGTGAAAACCACAGGGCTAGTGCATGGTTATGTCCTTGTGAGTCGTCCGTCCCTACCAGAAAGTCCTGTAGAGGACAAAACCGCACTCTGGAATGAGTCTGCTCTTGAGTGAGCTCTGAGGAACCAGGGATGTGCTGGGCAATATCCAGGACACACAGTTGTTCTTCCCTTGACCTATGCACAAGAACGTCAATCATTCCCCAGTGAATTACCACAGAGTTATTAGATGGAACACCGGAGGCAGGTTCATTAATCATACTGCTACTCACCATGAGTCATTATTGTTGTGCCTCAGGTATTCCAACCCTGTGGAGTCACTGTAAGGTGTGAGGGTTGATTTTGATAAGTAGGAAGCAAGTTACAATTTGCTGTGATAGTACAAATTACTGCATACTCCAAAAGGGGCCATTACAAGATCATATCTTCTAATCCATTTCTTGATGACTTGCACTGATACTTATTACAGCTAAGGGTTATTTTCAGGTATGTAATCATGGAGTATGGAGGCTGAAATGCTATGTTCTGTTTCCTGTGTCACACCCTGAAGGGCTAGCACTTGTATAGATATTAGACGCTTTGTCTTCAGCTGAATCTATTGCTGTTGAATAAAAAAATCATGTGCTATGTCCTGGAAAATGCCTTGTTTTTTTTTTTTCCTTTTCCATGTTAATCACAAGGAAACATTGCTCAGGCAAAGAATATTTATTTACTTTTTTTCTTTTTGTATAAGTGGTTCAAACATTAGATACAGCCATATGGATAATGTTACTTGGTGATCTTAAGCCATGTGTCTTATTGCACATGTGTCTGTGTGTTCAGTGCAGCTTTAGCTTGCTTTCTAGTCGGGTGTGACATATACTGGTTTCTCAATGCCATGAAAAAGCAGGAAGCTCACGTTAAGCGTCTTATAGATGATGCATACAGGTGTTTCTTCACAAGAAACTGCAGAATATTTCCAACAGGAACTTACTCACTAACTCATGTGTTATCTACTCATGAGAATGGAGATATAAATAGACTTTCCTTGGACAACAGAGCTATCAACAGAATGAAGTAATCCATTTTCCCAAAAGACAGAAGGAAATGATTAGAGTTCCTTGCCTGGTTCGATATCTGAACTGCAATTTACATGTTGTTTTGGGGGCCATTGGGCCGAAGGAGCAGGCTTGTACCGGCCACGTAGTGAGCCACCATCTGTAGTGAGCAGGGAGAAGGTGCTCGCTGGGGAGCAGGAACGCCAAACAGGGCCTGAGCCCCATTTCCCTGAGCGTCTGTAGTGAAACCTGCTCAAAAAGGCTAAGTGCCCTGGCTGCTGGTGTCCTGCAGCAAGGATTTGGCAGGGTCATATGCATCTAGCGCCCCAGAAGATTGTACCTGCATTTGAAACAATTTTCCCATGAAAACTGAACTCCAAGTTGTGCTTCTAGATCTGCTGCCTACAGGTGTTCTGACTTATATGAATACAGTTAAATCCATAAAGCATGATGAAATGTGTGAACAATAAAAGTTTTTTTTTTTTTTTGAAATGTTGAAATACAGCTGCAGCATTTACCTAATGCAGAGTAAATCACTCTGTTATATTGTAGTATAGCTGTTAATATATTCTGATTTAAATAGGTATTATCACAGTTAACTAGATCCTGGATCCAGGGGCGGATAGGATGCTATTAAGCATTCATATGTGCTGCTATGCATTAAATATATCACAGTCAATATTTAAATATCACTGAAGTCAAAGGAGAAGGCTAAGTGTCCAATAAAAGATGATTCCTGGATGAATCAATGCTGCATCAGTAATATTGAACCTTGGCTGCATTGGAGCTAATTTTAACTCTTTTAGCCTAGAACTTGTTCCAGTATTCCAAAAAAAAAACAGATATTAGTAAAAGTCCATGCTGCATGTCCAGAGTATCCTAGAAATTTTCTGAAATTTTGAAGAAACCTCATTGTACTCTCTGGGGGAAAAAAAAACAAACACATGATAAAATTGTATTCTGCTCTCATGAATCCCACTGCAATGTCTGAATTATAGTTTGTTTCATTTCTGATCACTCTGTTTGTAATCCTTTCCCAGTTTACATATGCATTTGTGATTGAATGAAGACCCTTTGCCCAAAAGATCAATGAACACCAGCAACCTTCCTTGTATATGCTGTTGCTAATTGTTAACAATATTTGTGAAGAACAAGGAAAATAATTCCCCAGGCCTTGAAATAAACGCCACTTATGGATTTGCATGTGATCTAATAATGTTAGATTTCTTGTAGCTGCTGACACGTGAAATCTTCTACCTCTTTATTACACATTATTTTTCACTTCTACCAAATTGTGCTACACGCTTGATAAGAGAGGAATGCTTTATATTTAGAACTACAAAACAAATTAGGAAAAGCAGACTGTGATGGGAAGCACTTATGTTGTAAAATTAGCACAAAATGCCTTTTTAACACACCATTAATGTTAAATCATGCCTTTTATAAGAAAGCAACCTCTGTGCCCATTTGCACTGGGTACATTACTAGACTCTGGTATTTTTTTCTCTGTTGAAAAACAAATTCACTGCCAGTACATGCATGCCACTAGGCTGCTCATCATGAAATGATTTTCAGCAGCTTCACAGAACTCTCTAATCAACAAAGCAACTATCAAGATATGGGGAGTATTAAATATTTCTTACAACAGACTAAAGTTGTCTTACTGTTCCTGAAGCATATCTAAATGCTTTGCAAAACCATTTCACTAAAAGCAAATCTCTTTCTCATACCTTTTAGAAGGTATGAGAAAGTCATTGACATTGCCAGGTTACCACATGCAGACTTCAGGGAACAGAATCTTGTTTTTACGTAACAATTGTGAGGAGTATTTTTCTCCTAGTATGTTGAGATCTGCTACAAAGCCTAATGTATCAGTGGTGGGGTTATTTTTTGATGTTCATTGAGCCGTTCCCTTAAGGCTTTCCCTTTATATTGCACTTTTGTTTATCTTTTTAATTATGTTATTTTTCTGAACAGGAATCCATCTAGCAGCCAGTTTTCCCACTTGCTTGAAGCAGGTACAAATCAAATGTACAGAGATACAGATCAAAAAGCATGGCTTATCTCTGGCATTGTTAATCATCTTTGGAACTCCCTAGCTAGATACTGGAGCTTTTTGAGAACATTTTTATCAATCTTACTTCTGTCTTGCTGTAAAGAAGTCAAAATCTGATCTCACTTAGATAAGAGCCAAAGAGAGATCCAATACCAAAAAAAGATGATGAAACAGAAGCATGGTAAAGTGCAAATACGAAAAGCAGAGGTCAGATCTAAAAACTAAAAGCGAAAGCAAAAAGCTCTGTTGTTACAGAGCCAGCTTGAGTAGGCAGTGGGAAAAGTGGAGCTAGCCAAGGAGGTATGAGCCTGCATAAACCTTGACAGTCACCACAGTATATTCTAAGAATGGTTTTCAGAAAAATATGTTGAGATTTTTTGGAAATGTAGTCATTGCTGTATGGGTTTGGACCACACTGCCATTTTTACAAAGTCTTCTCATGTGTGTGTGCTTGTGATAAGCTGTGCAATTGCAGCTCGCCAAACACAGCAAATGATCGGCGTTCTGCAAGGGGGATTTCTCACTGAAAGCAGTGAGTGGCCCTGCCAGCACAGCAATACGCAGGAATACTTGGCCCTCAGAACTATGCACTTCTATTAATATGTAGAAAATACACTGGAGTAGTTACTGGGCTAAGTGGTTTACTGAGAATATCTGCAGCACAAACTTGTGTACCTAGAACAGCTGTGATTATAATGCATTCAGAGCTATCAGCAGCACAAAAGACAGAAAACAAACCTCTCCTCCTTTCCCAAGGCCAAACATATTTTTCCTACCTTCTCCTCCAAGTCATACCAATTTGTTTTTTGTTTTCCTGCAGTGTTTGTACGTATGGCAGATCTAGGAAAACCTCACCATTGTTTTCAGGAGGCAATTGGAATGTTGTACTGATTTGCAGTCATTTCAAAATGGTGTAGGGTTTGTTTCCCTTGAGTCCTCTTGCCTGGGCAGAACTTTGGTATTCTGTCACTTTCTGTCACCTCACAGGAACTATTTGCCATTATCAGATTTTATAACGTACAGTCTGTGTATCTTTAGAGACACCCCTTTAAAAGTTTTCAGTACAGCTTTCCAAATTCATGTCCAGACTTTTCATCTTGTGCTAACCCTTCCTATATGGTAAATGACGTATTAGTGCTAACACTCTATTGCTTTCCTTTAAATCTATATAGTAATTTTTTGACAAACCTTTATAGAAGGTTTATATATTTATACATGTTATATATTTATACAAAATATTTTACAGTCATAGCTCTTAGAAAACAATCAAAAAAAATCTTATTTGCAGTATTGTAACAAAATCACAGAGTCTGAGAATGGTTCATGTTGGAAGGGACCTCTGGAGATCATCTAGTCCACCCCCCTGCTCCAGCAGGGACATCCAGAGCACGGGGCACAGGGTGGCATCCAGGGGGGTTTGGAAGATCTCCAGAGAAGGAGACTCCACAGCCTCTCTGGGCAGCCTGTTCCAGGGCTCTGTCACCCTCACAGTCAGGAAGTTCTTCCTCCCATAGAGATGGAACTGCCTGTGTTTCGGTTTGTCCCCATTACCCCTTGTCCTGTCACTGTCCACCACTAGGAAGAGTTTGGCCCCATCCTCCCTACAATCACCCCTAAGGTACTTATACATATTGATCAAATCTCCTCTCAATCTTCTCCAGACTAAACAGGCCAGCTCGCTTAGTCTTTCCTCATAAGATAGATTCTCCAGTCCCTTAATCATCTTTGTGGCTCTACGCTGGACCCTCTCTAGAGGCTCCATGTCCCTCTTGTACTGGGGAGCCCAGAACTGTACACAATATTCCAGGTGTAAGAAAAACAGGTGTATAATCAGAATTCCAGATGTATTGTCAGAATTCCAGGTGTATTGCCAGAAAAAATAAATTCAACTAGCTGAAGTTTGTTTTTCCTTCAGTAACCTTTGACTGTAAGATCTCAAGTTTGTGGCCAGGAAATCAATGAATTCTAGTTTCAGGCAGATTAATTTCCTGGGCTCTAACAGTAGAAGCAGAAGAAATGCTAGTTGCAAACAGTTTATGACATGAGCAAAACATTGCCGAAAATGCCCTGACCTGAATTTTGAGTTCTGTCTACTATCCTACAAACATTTTGTAGTATTGGAGCACTAACCTTTCAGAATGGGCCCAGTATTCTCAGAGCTTTTCAGTTTGAATACCGGACATAAATTTTAAGATGCAATAACCCTATTTTGTTGGGATAGAGAAAGCTGCCTCAACTTGAGAACAATTTGTGTTGCCATGTAGATATATCAAATAAGCACCCCATACTGATACCATCTCTACCTACAGTGGAGCACTGTCAGTGCTATGAGAACTTACATTGCAATACTGGTATCAAAATATTTGACTGTGAGAAAGTAGTTCCTTATAATGAACCTGCTTCTTGTACTTCAATTTGCTCAGGGATTGATAAGACAATAGCATCTTCTGACCATTTTTTGCTTATGTAGGGATGTAGGAACATACAGAAGCTTGCTTCAGTAGTCACACAGGTGGATCAATCATGTCTTACTTCCTGACAGTAGGTGTATTACTATTAAAAGAGCTCAGCAGTTTATAAATATCGCTGCAGCCTGTTAAAAGAAGTACTTTGACCACAGTGTCTCAAAACCAGTTTACATGAAAGAGTTCCTAAGCACCAGGGTATGTTCAAGGAGGCTGGGAAAGAATACTGTCCAAACCACTGCTAAGCAAGAGTAAACAGACGAGCTGCCTTTTTTTCTCCTTGTATAACAATCCATGCTCTTGTGCACGTCTTCCTTAGTGATCCTGACTGCTCCTCACCAGACAACAGTCAAGAGTGCTGCAGTGCTCAGATCTACACATTCCTGTCTGACTGATCTGCTTAAGGCAAGCTATTTTCCTCCATTATCCCATGTGCCCTTGTAATTCTGAGAACTAGCATATTTTGCACATTTCCATAGCAACATTCATTAGTAAGATGGAACTGTTCAGCTCAGTCCTCATTATTACTGATTTCAAACAAAAAGCTTCATTTGAGGGAGTATCCAGTCTTCAGTCCATATTTCTGTCTTCCTTTGGTGATAAGCATTATGGAGGCACGGAGACTACTTATTTCCAGGCATTACATTAGTTAACTGTTAGTTGTCAAAACATCAGAAAAAAAATGAAAAGTGTATGCAATTGTATTTTTCAGTGTAGATAATCTCAGTAATGGTAACCTTTTCCTTGTTAGGTATAATTCTAAGGACTCAGGCAGGGTTTAAATCCACTCTCAGTCCCAACCTGGCAAACACAGATTCCCTCTTTTGTTTTTTTAGGTAGGGCTCAATGAACATGTGCGGAAAATCTCGCTGTCAAGAACTGAATGTCCAAAAGGAGACAGAGGAGTCCTAAAACTTTATTCGAATAAAGGGAGAGTCCACCGGGCATATCCCTGTGGGGTCTCTCTCAGATTGCTGGGGGACGCAGCCCCCCTTTTATCCTAATTTCCCGACCGAGGGACGCCCTCTCCTTTTCCCCATTGGCCAAGGTACTCAGAAGTTACAGCCTTCCCGGCC
>NW_010580193.1:407731-431885 GCF_000705375.1 Tinamus guttatus
CCCGTGCCTCCCGGCGGCCCCCCCGATCCGCTTCTCGTCTGTCTCCGGACAGTCTCGGGAACCCAATCAGTCGTCCGGTGCAGGCTGCCGTTGAAGGGAGTCGATCACCAAAAGCTATGGTGAGGCGCGCCGTCGACTCCAATCCCCGTCTGCCGTTCCCGGAAGGGGGAAGGATCCCGGACGAGCCCCCATCTGTGTGGAAAATCTCGCTGTCAAGAACTGAATGTCCAAAAGGAGACAGAGGAGTCCTAAAACTTTATTCGAATAAAGGGAGAGTCCACCGGGCATATCCCTGTGGGGTCTCTCAAATTGCTGGGGGACGCAGCCCCCCTTTTATCCTAATTTCCCGACCGAGGGACGCCCTCTCCTTTTCCCCATTGGCCAAGGTACTCAGAAGTTACAGCCTTCCCGCCCGCCTACACCGAACTCCGGCCTCCTGCCATCTCTTCTCACCTGAGCTCACCAACTCCTTTGTCCCCCTTGCTGAAGAATGTGGGGCAATTGCCCTATTTCCCTCCTTTGTAAAGGCCCCATCTCCTTGCAGATGGCTCTTTTTGTCCTTCTCGGCTCATGGCTCCACTCAGTCTCCCCTCCCTTTGTCCTGCTCTTCAGCCAAACTGTGGAGAAACCCCCTTATTGATGAATACAGAAACTTGAGCATTCCGCTCAAACATGAAGGTCTTTTCCAACCATAATGATTCTGTGGTTGTACTATTCTAATGTCTAATATGCCAATTCGAGTTCATGGAGATTGAGTTTCCATTTCACACTAAGGACATTGAAACCTGGGGGATTAACACACCTGAGAGAAGCATCTGAGGCCTGTGGATACAGGATTGGTGCCGTCTTGTTACATGTAGCTTATGGCAGGTTTATCTCTTGGATAAACCCTAATTGCTGTCACAGCAGCACCAGCAGACACTGCAATACATGGCATCCTTAGTCCAACTGACCAAGCTTTATATTTTGCAATTTTATGTATACATTTAATCCTTGGAAGAACAGTTGCCTTTGTTTGTAATGAGAACTGTGAAACTTTAAAAAGAGGACAAAATTCTGAAACGTACATGAGTTGAGATTTATACAGAGCTATTTAAGAAGAGTAAAGATACTATGTCTCTTTATGAACAGTGTACATAAGCTTTCCAGAAAATCCATTGGAGGAATCCAGGCAGACAGTTACCACTCACCACAACAATTCAGACATTGTTCTTAGTAATATTTATACTGTGACACATGCAGAGGATAGCACAGGTGTGGATAAGGATTCCACGGTGATGGATATGGCTCTGTCAAGGAACAGAAGGAAAGCTCTTCTCCAAAAAGCTTAAAATTCAAGAATTCATAATGCAAAACCCCAGAGATTCTTTCACAACCCTTTTTAACTTAATTTGATATTTGTCAGTTCCTTTTTGATCTGGCAGGAAGGTCAACTTGTAGATGTGATGTAGGAAAAAAATGGAAACTACTACAAAATGTTAGCATGCTTGGAGTATTATGCCGTAATAAAAGGTCATTCTTTTCACAATAATTTAATCTAGGAAAATTAATGAGGACACTTTTTTCATTCTAAAATATTTTCAGTGTCACTTTCAGTGAAAGTGTCACTGTGTGCCATGAAATATAATTTTAAAAATACGGATTTTCAGGCAGCAGAGAATTGCATTTAGAAGCAGAGAATAGGTGTTTTAATGCAGAGATGACAACGAGTTGTCTTTCGTCTCTACTGCTTTCACCATGAAGTGCTTACAGAAATGCTGTAACTCGTGTAGTGATCCTCCTCCATCCCCTCGCAGTAAGAGATTATCTGCGGCGATCGAAGATCGGCCCGGGGAATGACACCCAGGTCACACGTGTTAGCCTCTGGGAAAGATCGGAAAGCGCAAACAGGAAAGATAAGGATGTGTTCACAGGCTGGGGTTCTCCGAGTGTGCAGAGAGGGCTGAGCAGGGGTCCTGGTGTCCTTGCTGACCTCCAGATCACTCGGCAGCTGCTCACCAGCCGGCTGCCAGAGCCTCTTCCTGGCCTGCAGCAGCAAGCAGAGCACGGGCTTCTCGGCGTTCGGCCTTGGATTCTGGTCCAGGCTCAGATTTTCCACATTAGAGATATTGAAACCTGTCAGTCTCAAATGTGCAAGTGTCATCACCGAATTTA
Source organism: Tinamus guttatus (assembly GCF_000705375.1). Next base: position 409,886 of record NW_010580193.1, read on the forward strand.
TACCATTGGCTTGTCTAAGAGACAAGCTTAGCTTGGCTTGCTAATAAAACCCATGTTGTGTTCATATTCAGTGGCAGCAAGGAGCACAGAACACCATTTCCTGATAGCTGGTGCACAGATACAGAGACCTGTGGAAACACCTACTTAAACATCTCCGATTCGGACACCAGGTCTTTCACTTGCCCACGTTTCAGGAGAGGTCAGAAGGTTTCCCCATGATGTTCCTCATGACAGAACATGTTGTTATAAATGCTTCACGCAAAGTACGTGTAGAAGCTGTATGAACAGTGACAGCATTTCAGACTATGCTGCTAAACAATCTCCCACCTCCAGATGAGAAAAAAATACGGAGAGACGGAGAGATAGGACAAAGAGATGCCAAGTGCCCTGCACCATGGAGCAGCTTTCCATACAGTACAAAATCCAGAAAGGGTACCTGCACTGGAAGAAAATGTTAATTCTTACCAATTCTTACTCAGCAGAGGAGCCTTTCATCCCACTCTTTGGTAATGTTTTCAACAACTTCACTGATCCCAGAGGGACTTTCTAAGAATAACGGGAAGCATGATCTCTACCTGGGCTCTTTCATAACAGGGAATCACGGTGAATCTAGGAGTTTTGTTCTGCAGATAATACACAGCAGCTACGGTCCTAGGCTGAGTGTCAGTGACAGGATGTCTGTTATTTGTCGTTATTCATGAATTCCTCACGTTTTTTCTTCCTAATTGTGTGGAGGTTTACACCAATGAAAGCCTGTGCTAAAAGACTGCATATTTGTAAATACTTCCTTTGCTTTGCCTTCCATAAATATTGACTACAGCAAGCCTTTTGCACTTAAAAGCATATATTTAATGTTTCCTTGGATAATTTCTTGGTCTAATGTGGAGATATATACTTGCTCCTAAAACACTGTCTTTCTTTTTCCTTTGGGTATCGCTGATGCCTGACTGGTCAGCCTCTCCTGATCACATTTATAGGTGTTTCAAAACTAGCATTTCTGTGAGTACAGGCATATATGTTAGCAAATTCATCATGCATAAAAATATCAGAAGTGCTTTCTCTACAGAAACCGTGTAACATAGTCTGCATAAAGAATTTAAACAAAAGGGTTGGCTGAAAGTTAGCTGAAACTGCTTCCCTGAATGTTGTTTGCTTTTCTCTTGGCAACATTTACTCTGTGGCCAACACCATGAAGTTCTTTATGGCACTGCTTCGGCGTCACATGGGAAACACAACTACAGGGAAGACCAGGCAAACAGAACTTCTATGCAGGTTCATGCCAAGCAGATTTTTTTTTTCTTGTTGATTTAACTCTGTAAACAAGTATGATTCAATACCTCTCTGGCCTTGATCACATCAGAATTCACTTTTAGTACTAGCAGTTTCCTTTCACATCACCCTCCTCCCAATGCAAACTTTCTGTGTTCTGCTGGCATATAGGATTTGATAGATGATTAATAAATTTACTTGTCTAAGGAAACAAAGTCCATGTCTCCTTCCTGTCCTCCTCCTCTATTAATTCTGGCCAAATGAAGCACAGTTTTTTAAATGAAATGAATATTGTGCTTCTGATAGATCCCATCATGTAATTTCAACCCTGGAAGCATCTCAGGTATTGGACAGGCTATCTGCTTTTCCAGGATCTCCACAGCAGTGGGATCTGTATGTTTAAAGATTGTCAGGTTGATCTCCTAGCACAGAAGGTTTGCATGGGAAGACTCAGGCCTGAGGCATCCGTAGCAAAATGAGAGGATCTAATACAAGCAAAGAAGGGCAGGAAGTGGGAGTTGCAGTGACCTATAGCGCAAGTGAAAGGGGAACCCGGTGAAGCTAAGAATGGAAGAAAGAAAATTAGAAAGGCAGACAGTGAAAGTAAGAAGTGAAATGTGAAAATGTTTTGCTAGCAGAGATACCAATCTAAAACTTATTCTAAGAAAATTTTGGAATATGCTGGCTTATGCTAAATCTCATCAGTGCTATTACTGCTAAGAAATGGAGAAAGTAGTGTGAAATAGTGAATGTACTCTAAATCCACACAGTCATTTATTTTGCAGTAGTTTGCTTGCATTTCTTCACCAACTCTGGCAATATAAAGGACCTAGAGACAACCTTCTGTGTAGCAGACATTTTGTCCAGGGAATATTTAATTGTAAGGACTGTATTCATTTTCAAAAGAACCAGAAAGAGAAGTTTCCACTAAAATACAGTTGAGTCCAGGTAGGACACAAATGCGTATAAGATGCATGCAAGCTGCAAGCTCTGAAAAAAAGCACCAAGGAAAGAAACGGAAGAAAAGTGAAGAAAAAGATAGGACAAATCTGGAACCTGAACACTCATTTTGGACTCAAGCAATGTTGTGACGCTTTTCTGGCCTTTACCTGAAAATCTAGTCTGCATCCTGTGGCAGAGCTGCAAATTTCTGTGGGAACCTAACTTGTTTCTTGTGGTGCACTCATCTAAGACATTATATAACTAGTAATAAATGCAGTAGCTAGATGGGCAGTTTGTGTTTCTCACCTGTCTTCTTTGGAAATCAGGCTGTATGAGACTGGTGCATTCAACAGGTAAGAGAACTGCGCTCCTTTCAGACATCTTTATGATTCCATGAGTTGTCCTGCTATTAAAATCACTGGTGTGTTTTTACAGGAGACCACATTGGTGGAAATTGGAAGAGCAATTTCTAAGCTGCAACTGGCTGAAATGTAGTATGCTACAGATAACCTGAATTTTGTTTTCAAAAGATAAAAGACATTCAGCATTCATCTGCATTGCCTCATTTTACCATTGAAGTCACTGAAGTCAAACCACTGAAACCATGAACTGGCTTAAAAATAATCATATTTGCTTTTTTTTTTTTTTTAAGAGAACAACTGAATTGTATTTTGGACTTTTAATCTTCTCATTTTTAACTCTTGATCAGACATCACTGTTGGTCACATGCTCAAGCTTCACTTTGTTTTGTAAAATATTACTATGCTTTATGGAAAAATCTCTGACAAAAAAAAAACAGGATGGAAGAAGAAGGATGTTGCATAAAAGCAGTGAGAAGCAAATGTGAGAAGAAATCGCAGAAATTCATCTTTCATTGATAACTATTGTTCTTTCATTGCAGTTTGTTTGTTTGGTGATCTTATGGTTAGGATCCAGTTTTAGCTTTCTGTGTCATTTGCACGATGATACTCAAAGCCAATTGCAACAGAAAGCACTTCGGCTGGTAAAATCTATGCATATGGGCTTCTCTTCAGAGAAAACATTCAGTCTAAGGCAGTCTGCTTGACAAGAATGAAACTGCCTTTATGCTTAGAGTTACCTCTGTATTTAAAAAAAGTCAGTGCCTTTCTTCTTCCTCTTCTTTCAAAATGACCAAGGAGAAAAGAAAAAAGTAGAGAAAATCTTCCCATTATACTAGAGGTTGTACTTATTAATGGCCCATCTTCTCAGTCTCTGTGTACAGACTAAAGAACCAAATACATTGCACCTAAAATAGCCAGCAATAATTGGCAGATATAGTCATAGTTCTAGTCTTAGAATGGGGATTTTCTAAAACACTACTCTAGGTTAAATACATAGATCTTACAGAAATCAAGGAATGCTTTGACATGTGAACATCTTTACAACTTTCATTATCCAAATATCTTTGAAAATCCACTCTACCCCAGAATTTAGCTGTGGCTCATCTTTTTCAATCTGCATAGATAGGAACTATATAAAGCAATAATTGTTACGGCTTTAATTTAAAATGAACAGGAAGGAACTAGAAAGATCTGACCTTCCCAGTAACTGAAGAGTTCCCCTCCTTGGCATCAGGGGTGTGCTATGACTCTGCTCATTATCACTAGCACCAAGTCTTAAAGCATGAGGAGGGAGATTTGGTCTAAAAGCATCAAACAGGCTTAAAGACCATATAGTGTAAATATGCTTTGGTTTCTACCTCTGCCTTATGGTTTCGAGGCCCAAGCTAAACTTATGATGCTTTTCAGTCTGCACACTGGAGAGCTAGAAGTGCTTTCTAAATAGAAATCATGATTCGTATGTAAACACATGAACTAGAACAGAGGCCTTAGGAAGCAAAAACAACTTTTCTGAGAATCATGAGATCAAAAATGCTAGTTTTAGCATTTTTTCCACTTCCTAGAAAACCAAACAGCCTAAAAGTGCAGTACCACAGACCTTTTTCTGAAGTTCCCCAAATCCCTCTGTCCGCAGGTCCTTTACTGCATTTCATTGCTTCAGTTATTTGTTTTGGTACAACAGTCTGCTGGGGGCTGGTTATAAATTAGTGCACTGACAAAGGAGGTGTTAAAAATAAGATTTTTTTTCAGTATTATTTTTAATACAGATATCTCTGATAAGTTTTTGACATGACAGAGGCCTTTGAGGCACCTTCTGCTTTTTCTAGTAGTCAGTTTAAACTGGATCAACTTCATCACTGACTTTTGTGCAAAAAAAAATAAGACCTAGTGTTATCTTCTGGTGCAGAAAAGAGAATCCCTAGAAGGAAGAAGAGAAAGAAGCAACACAACAGAGAAAACAGATGGTATTTACTTTAAAATTTTAATTATCTCAGGCAAAGGAGAGATTAACAAACAGCTTCAATATTTACCAGCTCCAGATATTAAAATGCCAGAATGCAAGCAGACAGTAACCAAGTCAAGTTTTCACATTATTATGTACCAGACCCGGTAACACTGGGTCTTAAAACAGCTTTTTTTTTTTTTTTTTTTTTGACATATAGGCTAACTGAACCTGTACAAATTTGTTCATGCCACAGGAGCAAATATAGCTAGTCAGGTTCAGACTAATTTACATGAAATTAGAGACTAAAGAAGAATATGAATGGAGGGCTTGAATGCTCTTATCTACCATGACCTGCATGGGGCTTCCCCGACAAGCTCCGATGATGCTCATTACCAGAAGGGATACAGCTCTCAAGAATGCCTACAAGGCTAACTCATGTGACTAAAACTGTGACGTCTGCTAAGTGATCTGGGGTCCAAATCTAATTTTCTTCTTTACATTCTCCTGTGGAACCATTAGCAAATCTCTTACAAAAAGTGCTGGGGGAGCGTGGAGAGAGAGCTCTCCCTTTTCTCCAGTACAGAAGTTACGACAACACACTTCCTTCACAAGGGTACTTGAGACTTAATTAATTGCTTTTCCTACAGCTATTTGAGAGTAGCTGCTTTTCATTTCAAATTAATTCAGGAAGCTACATTTTAAATAGTCCTCAAGCTGGACCCGTCAGGACTTGCCTGTGTCACGGTGGCAGCAGTGACTTCGCTCCCACCCAGAGAGCTGATGCCAGCTGTCCCAGGCCCTGGTACCTGCAAGGCTGTGGCAGTCCGGCAGTCCAGATCTCATATGAGCCGAAACTCCTCGTGTCGAAACACACTCTTCTCCTGAACGACTGACAGCACTTCCAGAATTATCTTTGGTATCCCAAACAGGTGAAGGAAAGACCCTTCTCTAAAAGATTCTCTACATTGTCAAGTGTATTGGGTGTTTACCTGAAAGAGGTGTTTAATCACAAATTTTAATTTTGCTCAGTAAAAGTCACATTAGGAAAACAAGTGAGAACCTTTCAGCTGTTACTTGCCTGGACTTGGAGCCCCTCTGCTTCCACAGCTGGACACCCACATAGCCGCCTTGCAGCTGATCTCCCATACCTCTGCTCAACCACAAAGTCTTGTGGAGCTGCTGGTGGGGAAGATATTTACTGATTTTTGACCAACCTCACTCTCTGTTTCCCACATCAGCACAGTTCTCTCTCCTGCTTGCAATAAACAGTTTCCTACATAAAATATTTCCAGAAGTTTTTGTACAGTCCAGATTACAATTCCTGAAATAATGGGATTTCCAGTTCTTCCTCTGTGTGATGACACCCCACTCTCAAAAACGTCATTATGAAAAAATGTGTTTCCTGACAGCCCACCTACATATTCTTCTACTGGATAGACTTCAGTACACCATGGAAATAATGTGTTTCCTGATCTTGCAGCCCAAGGCAAAAGGCTGTCTAATACCATGAATATTAAAACCACAGAAATGAATCCAAATCACAATGTTTTAGTAAAGATTTTGAAAAATAGTTTTCCTCCAGCATGTTCCACAGCATTTCACATATTAGCAAGTCAGACTTCCTACATAACACCTAACAGAAGATTTAGAAATCTTGTTTTTCTTTATTTTTTTGTTTACATAGTTCACATTCTTTTAGCTTATTAACTTACCGTTTTTCAGGCAACTAACTTGCCTTTCCCAAACATGTTTTTCTTTAGATAAGAGATTACTTTTAACAGGAACTACCGTATTCCATTCAAAACTTTGGAGGACTGAAGGGTGTAAGTCCACAAAAAAATCAATTTAAGCTGGTTTAAATAGCATCACAGAATGGATGCTATGTGGATGCAAAGAGTAGCAACCACAGACAGGCTGAGATTGGAAGGGACCTCTAGAGATCGTCTAGCCCACCCCCCCTGCTCCAGCAGGGACACCCAGAGCACGTGGCACAGGGTGGCATCCAGGCGGGTTTGGAAGATCTCCAGAGAAGGAGACTCCACAACCTCTCTGGGCAGCCTGTTCCAGGGCTCTGTCATCCTCACAGGAAAGAAGTTCTTCCTCATGTTCAGACAGGACATCCTGTGCTTCAGTTTGTGCCTTTTTGCTTCTCATCCTATCACTGGGCATCACTGAAAAGAGTCAATGACAAGGTAACTTGTTTATAATGAGATCCTAATCTCTGCCATAGTTCTTCACATGCTCCTTAATAAAAAATATAGAATTAATAAAGCTTACTTGCAATTGATAGAGGTTAGGAAAAGAGCTTTTGCACAGACTAAAGTTATCTTTGTGCATTTAGGTAGCCTATATCAGCTTTCACATAGGACAATGAATTGTTACCTAAATCATGAGAATATGAATAAAAAATAAAATAGGAAAAGCAAAGACACTAATCATCCCTGGCAAATGGTTCTTCTGGAGGTATTGCTGCCTTCAAACTTATCTGTGCGGCCATTTGACCAATTGAGTGGAGACTCAGTGTGTCAGAATTTAAAACTTAAGATACAAAAGGTTGTCTTCTAGAGATCAAGCATAAGCTATGGATGCTGTAGGAGTCATGCTTCTTTATACCTGATTGCAAGGTTACTCTCTCTCTCCAAAATAATTTACCACTCTGGACAGTGCTCAGCTCAGCTGCTTTATTACATCACAAAATAATTTATGTGGAAAAATGCTTCTACAGCTCTCCAGTCCAAAGGCCTCTTAAAGCAGGCACAACTGGATCACACTGGTGTCTTGTTAAGCTCCGACTGTCTCCAAGAATGGAGATCTCAGAGTCTTTCTGTGCCAATTTTTTTCTTTCATATATCTAATTAATATTTCCCTTACAGTGACTAGTAACTAGTGACCAATGCCACTTGTCTTCCCTCTGTTCATCTCGGGTTGTATCATCTCTGTGGCTCAACGTTAGGTGCTTGAATACAACCATTAGTTCCCTGTTTAGCTCTTTACTCTACAAGCTAACTAAACTGAGCTTTCTTAGCCTTTTCATGCCTCACGATTACTCAGGCACCATCTGGATTGTACCTGGAGAACATGTACATATAGCACATGGTAACAGGTAACAGAGCATATATTAGTACATTAGCAGAGTAAATAAGTATCTTAACAGAGGTGAAAGAATGATGTTTGCCATTTGCCATTCTGTGATCAGACCACCTGGCCACCTAAGTCCCACTATGGCACATTAGCAGAGAGAACTAGGATAACAGAACATGGCTTCTTACTTATCACGAATATCTATTTAGAAAGATGCCTAGATAGATTCCACCTACCTTTAAAAAGTAGTGCATGTATATTATGTTTTTATCTCTGTAAGACCATAGATGGGCAGGAAGCATCGCCTTCCTTTGGATTTAATTAGCAAACAAAAAAAATTGTTTCTTTGCTTTTTGTTTAAAGATACTGGTATTTTCCATGGTGCATCCTGACCCAACCTGCTTCCATTTTCAGGTGTAAAAAAAAAAAAAAAAGTCAGGAGAGGCTCCATGCAAGTTCCTCAGGCATATCTGTCAGCTTACTTCAGCAGACCCATTTAACGGGAGGCCATTTAACTCTGGCTGGTATTTACATCAAGAAAAGTTGATACACAGAGATGTTACTACAGTGGTCCTTTCTGAGGTCCTTCCTCTATCAATGCCTGCTTTCCAGGCACTTAGCATAGGAGAACCAGCTCTCAAGGGCCAAAGAGAGACTAATGGAGAAGTGCTTTTCTCCTATGCTACACACAAGCCAAAATGATGAGGAGCAGACTGTCTTAAGCTATGTGTAACTTCTTAGGCATCCTGACACAGAGAACAGTGAATGGATATTGTGGCAGAAACTGGTGAGCTACTCAGCAAAGCTTTGAGTAGGATCCAATCTTGCCTAGACAGAATAAAAAGTAATATAATCCAGCCTGCCCTTATAGCACAGAAAATAGAGCCAACACGCAGACTCTTGGCATGTCCGCTGTGCTCTGTATACAAAGGAGAGCTTTCCTTCCAAGCAGAAGAACAGTGTTGTGGTGGATACACCAGATAGCACTCAAGTTCCCCTAATGTCTCAGGCTGTCACATGCTTCTCCACCAAGAGCTCTGGATGCAGTTTTGCAAACTCTTTTCAAAGCAAGCACATGCCTGCACGCACACACACCAACACCCCTGTTCACATTCCTGCCTCCCTCTGCACTGGTAGTATGGCTTTAACCATTCTCGCTGATGAGATGGAAAACCAGTCTTGGGTTTGGAGGGTATTTTTGTTTTCAGCTACATTTCAGCAAGTAACCAACCCAGACCTGTGAGGAATCAGGAGAGCAAGACTTCCCTTTGTGACAGGAGCTCAGCCAAGCAGGAAGCTTCATCAGAGATGATTGCTGCTGCTACAGTGCTGTCCCTTCCCTTGCTGCAAGTTTCCTCCCTTGGCAAAGGGTCCAGCAAAAGCTAGAGATGACAGAAGGGAAATGCTGGGAATGCACACATAGGGCAGGAGGCACAGCAGGACTGTGGCAGCCACACCGTGAACAGGCCTGAGGCACCTAACACTGACTCATTGAAGTAGCTGAGTGCAGGTTACTTAAAATAAAAAACAGAGTTACTGCCTTAGGGTAATGGTTTGCCAGAGTGCTCAGCAGTCTTAAAGACTAGCTCCATAGCAAGAAGCAAACTGTGGGGTAAGGCTTGGAGCTCAGGTCTACATAAGCTGATTTGGCTACCAAAGTCAGTGCCTGTTAAAGCCACATTTCAATTTCCTTTCCAACCAAAAATGACACTGAAATGGCAGAGGCAGTTCCCAACTCTGGACTAAGAAGTCAAGTAGTTGAGATGGGTAATTATTAAATACTTAGGGCAAGATAATTTTTCTGTATGTTAACGAGAGAGTAAAACTAGTAGGATAATGGAAGGGTAGAAGAACTAGATGGTGTACCATCTAGCAGGCAGGCTGCATCCTGGGAAAGCACACAGCCATCAATACCACCATTGTGTAGCTACAGTATTTTAAGTATTGTATTAATTTGTGGCACATTACTATAATTATAGTCTTTTACTCAGTGGTAATACAGTGGTAATACTTGGATAGTTTGTCCTGCAATTAAATATCTTCTCATATTTTCTCATCACAATGAAGAGGGATGATTCAGCGCGGTGTTTACTCAGGGGATGAAGCTAGCCCGAGATGCTCCTGCTTCCCCATTCCTCCTGCCTTGCTGCTGGTCTATCGAGGCCCTCCCGCGCTCCAGGCTGCACTGTGCAACTGCCTGCAGGGCTGTGCCAGGCTTCCCAAGTTCCCTAGGTTAAGCATTAACCACTTTTTCTATTTGAAAGGGTTGATTTGAGACCCAGATGGTTTCAGAAGCGCAGCCTACCCTTGCATGAGGAAGGGTGACGCAGCAGGCAGGAGCGAGCCACGAGGGTTGGAGGGTGGCCACCCCTCTTTGTCGTTGGTGGAAAGGTACCGTGAACTCACATTCTTGTTTGATTAACAAGGCAATGTTTAACCAGAGTCATACATAGAAAGCATGGTAAGTGTTGCTATTTGGGACCATAGAAACTGACTGATCTCCCTATCTGTTTATGAGTCCACGTGTTGCCTTGCTGCTGAGGTGTCTGAGTGCCATGCCACCTGACAAGCTGTGCCTAAGTAAGTTTCACCTGTCCAGAATTAAAGGGTGGGACTCAAGAGCCATTATGTCCCTCAGAAGCCACTCCAGCTGTGCCTAGCAGATATAAAACTGATTCAGCTACTAGGAATGTCTTTTGTGGGGTAATTCCCTAGGTGAGGTGTGGCCACCCACACACTGTGCCTCGTGAGGCACATATACAGTACAGACAATAAATACTAACAAAAAAAAATCATTTCTTTCTCACCTTTGTCTCAAGAGAGGGGGAAGCATTATCATATGACTGCCTGGTCAACTTAAGAAAAAATAGCTCACAGTGTTAGGACATGGTACATTTGAACTGCACCAATTTTTGGCAGCTGCTGAAGACACATTATTCTGTTGCACTGCTCCTCTTTCCCCTTCCTCTGTGCATGCTGCTGTTCTTTCACTAATATTGGTGCTTGTCTAACCAGCTTGATCACGCACATCTAAGCCGGCAGAAAATGAGCCCCGCCAAAAAATAAGTGAACAATTTTATCCTAGATTGGTTTCCCATATTGACTCACCTCACTCACTTGAAACCTGAAATTTGATCCCAAGTGTTAGGAAGTCATGACAGCAATTCTCCATCTCAAATATCAGAAAATGTCACTATTAGTTTAAATGTATGTAACCCAGCAAGCATTAATTTGATTTATATGATTTTAAGTAGGAGACTTCTGCTTGCCAGCATTTGATTTGACAGTAAGATTTTTAAAAATAACTATGCAACACTGGGCAAATGCTTTGATGCACTGGCACAAAACTTGAGAGGAAAGAAAGGCCTGAAAAGACATCTCATACAGAGGAGTTCGGAGAAACTTACTCAGCAATTTCTGCATCAAGCCTTCACCTTCTTTAAGCATTTTGTACTTCTTTTAAGCAAGTTTCTAGTTCTGGGGAAAGTAAAGAGTGTCAGGGTAAGTGAGATTTCCAGACATTAATTGACTTTATTGTTAAAAATTCATGTCTTACATCCTATCTGAATTTGATTAGCTTTACTTCTAGCCAGTGTATCTTGTTACACTCCTGGTCCCTTGACACTGGTTTCTGCTCTAAGTAGTTATGGGAAACACAGCATTAAAAGAAGCATTTTGCAATAGCGTTATTTTCCCATCACTCCCAGATACTACTTATAAGATGTAAAAAAAGGTTAAAAGTACATTCTGAGGAATTCTCGGACTTGCGTTGGTGGTAGTGAAAGTCATGGTAGTGAAAGTCATGGAGCAAGTCATTTTGAAGCCCTGGGCATATAAATTCAGTAATGGCAGAAGTAAGTACAGGTTGGCCCAGGGTAAGTCATGCTGGACCCAGCTAGTTGCCTTCTGTGATAAAACAACTGTGGTGAGGAAGGAACGTCATTAACTTGACCAAGGCTTTCAACTCTCCCACAATGTTCTTGTATCCAAGCTGGGATGCTATGCCCTGGGCAGGTGGACCACCAGTAGGTAAATACCTGGCTGGGTGGTCTGGCTCAGATGATGGTGGTGAATGGACCGTATCTTCCATGGTGGCTGGTGACAACAGGGCTCCCCCGAGGTACACCCAAGGACTTGTCCTGTTCAACATTTCACCAGCTACCTAGAGGAGGGGATAAGCACACTGCCATTAAGTCACCAAGTTATGGGGACCAGTCAATACAGGGGAGGGCTGAGCTGCTGTCCCAAGGACCCTGGGAAGGTAAAAGGGGCTGACAGGACCCGCCAAGGCATCCACCATCTACCCGGCCCTGGGACAGTGTGACCAGAGCAAGGACACAAGTACCTGTGCTCAGCCGAGTGACACCGACATGACAGTGTTTCTGTGTTAAAGATATATTCAGAGGAGGCTTTTAACTATATTTTGCTCCTGAGTATTGATTGATGGAGATTTAAGCCTGGTGCAATATTAGACCTCTCTACAGCCACCTCATCACAGTTATCGTAACCGATTCCTATGATATTCCATGACACACATTTATAATAATTTTATGATCATTTATAGTGGTGACAATGCTTTCAGAGATGTATCACACATGATTTAATACAATAAATTGAGATTTCAGGTTCACTTATGTAGTTACTTTTCTTTTCTACCATTTTGACTATTATATTGTCTAGAAGCTGTTTTTTCCTTCCTTAAGACAATGATCCCCCAAAACACTTCCTTGCTGGGCATGTTTCCCAAGGCTAGTCAGGGCCGGGCCAACTCCTGATCAAAGGTTTTCAATGGGGCTGCTCATAAACTGTCGCGACATCTTGCAGATGTAGAGATACAAAATAGTGTCTACAAAAACAGTATTCTATTAAAATAGTAATAAGCTTAACATACATATACTAGTGAATAAGTAATCCACGGCCTTTCACTAATAATGCTCCCTATTTCAATATTTTTGCATAGTGTCACTTTCCTATATTACGTCCAACCTAAATTGCAAATGGTTGAGGACAGGTTCTTTATGAGTTCATTTAGACGACAGATAAAGTAATACAGAACTAGACACAAAAACAGAGGTGGAGCTTCTTGTCACCAAGTTTCATACAGCTAAGCACTGAGTAGGAGTGGATTTTGGCAGACCAAGGCAAAAAACAAACTGGCTTATCTGTGTTCCGCATTATGATGAATATTCCACACAGCCAAAATGTCATCTCAAGACATGGGATTTCTAGACTGTTTTGCAGATGCAAATATTAGGTGAAAGGTGAATCTACAGCACAAATCACCAGGAGCTGAGTCTGTAACACAAGGTGTGTTGTAGTCTTAAAAATACTTTTATCTCCCAAACATATTCAGCTCTCTGAACATCTTGCATAAAATCCTGAGTCTGACTGAGAAAGACATGCTTTGATTACAAGCATGTTTGGATCCAAGACCTGCTGTGTTATCAGGTGCATGTGCACAACCCAGCACAATGGTGTCCCTGTTTGCACTAGATTTTTGAACTACTGTAATACTGTAATATTGTAATATCCAACTGAAAAAAAAGAAAACAAATTGCTTAGTATAAAACTAGACAAAATATATTCAAATACCTATCTAGATATCGAAATATCTATAAGGAAGAGGCAATGGCGTCAGTGACTTATTTTTATGGGTGTTTTTTATCCTTGCTTTGTCTGACTTTAGTGTCTTTAACATCCTTTGCAGCTATGGACATAACTACTCATGAAAAAAAAAAGTTAACATAGGCAAGATGATGTAAAAGTGTGGGGGGAACATAACCATCAGAAGCATCACTAAATTGTATTTTGCTTTGTTTCTCTCACTTTAATTAGTGAAAATATAAAGGAAGTATTATTAGGTTTGTTTCTCTGTATATTTATAAATATAAATTTGCTCTTTGCACCTTTGTTTTTCAGGAGTTTTCTTGCATAATAATTCTCTGTTTGTGTCACTCTGCTCAGCCAGTGGAAGGAGCATTGACTGGATTGCAACCTCAGCTGGATTTCCCAGGCTACCAAGAGGCATTTTAACAGGCTTACCTTAATTTTACACAATCACAGAAATGCCACATTACATAATAAAAGGCATCATTGGCTTCATGGGTATTCTGGCAATTCCAAAACTTCTGGCTGATGTGTTAAGGTGAGACATCCACACTGTGATGTGACATATTGAGGCTGCAGCAGATAGATGCGTCAGTCTTACGCATCCTTACCTGCCCTCCCTGCAGTCCTAATCAAACATGCAACCACGCTGTGAAGATGTACCAGCTGTGTGATGCAAAGCCCTTCTTGCACAGCTTTCTCATTCTTGCCCCGTCACTGTACATTGCAAAACAGGCACTGCATCTTCCTCCAATAATTTGTTAATTGTGTAATTTACTGGGACACCAGTACAAGCACACTCAACATGACACATGAAAATGCCAGGAAGGTGATGACAGAATGGGATTAGTCGGCATATTATGACTGAAGAGCCTTGATAGTTCTGTAATCACAGGTCAGAAAGATGGTGTTTGAATTTTAAACTTAGTCTTTTATAAAGTTGACTTTTCAGGCCTTCTTTAAAAAATAGTGTGAGTCTTTGTAGATTAAGCAGGCCCAGGAAGGCTATATGGGAGGTAGTTGCAGGTAGTTGCAGGTAGTTGCAGGAAGAACTAACCAAAGCTGCTCTTTTGATTTTGGTCAACTGAAAACTGACTCAGCTCCTCCAGTGGCAGGGCAGGACCCTCCCAGAGGAAATGGGCATGCTACTCACAGAGACCTGGAGGCAAGGAATGAAGAGGACATCAAAAGTCACTTGAAAGACAAGTGACTAGAGCTCCATCTCAGTTTGGTGGCCATCCCTGCCACCAGATGAGGAGCCATGACTAAACGGACACAAGGAGTGGGGACTGAACCGTGTTGCCAGTGCATGCTGGTGAAGCAGAAGCCATTTTTGCTTTTCACTGCAGACACAATGCAGCAGCACTGGGGACAGCTTTTGCAAGCTATCAAAACCTCCTGACCAGGAATAATGTGTGTTCACTGCAGGAGAAAATCCTGGCAATCTCAGGTGCATTATCTGGATTCCACAGACCAATTCCTACCTGTGTTACCCCATGGTAAATATGCTTGGAGGTGTCAGTGTACCAAGAAATTTGCTTAAATGCAGTCATTAGCAGAAACCTGACTTAATAACACTTTGCAACATTTCTCATCCATGATCCTGAAAGTTTAAGCGATGAAACAGATTACTCAAAGTCAAGTTCCAGGCCAGCGTTAAGGACTGCCATCAGAGGTGACAAAACAGCAGTTAGCAGATAAACGAAACACCTTATATGTTCTTAGCTTGAACAAACAACGTCCTCAGAACTGGTGCTCCTCCAGAGTACATTAGGCAGTGTGCACCACTATAAGCCTGTGTATGCTATAGTAACACACCTACCAGTAAAATCCATTCCACCTGCTCCTCAAAGCCATCTAGACATTTCGGCATGCTGTGAAGTATTTATAGAATCCATTTCCTCTGGGTTTGTTTTGTTTTTTTAACAATTCAAACCTTTGTCATTAGATTTTACAGACCAATATACCCTAAAGTCACTAGTGGCCACCGGAGTTTTTGTAAGGATCATAATGTGGGCTGTGTTCCGCTCACAGCATGTACAGTTTCAGTGATACCAGCTTCAGCAAACAGAGGAGAGTAGACTTTCAGTGGTTATCTTTCCTGGTGCTTCAATGCCAGTCCAAACAAAGCCTCCCTCTGAGCTCCTTCAGGTGTGGAAACTGAAATCAAACAGATGAGTAAGTGAAGTCTGAAGAAAGGTAGTGTGAAAATGCCTGGATACTCACAGATATTTTGAAATATGAGACGTAGCCTCTTAGAATAAAGCACGATACAGCCCAGCTAGTCTCATGGCTCCTCCATGAGCTCCTTCCCAGGCCTTCTGAGGAAGGCAATGACCAGGTGATGTCCTGGCTGGTCTGGGAACAGCTAATGATAGGTGAAGGGCAAAGGGAAGAGGAACAGCCTGTCATTACCTGTCTGTGTGAGGCTTTCTAACCACACGCCGACTTTCACCTCCAGACGTTGTTGGTGCTGAGAAGTGCAGCAGGTACAGCTCTGGCACAGGCTTAAAGCTTGGTGTGGACATCTCCTGAGCTTAGGTGAGCTCTGATCCGCGTGCCAATATTATGTCTAGTGGTAAGGACAGAACTCACCACTGCTACTGCAGGGCTTGGAGACATTTAATTGCAGAGCTTTACTTATTATAGCTCCGTGAAAGTCACATCTTACAAGGGCTTGCTCCTTGATGGCCCTTCCCTAACCAGACCTCGTGGTTCCGGAGTGCACTCCAAACAGCCATTAGGATGCTATCAGGTGTATTATATCATAGGCATTGCAAAAGGCTGCAATTATTTTGGATTATAATGTCCAGGAGAGACTATCAAAAGCTCATCATTCTGGAAGCAGTTCAGCAGCCCAGAAGGAGGCTGTCACTGCTGTTGTTGCTTTGTCCTCAGATTCAAAACCCCATCACCTTGAGTGTCCCTGGCATTGTCTGATGAGTCAAGTACTGCTGCAGTTGTTTCTGACAAGCAAATGAAAAGTGTGTCCTGAGTTTCTTCATTTTTTTCCTTCATCTATACAGATATGACAAAAAAATGTCATTTTTTTCCCTCAAAAGAATGCTATTCCCTTGGTCTTAGTCACCAAACACCATCTAATGTGAATAAAAATGTCTTATCGAAAAATGTATATTGAAGTAAGGAGGAGAAAATAGAAAACATAGCCTCAAGGATTACACTGCATCTTTTAACGTTTCCGTAAACTCCAAATGTGTGAGGATGCTTCAGACACTAAAATGGAAGATAGAATTTGTCTATCCCTCATCATGCTAGAAATATTTGTCTGTGACAAGCAAACTGACAAATCAGTGGAAAGCAATGCCACTGCAATTGCAAGGACTAGCTAGAAGCCTAACTGATTTTTCTATCAGACCTCCAAATGGACACAAATTCAAGATCAGGAAATAACTGTGTGAGTCACAGTATATCCTAATACACAAGCAATTTCAAATGGTAGTGTTCCATTTTACAGATAGCTTTATGGCAACTGATATTTTGGCTGGGACATAGTTTAAGATGTGCAGAATTTAAAAAATGCTCCCTTAAAAAGATGTTATTTATTACACTAAGTCCTCGTAAACTACTGTTTTGTTCAGTTTTCTCCCTATGTGGCCCTTCATTTAAACAGGATCAAAAGAGGAGTGCTATGGGAAATTCTTTTTCAAACTTGAATGTTAAGAACACACCTCAAACTGATAAAAAAGGTGACAAGAGTGAATATTCTCTGCTTGAGACACTAAGTCTTCTGCAGCAGCTCCAGCATAGGAATGTGTTGCATCACAAGAGAAAAAAAAATCCTGAAATTAAAGCTCATCTCTTTCCGAAGACCACATATATCCTACCATTTAATAACTTCGTTTTCTAAGCTTTGTAGCACCCCTGCAAGCTCTGAGATAGAGAACCGTACCCATGTCAGCTCCACATTCTTCAAGGGGATGGCCCCACAGGCCATCATGAGAAGACTATAAAGCAATCATGATGGTGCCTGTGCCAGCCGCTTTCACACCACATCTTCATTGCAACAGCCTTAAGAACTGCTTCTTTGCTCTAAGACTGGCACTGATAATAGCACTTTCAGTGTGCACTGAGCAAATACAGAAGGAGAATGAAATTAAATGGAGGCAACCAAGACCAGTGAAGGCAGAGCATAAAAGCATGTATCACTGACAACAGTTAATTAAAAAATAGGATCCATTAAAAGGCTATGAAATAGCAACCAGACTGAAGAGAAAGTATCAGTTTATATGGTGATTTTTGAACCTTGGGAGAAGTATCACCGATGTTTTGTTTAGTGATTCACAGCCAGATTAAACAACAAACTTAAGTTTTTAATCAATAGCCCTCATTATCTGCAAATTTTGAATTTAATTTGCATCTCCCTCACCCTTGAGAACTTCAAATTAGCCGTTCTGCCTGTAGTTTTTCACTGCAAGCACGCCGATGTCTCAGTTAGCCAAAACACAAATATTCTCCAAATTAGTGCCTTGTATGTTTTCACCAAGTTTCTGTAACTACCATAATTGTGGCATGCTATAATACCTTATTGTTCTACCACAGAATGTCTTAGTTCTATTTGTAAAATGAATCATAATAAAATTGCAGTCTTAAGGAAACCATTGAGGAAAAAAAATCCTTTTTATTTCTTTAACTCTTTAAAGCTCTGGTGTGACTGCAAGAAGCTTTGAGGCTAGCGCATCTTCATAGGATTAGTTACGTTAAATGGGTCTCCTCATCATGCAAATGTCTCAGGATTAGAGTCATCTTCTACTGTCACCCTGATTCCTGTTTTATGTGGTATAAAATGAAGTTTGCAAATGTACTTCAACAAGCATTCTTAGTATTAGGTTGGCAGTGCTCGGTTCCCGTGGCAATAAAATTATATAGGTTTCATTAGCATTGGTTTCTTTTTTACTTCGAAAGCAAGTAAATCGAACTGCAAAGAAAAGGCATCAAAACTTCGTGAAAGCACTTCACTCATTGCAGGGAATATAACCCAAGCTAATTCCCCTTTGGAGCCTCCTCTCTCCTGACCGAGGAGATGTTGTCTTAGGCCAGTAGGAAGACCCCTCATCTGGGCAGATATGTGGAGACCTGAAACTCTTTTATCTTCCAGGCCCTGCGAGACTCTTCCACATCCCTGCTGCTCTTGTAACTGGAGGCTGTTTACCTAGATGTGTGGCAATGACAGCCCCTAGCGGATCACAGCTACGTGCACAGCAGCTCTGCATAAAACCCCTTCTGCACTGCAGGATTCCTGGTACTTGGATGAATATTCTGTTATAAATTCTGGTGGTGAATGAAGCTCCCTCATGCTTCACGCACTCTAAGTAGATACTACCTGTGTGCCCTGGTTCATCGAGCTGTTTATGTTTTTCAAAAATAGCCTGTAGCTTTTCATTAGCTAACCTTTCCCTATTATTTCTAGACTTACCAAGTACATTTTATGCTTTTCAGGGGAGACAATCTGAAATGAGTACTTCGTTTTATTGTTTTATCATTATTCTGATTCATAAGTAAAAATATTTTGATTTGGCATTTGTTCTCACTTGAGGTGGCACAGCATTGTACCAAGCTTGTACCATTCTTTTTATGAAGAACAAGCTACCTGCTAATACCTCAAAACTCCCTGACATTAAGCAGGAATTTTACTTTGATATAAAGGTTATTATTATCTTTGTCATTAAGGAACTTGGCAATTCTCGTTTTAGATGTTCTGACAAAACGACGTCTTTTAGTGACCAAACGATCAAATGGATGATAATATCACTCTTGATAAAATCTAATCCAAACTACCTATTAAAAACACCAAAATATTATTTTAGGTGCAGACACTGTTGCAAAACAAACGCCCATTTACCAGGCCATAACAAATTTTAAAAAGGAGAATATGATTACTTTTGAGATAAGCTTAATCTGATCAACCCGTATTTCTTCATACTGAGGCATCAATGTAAGAGGTGCATTACATAGCTTTAGCAACTAGAGCAACTGAGGAATGGTTTGATTTTCAAAATCACTGTTCTGTTTTCCAGCTCTACAAAATAATGAAGTTGGCTTCTCAAAACCAAGCACTTACTCAGTAGGGAAGTGACAATATCTCATTGTGTACAAACTGGATCACCAACATGCGTATTTAATTTCAGTCAAAATGAACCATTTTTTATGCTTTCATATCAAATTATATAACCCTCACTGGCTAAAATATATATGGTCCAGAACTAAGTTGGTAAGATCAACCCTCTGCATTGCTGCCTCAACAATCTACACTTGAAAGGAGAATGCCATAAGCATTAAGGATAATATATAATGCCACAAATTATCCTAGAATAAATGAGAATAATATGATGCAGACTGTGCAGCATGCCTTTTGTGAAGAACAGACCACTACTTGTTTTCTGTCTACCTTTTAATTTAATTGTAAATAAACATGAAAAGCAGAGAACGCATATGGAAATGCAGGCACCTTTCAGTGATGGCTCCTTTATCATTACACTATGTCTGATCAGATGCTTCTGTCTCTTCTGCTTCTTTAAGTCAAAAACGAAACCAGGAAAAGGAACTAAATTAGATCTTTTCTATCTTCTCTTCCCTCCCCTCCTCTTTCTTCCTGTTTCTTTATCCCCCTTACCCTTTCGTCCCTTCCTCTTTCCTTCCCTTCCTTTCCCTTATATCTTTCCCTGACAGTGCTACTTGGTGTTCACGTTAATGAATTTCTCAGCCTCCTTCATGAGCCAGCCATTTAAGGTGACGCATGCAGTTTTTCAAGTGAAACATGATTGCCAAGTGGGTACCAAAGCTACAACATGTTTGTTTGAGTGGCTGCTGACCTGAGGCATGAACAACTGCCTAATCTGCTCTGCTGTTGTTCCTGTTCTCACCTTAGTCAGGTACTTCCAAAGCCTTTACTACCTGGAGGGATTTCTCCGCAGTGGCCTCTTTTCAATTACCCGTTTCTCTGTAAAAGACAATCAAGACAACTTAGAAATTCGCCTCAAACAAAATAAAATGAATTATTAAGAATAAACAAAAATAAATTTAAGTAATTTTAAACAAAATAAATTTGCTTCAGATTATAATCTTCAAAGCCTCCAGAGGCTGCCTGTGATGCCAGAATTCTTGCTTTAACAGTACAGCTTCTACTTCGGCATATTCACAGGCTGACAAACATCTGCAGAATGCCTCTGTTTGGAAACACTATTATAAGGGCTAAATATATCTTCACAGGAAAAAAAAAAAGGAAAAAATAGCAGTTTTGTGGTGGTAAAAATAGCATGTGCTCATTTTTTAAATTAAGTTCTTCACCCAGTGAAGTATTCATGGAACTTTTAAACAAGAGTGAAAAGTATCACTTTATTTTCCACAGTGGTATCTATCCTCATATGGGTTCTAGTATTTAGTTTGAAATTGAGCTTTAGCAACCTTCAAAGAGTTCTTGGCTTTCCCAGAATCCTGGGAACATCATACCAATATGCCAAATGCATCTGCTGCAGTATGAGCATGAACATCTGCACCTGGGACGCTCCCTCCATGGATGCCCATGCAAGGTGCAAGGAGGAACGTTTGTTCAATACTGCGGCTTGTGGTGATAAACAGGGAAGGAGGGAGCCATCCCAGCCTGCCAAAAACTGTATTTGGAGCCAAACTGCAGCTGCAACCTATGTAAAAGCAACTAGGGCTGGGAGGAGAGGAATTCTTGCACCTAGCTGCCATCTTTGCTATCTGTCCAGGGATTAGTCAGTGCCTGAACACAGGCTGAAATTCAATGCTTAAACTGACTGTTCAGCAAGATGTCAGTCTGCACACTACTGGCACAAGCTAGGCAGCCAAAAACAAATCTATACCAAGAAGTGCAGAGTTTGTTGTGCAAAATGGCATTTCATATTTTTGAGCACATGAAAAGCAAGCATTTCTGGATATTAAATTCTATCTCTCATTACTGATTCTGTTCACCAGAACAGTGAGGTTGGGAAAAGCACAAGTCTAAGGTACCCTTACTTGAAAGTCAACCATCTCTCTCAGTCGTTTTAACCACGAAACCCTTAAAATGGAAGAAGTCTCTGAGGTGCCTGTGGAAGTCAGGAATCAGGGTGACTCATCAACTGTAGCCCTCGCACCACACCCGGAGTGATTTTATCTCAATACAAAGGGGACCATGGGGTGACATTTGTTTTACATGTGCCACCCCTTGAATGGATCAACTAGTGTAAATGTTTCTTTGATCAACTGTGTAAACGTTCTAAATGTGCAAATTTTTCTCCCACAGATGGTCAGGCCAGCCTGAGTATAAAACCTGAGCAAATAAAAGAATTACACGGGCTTGCGCTGGCTTCCGCTCCCATGTTCCTTACCTGCAACGGAAAACACTCATGAGGGTGCATGTGTTGTAGGGGCTGCCAACAGGGACCACACTGGTACTGCAGTTGATCCATACTCTGCATGGGTACACTACATGCAACTGGTACTGTAATTTCAATATACTGCTGTTATTGCTCAGCTAAACCTAATAATAATGTCAAATAACTCTAAGTGGTATGTCTGTGAAAGGACCTGATCAGAGACCAATGAATTCTTGGCAGTTGTTTTTTCCTCCCATAGAAGATGCTCCTGTTGGATTAAAGACCAAAGTCACAGGTTTCATTACTTAATATAGTGCTGTATTTATTGCTTTAAAAGTATTCTTATTTCTCCTTTCCAACTATCAAAGATGTTTCCGGGTCTTCTCTCCTGGAACACTGATCACTCCTCCCCCTTTTGGAGATCAGCCGTAACGCGCTCCGGACGCCTCGGCGGC
>NW_010580193.1:432045-482258 GCF_000705375.1 Tinamus guttatus
TCAGCTGGAGTTACCCGCCGACTCCTGGCACCGTGCTTCCCCCAGGCTGCGGAAACGCTCTGAGAAACAGCCCAGGCTGTGTATTTCGTCTACTTTAAAAAAGCAGTGCTCCTAAGAGCTTTTGGAAAACGAAACAGCATACTCATACGTAGTGCTGTTCTTATTTGTTTTTATTTTTTAATGAACATTTCAAGGTACATGGCTCTGCATAGACAAATGTTGCTCCTGTACCTATTTAAAGTGGAAAGTCTAAACTGTCGGGGAAGTAGTTATGGTATTTGTTGATGTGACACACTTCTGGTATGCTAAGAGTGTTTTTATGTGCCTAATAAAGACACCATTCCTACTAGGAGTATTCATTTTGCCACTGACACACTGCTAACTTGTAATGCTGTTCACTTTCCCCTTGCTCTTTAGTGTTAAGGTACAAGACTGTCTCCTAGAAAGCTGCCCGTTTCTCACCCCACCTTCTCTTGGGTGTAGAGGGGGAGAGCAGGGGTCTGTAGGAGGGGACAGAGTACCTGCAGGCAGGTACACCCCTATGCTAGCAAGACACCCTCTTTTCCAACTGTTTCTATCTTTTTTTTTTTTTCCTGAACTCGTAAGAGCATCACTTCTTTGTGTTTTTTTTTTTTTCCTCCACCCAGACTCTTCCCAAATAAACAAGGAGACCCTGATGGCTTTTTAGGCCTTGGTCCCAGTTCTGTTACATTTGTAACCAAATTTAGTGTCTTCCTAATTGTTACCCAAGCAATTTCGGCCCCATATGTACTGTTGTATCTGATACTGATAGCTGCAGTACCAGATGCAGCGCTTTGAGTCCCGAGAGTCCCTGCTCACCCCATCCTTTCATGCAGTAACACTATATTTTATTTATATCATAGTTTCAGACAAAATCTTCTTCCTTTAGCTTTGATTCTCATACTAGTTGTAATTAACCACAAAGAGTGTCTTACCTTATGCATACCAAGGCAGGAATATAACATATTTAGTGCATATTTCCTATCTCTGTCATGGAATAGATCCCATCACAGGGACTTTGTTTAGAGGCCTGCAGTTACAGCAGGGCCTCTTGCTCCCAAGCAACCTGTGTGATCCCCACTTTCTTCTAAAACCAAGACAAATTTTAAAAAATCCCCTCTTTTCACATGAGCCAGTACAAAGATAATGCTGTAGATAAACTGCTGCTGTTAAACTAGAACCTTTTAAATTAATGAGTTCGAGTGTTGTAATTACATTTTAAGACTCTCATAATTCAGGAGCATATGCTTTATATGCTTATATTCACTTAATGTTTAGATTTTTTTTTCCATGAAACTAACTGTGACAGTAAGAGAAAATCCCTCCCCGCCCCCCAAAAAACCCCAACTCACTTAGATTTAAATCAACCGCCCATGGTCTGTAATTCGTCTGTTACATTCTTCCGAAATAAGAGTATTAAATGAAAGCATTTAGTAGGGAAGCATTATTATAAGGGAAATGCCTTCCAGAATGCTAACAGAATTTACAAAGTTATTACTGGTGAATTAGAATTTCTCTTTGATCATTTTTGTATAATGCAGGGAAGGGGGAAATAACCTATATTTTATTTTTAGACAAAATCTGTGATTTTATACAAATGAAGTCTTAAATACATCACAAAACAAGAAAGATGATGTTTGCAGCTTTTAAGTATCACTCAACAGACTACTTATATGAGGTATGGTTTTATTATCTTTAGTAATCTCATTCTACAAGAC
This sequence comes from Tinamus guttatus, assembly GCF_000705375.1. The sequence goes on from NW_010580193.1 coordinate 433,785, forward strand.
ATGGCAATAAATAAATAAAATTTGGTACACATTACAGATACAGAGAATGGTAATTTCTTTGGATTTACTGTATTTTTTTCTGCAAATAACCTAATTCTTTTAATGACAGAGAAATTATATATTTGCTTTATTACAAAAATGGAGTACGGTTTAGCCAAATCTGAAGAGCATCAATTTTTTTTTGCTTTTCTGTTGAGGAATCATGTTTCATAGCTGGTTTCTTGTTCAGTGGGGAGGACGTTGTGGCTTATAGAGTATAGAATTCAATTTATAATCTTTTCTGGAAAATGAATCTAATATTCTAGCACCTTTAATATCCAGCAGACCAAGGGTGCCAAACACTTTATTTGCTATAGATGATACAGAGCAGTATCCTCTGTAACACCTTCATAAGGTGTTAGTAATTCAAATTTCATGCAGTTCAGTGCAGATGTTTTTTGACATGTACAAGGAATATCTGGGTTTTACAGATACTGTTTTGTTAAGACATAACAACCCTATGTACTCCTGGTTCCTTTTTTGTCTACCTTTGTGTGGTGTGTTGGTGTAAATTGCTTATCACTGGAGCACGCTACCTTTGCTATTTAAGCTTTTATATATTTAAATTTTCAGCAAGAAAGCATAAGCCAAAGTAATAAACTTGTCCGACACAGTGGTGCTTTGCCCAGAGCAGCTGTTTTTGGTGTGGAAGAGTGAGATACTGAGATGTGAAGCCTTCAGGAGTTCAGTGTGCAAACACATGTGGGAGTGCTCATGCTATGTAGTTGAAAGAGATTCAGCCTGGGACTTGCTGGGTGATAATATGTGGTGATAACCAAGATCCATGGCATCAAACACCTTGTCTGCTTCTCTTCCTTTGGAGGGAATAAATTATTCCCTGTAGCACGCTCGTATAATGTCATAGTATTTTATTGAGTTAAAACAGCAGAAACTTAATCCTGTAGACATTCCATTCTATAATGTATATAATCCAACAGTGCACAAGATAGCATTCAGTGTTTGTGTGAAAAGTTCACAGTAGTTGCATGACATTTGGTCTCCTGGTGTTTCTGTAGTATCTGTGACTAAAAACTAAAGTGCATGGACAAAACATGCGAGAGACTATAGTGGAAAAAAAACTTGGGGGCTTTTTGAGGAGCAGAGCAGTATTGGCCAGAATGCAGTGGGAAAAGCACAAACACGTAGAAATGTCTGTGCTGAAAGGCTGCTGTGTGTTGGGATAATGTAAGCAGTGCTCTCATATGAGCTGTGCTGGGTCGTGCTCTCTTTCCACCAGAAGGGGTCAATAGATGCGATCATGTAACAAGCAGTAATCTGTCTGCACAAGCAATAGGCTCCTCCGTAACTACAGCATCTTCTTCCGCCCTTGTTTCTTTTATTTTGCAGACTGACAATATGTATAAGTCCTATGGAACTGTACGAAACTGCTCTGTTTAGAAGTTTCGACATAAACCGCAGCAGGTCTTGTGACTGCAGAGTGTGCTGGAAGAGTGTTACACTGCAGTCCTTACAGCTTGTTTTAATAAGGGCAGGTTATTGCTGACTCTTTTTTTCTGTTTCTTTGATTTCTGAACTTTTTTCACTATCTGTATTTTACTGCAAATAGATTTTGCAAGAATTGCTTCGTAGGCTACTTAGTCTGATGTGTGGTCAGTAACAGGTAGCAGCTCTAGATCTAGTTGTCATTTTTAGTTGTAGAGAATCAGTAGGGAAGGAGATCATATGGGAACCATCATGCAGAAGTTACATAAGGCTAAAAACACAGCTCCAACAAATGTTAAACTTGTATCCTAATTTGACGGTGTCAGTTTTTGAAAAAATAAAGCTTAAATATGCAATACAAGGAGCAAAACCTTAAAGACAGTGGGACTGTTTAAACAGGTAGAGCACAAAAAATAAGAATGGAAGTATACCTGTCAAAATTTCATCACATACCTTTTTCTTTGTACAGAGCATTGCAAGGCAGAAGTTTTTAATCTGTAGATTATCCCTTTGCTTTCCACCCTGTTTACATCAAGATGAAAAGTGTCATCTCACTGGACTCTTTGCTGATGATCAGTATAGGAGGCCGTGGACTAGAAGTAGGTTACACAGTCCTATATAGTTTAGATTCACTGTGAATTAAAGGAAAAGCTGGTGTTTGGGCATAACATGCTGTATCTGGTAAAAAAAGACAGTATTTCCAATAATAGCAGTAAAGCAGTGTAGGCACTTGCAGATAGTATATGTTCATTACGAAAGCAGAAACAAATGGGTCGTTGATATTTATTTATGTATAGCATCACAAATAAGGGTAATTGATTAGTTTATAAAAATCTCCGAAAATATACTGCTGATTTAATCAAATACATTACAGTGTGTGAGAGGTATGCAGTTGTGGAAGGAAAGGAAACAAATAAAAGGAGATGAAAAGTGATAAAAGATGAGTAAAAGAGCATGAGTAAAAGAGATGTTTGAAAAATGATGCTGAGATTTTGAGGTACTCAAAAAATAGCGAATTTCCAAATGTAAAGGTCAAAAAAAAATTTGCATCTTTCTGATGCCTTTTTAGTTATAGTTGATAATGGAAAATAAAAGCAGTTTTTATTCTGTACGTATAAGCCACAGTTTTGTTAATCTTTGCAATGTTTTTTCAATGTATAAAATCTCGTAGTTTTGTTTGATTTTACTTTTGCCTCTGTTTCAGCTTCTGTTATTTCAACACAGAACATGACAGATATTTCTGTATTGGATCTATGGAAGAAAAGTTTGTCTGTGGAGGATTTCCTAGAAAAGTCAGTAATCTTAAATTAAAAACATGCACAAGTTCTTTGGTATCATTCAAGTACTTTGTAACTCTTAAGCTAATGATGTGAACAATATAGACATGTTTTCTGTCAGTTGTAAGAATACATTGCATGAAACTGTATTAGCAAACAGCTTGAAGATGCTTTTTCACTAAAAATAGTACTATATTTTTACGAAGTTCTTTACTTTCTTACTGATTTTTTTTAAATTGATTTTGCAATATATGTATGCCCTTAGAGAAGACCCCTGAAATCACTGCACAATCCTAATAGTACACCACGAGAATATTTTTACTCCTGCCTTCCTTAAAAGAACAGTTACCTCACTAGAGCCTATTTTAGAAGGCTACTTCTAAACCTCTATAAAGGTGTCACAGGAAGCTGGAAAAGTCAAATGTGCAAAACAATGATAGGTAGAAATTAAAAAGTAACGAGGGAAATGTATAATATGGCAATATGATATGAATATTGTGTTATCTTTGAAATACAAGTCTGCAACCTTTGTAGTTTGCATAGAACATTAAAATAAATGTTTCCATGAAGCTGGTAAATTATGTGAATTTCTGTTCTCAAGATTTTGTTAGTCTGGAAGAAATGGTGGAATTACATTTACAGTTTTACAGACTAGACTGAAACCTATGCTGTAATTTCATTAACCTATTTTAATGAAGCAGAAAACTTGTGGTTGCAGTATTATGCAAGTATGTTTAGGATATGTCAATGCCATTCTTGCTAGTACCATACTGTGGCACTCTTCTATGATTTTCTTGTGATACTGTGTTTAGTTGCATCACTACATACTATTTTTTTTTGTATACACTTCCCCTTATTCATGGAACAGGAATGATCAGGTTCATGGAACCACATAGTGAAGGAGGATATTGTCTAAAACATTATGCCTCTGTTGTAGCAATGGAAAGATGAATTGTTTGTATATGTGGTATGGTATCTTCAAAAAAATGTTGTTTAGGATATAATATAACTGGGAAAAAGGGGTAATCTTGGATCCTGAGTTAATGAAGATGAATTAGACTGTGGATAAGTTGTCTTTTATTGCTAGTATGCAACTCATAGGACTTGGTTAAGGAAGTTGATTGCTTCTTAGGGAATTATTTATATTTTTGGCTCTGTCAGAGCCAAGTCATAGAAACAGAGAAGCAGTAAACATTAAAGCATTATGTAATAAAGCAACAAGTTCGTGTTGTAAATGCTATGGTCTTGTAGATTTGGCATTGCAGTTGTTATCCTTTTGCTCAATTTTGTGCAGAGAAACTTTATTTCTTGGACAAAAATAATTAAAAAAGACCATAGAGATGTTTCCAAACTTTTCCTGTGGAATAGTGATTATCAAAGTTCTTGGAGTATCTTTTTTTTCAGTACAGTGGTTTCACTGAGGGGTCAGGGAAGTCAGCTTCATCTTACAGAAAGTATTCTTAGAATAATTTAAATATCAGATTTTTTTCCCTACTTTTTAGGAAACCTATCTCTTGTATAAAGTTCAATATTAATAATGAATTAATAGAAGTTATTCCAAGTTCAAATCCCTCTTCTCAGACTGATTTAGAAGCAGTTTATTTGCAAATGAAAAACATTTATAAAGAAGAATTAACTGAAGACAAATATTTAAAGACTGACTGTGCCATCGAACTTAAAGAACAATGTCAAGGTAAAGTGTATAATTTCCTGTTTTCTATCTCTTTGTGATGTTAGATCGATAACTTGCATAATTTTTAGTACAGTATCCATAGAAGTTGAAGAGATCATTTGGGTGATGGTGTGTTTTGCCATTTCAGTAGCTCTAAGCACTGAAGAGGGATTTAGTCTGTGGAGAAGCCAGGTTTGTCTGAACAGTACAAGATAGTTGCCAGTCAAAAGAAATTTCATGTTGATTAAACACGTGGCAGAATGTGTACAAAAAGAAGTACAATAATTATACTAGACTCTGTGGGGCATTGATCAAAATGGTCATGACCTTTCTGTTCAGAAGAACAGATCTATCAAAATTAGATTCCTGTGCATGTTCTTTTACCATATAAAGGAGGGAAAGGATTAAGCAGATAAAAACCAAAGGATTTTGGATTTATAGCTGGGATAGAGGTAGTTGACATGGTAGTGTTCCTCTATGATTTCTGAAGTGTTCTGATCTGTAGGCCCTAAAGAATAGAATAAATTCTGAAATTCTGATCACAGAAACCAAAATGTTGAGGAAGTGCTTGATTCAACTATACTGAACCTTATTATTCCAGTCTTTTTTTTCTTCTTTTTTAATTAAGGATTTGGCAGGAGGGGTTCTGCATCTAAATGCATTAGTATAGGAAAGTAATTTAATTATTTACTAAGAACTTTGTTCCACGAGCACATAGGGGGAACAGCTGGTTCTTGACACAACATTGTACAAGATAACATTTACTAGAGACATAATATCAATAATGAAAGTAGTTAATGATTGAAAGACACTAATCTTAATTCATCAGAGTGTTTTCTGATGTTTTTCCTAAGGTAGGCCTATGGCAGGGTAAGTGTTGTTCAAGGTCTCAATAACTGATTAAAGTTTTATATATAAGATATCTTTACAAAGAGCATAAGAGGAATTCAGATCGTTTTTCATTTATTAATTTTTACTTTCTTGGAAACAACTTCTAAATTTTCATTGATAAGAGTCTCTGGAAGAAAAAAATGAGCATGAAATTGATAACATATAAACAAAAGTAGCTAGGAAAGTTAAGAGACTAGATTTTCCTTTTTTAGGAGTGCATTAAGCTGTGCCCTACTTTATTGACTCGTTTATTGAATTAACAAGTCTGCAAAAACCTATCAGTGTAATTAGCATATTAACTGTAAAAAAGTTTTAGCTTACTCTTGTATTCAAGAAGTAAAAGTAAAGTAAAAAATAATTAAAGTAAAATTTACATTTTGATGGAAGATTTATTATAACATGATGAAAAACTACTGTTTTGAAAGATTTGTGAGTTATTTTGTCTCTCCTGGCAGCTCAAAACCAAGTAGGTTTCAGGTAGACTACCAAGTAGGCTAATATAAGTTTAGTAGCCTCCATGAACCTGTGTTTCATTAAACACAGGTTCATTGTAGCAACCATATACCTTTGAATTGATAAATATCCTTATGGGGAGCTATTTGTGTTATGCTGCATAGAATATCCGAATAGTTTGGGGGCCCGTAAAGGCTGTGTATCGTTTTGTAGCCATTGGGAATGAAAGGAGCATCTTAGGAATGAAGGAGGTATGTGGGAATCAGGAGGCTTCCAAGCTAGGAGAAGAAAGGGGTCCTTCCATACCCTAGCAGTTTAAGTAATGGGTGGCAAGTAACTAATTCAGTGTCATAAGTGGCACTGAAACAAAATGAACATCAACAGCTTCTTTAGGATAATAGCTTGATAATTCAAACAAGGGATTGATAATAAATAAACTATCACTTTTAACAAGTATTACATGTAACAAAAAGGGAAGCAGGCAAGAACCAGAGCTAATTAAAGTAATAGTGGAAATCCAGGCTTAAATGGTAAAACATATGAAGTAAAAGCAATGCTATGTTACTAATATTTAAAGCATTTCAATGACTGTTCAACAATTCTAGTAATGTTTATTATTTTTATATGGTTTCCTAATGTATTTTATTTACTTTCAGATTTATATGTTGGAGATGAACTTGTTTTTGTTGATAATCTTGAAAATTATGGCAAAAAACTCCCTACTTTATATGCCCTTGTGGACAGGCTACAGTTCTTTTTAGTGAAAGATCCACTTGTAGATTCTGAAGGAAAGAATTTAACAGAAGAGACTATTTTCAGGTATATGCAAAATTGCTGTATATTATTTAGTATAAGCAATAGTCTCTGTGTAATACCGTTAGCATTTTGAAATCTTTTGTTACATATTATTGTTTTATATTTGCAAAGAGTAAAAACTTTAGCTTTTCTTCTTTGGTAAAAATGAATAGGATGGAGTTTTTATATGCTATTAAAGAAAATTGAATAAATCAATATATTTTTACACTCTGCAACTGTCAAATGTGATCAAGATTTAGTTTAGGAGTGCTGAAAAATGTTTATCTTAAAGAGCCTTCATCAGGTTGACTAATGCCTTGTCAGTAAAATGCTACTAAATTTAACAAGGCCAGGAAATTATCCAAGTTTGTATGTTCCTTCTTCCTCTCCTATCATCTTTCAGTAGACCCATGCTTTTACCGTGGTGAATTGTAGTCCTTCAGGTTCAAATTTTAATTGTTATTGTTAAATTGATTAAATTTGATTGAAATGTGCGCTTTATGTCAAGGGTTTAAGCAAACTGGTGCATTAAAACAGAAAAAATTATATCCAGAAAGTGTCTAATATTTTGTAATATATTCATCTGTGTATAACTTTTAACAAACTCCAGCTAAATTTTGTGCTGATTTATTCTATGCCTGGGTGACCTATGTAATATCCTTTGTACTTGATAGGATTGCATGTCTCTCAAGCAAGGCAAAGCAGAATTTATATATAGTAAATAATCTCTACAGTAGTAGGAATGATGGGGATGGAGAGGATGGGATTTTTTTATGAGTCCTGATCTTGCAGTGCATGCCAGGCATAAGATATATGCACATGGTAGAGTACTTCCACAGCAATGTTGTGAACCACATTCTGCAATAACTTGCACAGTTGGTAGTTACAGGAGAAAAAAAACACTAGTATGATCCTCTACGTAAATTGTACAGACTTTTTGCTAATCCTCTTCTCACTGGCAAAGCTACAAGCCTTTTTTAAATGAGGGTGGAACACAGGGACACAGGCAGATTCTTTAATCATCCAAATTTCTGCTGAAAATAAATTTGGATGGGAATTCCGTGGCTTGACTTGGAACAATTTATGCTTTACGAGATCAAATACTCATCCAATAAAGTAGTGGTTCCAGAGATTTACAAGGTAAGTCTCCTGGTGAAAAGTGATTCTTTTAATAGTTCAGTAGTGTAATGGCCATTGGAAACCAAATAGAGTTTCCAGTGGTTTCTGAAAAATTAGACCTGTCCAGCTGCTTGTATCTTAGTTTTCCAGGGCAAGAAATAGCCTGACTCCAAAATTTTACTTGTTGGTATTTAAAAGTTTAACCAGTGAAAATATTTTTCATTTGTAATTTAAGGGGCATACTCTGCCTTGTTTGATGCTGACTGATTTCTGGAAATGGAAAATTCACAAATGTTGAATGATATACATACTATAGATTATAGAAACTTCTTATATAGTTGAAAAAACAGTCTTAGAAGAAAATACATTCCCTGATGCTTTTGTAGAAAGAGTCTCAATGTGATAGTGGGCTTAAATGTCGGACCAGTTAACAAGTTTAATACTCTTGTATTTTTCAAAGAGGAGTCCCAATCTTATGCCTATACAATTTTCTTGAAAATTTATTTCATTTATTAAGACAGCTTGTTGCAGTGTTTCTTGGAATTGTTTTCCTAGGGAAACATGGGCTTAAAAGAAAGAACTTCCCCTATATATAGTTACCAAGATTATTGTTGGGACTTACATCTTTCATCATCTTATAGATGATATAATCAAGAGAAATCACTTGCTTCATTTTACTTCTTTTAAAGGAAATGTTTGACATTCCAAAATGAAATGATGCAAGAGAGTAAAGCAGAATTTCAGGGAATTAAGGAAAACTTCAGTCCGATGTCTTTAGAAGATGAAGAGGTATTACAAAATTGTCTCTTGTCAGTTATATTATTGATTATGATGCACATTTTTTTTAACTGTAGGTCATTTTACTGAATTCTTTTCATACTCTCAAAATATTTGAAGCCTTCCAATTTCTCAGATAAAAAGTCTCTATTACTATACACATATTTAAAATTCCTGGATGTCTTTGTTATGAATTCTCACTTAAGACAGCTGTTTTTGGTGAGATCTGATGTACTGGCATTTTTGTGTAAGTACCATTACACGAACAGTAGGAATAAACCAGAATAAAAAATCATGATATGTGCAAGAGAAAACGCAAATTCCTGCTACATGTTTTGGCACTTAGGAGGCTAGTCTGGCCACTTTTTGAATATAAGTGTTTTGGGATTTTTTTTCCATTTTTCAGTATTCCACATGAAAATATACATTGCGACACTTTATGTTGCTACAATGTCAGCAATGTGGAGGAAAAATGGAGCTTAGAAAATTCTAGGATAAATTTTGATCATCAGAAATAGCTTCAGAGTATTTGTGATGGGTCTTTATTCACCATAACCAAAAAATAATCACAGTCATAGTCTCATACCACTGAGGAAATGTATTTTGGTGCCAGTAACAGTGCTGGTAATGGTGCCGTTGCATACCAGATTTTCAGTGAAATGAATGAGGATGTTACTGGATTCCTATCCAGCACTCCTGTCTGAACTTAAGTTCACACCTGCTCTTCTTACTCTACTGGTTCATTTTGAAATATTGTAACATTATTTTATTCTGTTTTTTAGGTGGTTTGTTTTTTTAACTTATCCTGAACTAAGCTTTGTTTGTTCTGTGCACAAGTCATATGACATTGTTATATCCTTTTAGATCCATTCAGAATTAAGCTATTTCAGGATTTAAAAAAAAAAAGATAAAATTTTAAGGTAGAATCAAGAGAAACCAAGAATTTACTTATTCATTTTTCAGTATTTGATGTTGCCTGTTGAGTTGGAAGGCTACAGTACGATTGGATCAGAAGTGAAGATTCCATCATACTTGAAACTGAAAGAGTTGTTAAAATTATCTCCAGAAACGATGGGTGATGAAGCCACATGTGAAGAGTTGATCAAAGAAAGTGAGAGTTGGTTTTCTTATATGCTTGACCTGCTTTTACTCTCTTTGAAGAGACTTAACACAGTGTAGATTCTGTTTCAATTCACGTATAGTTTATGTCATAATATATAGTCTGACAAATAGGAATTTCTGTATATGAAACTACAAATTTTGCTGAACATTGATTTCAGGATATTAGAAATGTCACCTCAAATAGCCAAGAAGTGATCTATTTTTCTATGATGCTATTTGTCTTGGCCAGAGTTATGTTGTATTCTTGAAATCAAATGAGCCATAATTCCTAATGTCTGGTCCTCCATGTAGACAATAATTTCAATAATCAAGTTTAAATAAAATTAATTAATTAATTAATTAGTCAAGTTTTTGTACCTGTGATTAAATTACTTCCAGAGATACACCGAAGAGGCTTATATATATACAGTCATGCTGTATAAATAATTGTATGTAATGCAAATTGCTTTGAAATGGCTTCCAATGACTTATAATGGCAAAAGCTAAAGCAGATTTCTAGGGAAAAAAAAAAGTTAAAGATTTCCACGGATAAGCAAAGCATTCTGAATTACAGTAGTGATTTATTTAAAGGACTTAGGAAGTTACTAAATGCTATTATGTTACAGATAAGAAATACATCCTTAATGGCACTTATTGGCTATTGAATTGATATGTAAGTCGCTTTCTTTAGAGTTAAAAATTAAAGACATTCTCTTCAGTTTTACTTTTGACAGAAAAGGCACTTCTTTACTCAGGTGGACAGGCCAGTGTTGCTCAAAGAAGCAAGACTGGTACTTTTAAATACATACGTTTGAATTCAGCTTCTGCTAGGACAGCAGTTCTGGGTAATCCAGTCGCATATTAAACATAAGACAAAACTTTAAAAGAATGTTTATATTTGTCTGAGGAGTTCCATATACGTTCGTCTTCTACATTTAGTACCTGCATACCATGTTCCAGTACTAAATCAGCCAAATAAATACACCTCTGCTGCAGAGATCTGGAGATTTTGTATATAGACTTCAACTATTTATTTTTGTTTTGTTTTTGTCATTTTAATAGAAAAATAAATGCATAGGCAAACTCTTAGTGAAATACCAGGAGACTACCAGCTTGTTCCAGAAGTCACATCACTGCAGTCATACATACTTTGAATAGGTCAGGTAGTGACCCAAAGTGCTTGTTTTAGCAAGACTATCCTATATTGCTTTTGTTTTCACATCCTGTCAAGGGACAAAACTGTGTACTGCTCTGGTCCTCTGGTAGCCTCTGTGGTATTAGTAGGGTTGCTAAATGCACCTGCAGTTCTTCATAGTGAGGAGTTCACAGAAATCCAGGAAAATTGAGATCCAGTGGAAAAAAAATCCTGAAAAACATTCTGATAGGAAAAATAAATAAATGGCTGATTATAACATATTTTAAAATCTGTTTCCAGATCTCAATGCAGAAATTGCAAAGAAATCAGAAATTTCCAAATACTGTTCCAAACCAGAAGAGATTTATTACAGTAATAGAAGTGCATTGGATTTCTTTGAGTCAGGTAGGAAGACTGGATAAATCCAGTAATATTATTTAAAATAAATTTTTAAATTAATTGTCCCTCTATCCTGTTTTGTGCCCTGTTTTGGGTATATGTGTGCCACATGTATTTAAGATCAGAGCATTTGCTTTTTGAAATCTACTATTTTGTGCTTATAATATAAAGAAAAATAAATACCATACTCCTTTCAAGAGTTATAAAAGTGAAGCACAGCTTTGCACTTGCTGTGTATTGCTTTTAGCTGCAAATACCGTCCATACTTTTTGTACTTCAATAGCTTTGCTATATATGTATATATATATATTTAATGTAACAGCCTTGCTACTGTTTAATCTAACAACCTTGGAAACAGAAAGTTAAGGCAAATTTTTTCAGATTGTGGAAAGAACTCTGTTTAAAGTTAGCTGAGGTCCTATGTAAGCACTTTGAAAAGGAATGATTGAGGTCACAAGAAGTATTTAAGATTTCTCTACTGGGCCCAGTTACAAACTCCTATAGTTACAGAAGTTCTAGAGTTACAAAATCTGGAGGAAACATTTTTGGTCCAGTATAGCTGTGTGATCAAGAAATAAAATCAAATAGTCACAGAGCTATTTTCCACTGGTGCAAACTGGAAGTGTTGAATTTTGCCTTGTGTGAGTTGAACCCTGCCTCCACGTATGTTCTATATATACACATTTAAGAGCTTGAAAAAATATCAGACAAACATGACATTAGCTTATAATACAACCTTCCAACCTCAACCATTCTGTGATTCTATGATTCTAGGCTAGACAGGTTTGGTGTCTGCTCAGGAAAACCATTTAATCAGTTTTTCAGATTCCAGATAATCTCTTAAGATAATGGATGTTCTTCTCATCCCTTGTGTTTCGTATCCTAAACGCTGGGTGTAGACTAAAAGAGGCAGTAAAATGATGTTCTACTGATATTTTTCAGCTTTAATTCCAAGCAGAAAACACAAGAAACTGACTAGTCTCAGGAGAAGCATATCAGTACATTGACCTGTGCACAGTAGCAAAATTGCAGTGTTAGCTCCCAATGCATGTTCATTTGGCAGTCCTTCTTCCAGAAGTTACTTCCAGAATCCCTGAGATACTCTCTTTTTCCTCCACAACAAGATCCCTCCTTAGCTTGGTTTGCATGTGGTTTTAACTCAGCTGTTTTCCTCTTCAGGCTAATTCCGTAATGCCCCTGATACTGTATTGCAGTGAAAATGGGCTTTTGGTGGAAGCTGTCACACCAGCTCAAAATGTCAGACAAAAAGGCTCAAGTCAAACCCAGAGAAAAAGACAAAGTCAGACTTAGGATCCATCTGGAGGCCATTGCCCGACATGAGTAACTTCATTCTGAACCCAGTGAGCCACCCGAGATGTCTGTCAGCTCGTCTAGGGTAGTCTGTGTTCTTCAGTAGTCACCCTGCCCCAGCTCAAGTTGTTTTCAAATGAGTGTGACAACATTAACCTGTGTTACCACCTTCCTGGCTTGGCTGTACCTTTTTCTTTAAAGGTACTCAGATCTTTAGGATGGAGACTTGCAAACCTTTATTTGCAAGTCTGTTTTTTCAGTGGAATTACCTGTATCAGGTGTTAAATTTAGCAGATATACCTTGTGGTCTTTTCCTGTCTTTAATTTTGCTATCTGTGAGATACAAGGAGTGAAATATATGGCCAAATACACAGAGGAAAATCAGTCACGTAAAAGTGGCATTTTTGACACTCATTTCACATTTTTGATATAAAACATTATTGCTCAAAGAAAAATGACTGCTGTTTTTAAATATGTTTTTGCTGTCCTGAGAGTGATTCCTTGTCCTTTTAAGAGAGAAGTGTTTATTTAGTTTCTCACCACAAAAAAACAGCCTGTGAAGGTGAAATTCAACTACTGATAAATCTTTCTCATTTCTAAGTAAATGGCAGGGAAATTATATTGATTGGAAGGTGATTTCTTGCTTGTATAAACACTTTTCTTCTTCAATGGCTGACAAAGAAATAGCATATTAAAACATGTGCTTTTCATTTATTTAGGAAGAAAGGTATGCAATAAGTGACTTGCATGGGAATTTTTTAACATCCCAGCCTTGTATGTGTGCTGTTTTAAAATAGAATCTTGTAATTAATCTCATCCCCGAAGTTCTAGATGTTCCATGCTACTCACAGAGTAATTGTGCGCTTAAATTTCTGAGGTTTATATTTCTGCGTTTCCCATTCATCTGTATTCGTTATTTTCAGGCCACCGCAAAATTACTTTACATATCACTCTTATCTAAGTAGTTCAATTTGTGTGTGAATGATCTACAACGACCCTCAATGATCAACGCTTAATACCAAAACCTTATCCATAATATTTGGTGATTTAATCATAATAATTACTTTATATGTGAATAGTTTGTGGCCAGATTCATATTACAGAGTGAGTGAAGAAGTGTGACCTATACATTTTTTTTCCCAAAGCTGTTGAGAAATCAAAATGTGGAGTGCATCACTCTGATTTTTACTGAATAATCAATTAATTGTCCTACAGATAGGTTTTATGTATTAATATAAAGTTTCACAATGTAATACAATTCACAAATATGTACATTTCAATTCAAGTATGTTGAATAACAACATGTTTTTTGGCGGGTGGGGATGGATTTTATGCAATTTCTAGCTGAATATGCTGCATATCTGAAAGAGGAAATGGAAGTACCTTTAAGCCCTCCTTACAGACAACAAAGATCTCAGTTGAATTTTCTGAATACAGTACTCCAAGAGGAACCTCTTTCTGGTAACAGGTACTGAAAACTTTGTAGAAATAAATGTTATTTTAAAATACTCTTCAATTAGTGCAAACATAACTTTGTTGTATTACTTTGTGGTATTACTTTCTTTTACACAGTTGTATTTACTTTGTGTTTTGCCTTAAAGAAAGGGAAGTGTTTTATAGAGAGACTGTACTCTCTATTTTTTTCACAAAAGGCACAATCCATGTCTGTGACTTCTTTGAAAAAGAAACCCAGCCTCCTGTTGTAGGACGGTCTTTCTCCTTGGAGGCTTACTAGCCTGAAAATTTAGTTTCACTGTTGGAGTAGACAATAAGTATTTGGGGAGCAGCAGCACCTACAAAATCTCCGGAAGACAAAGAAGACAATTGTATCTCATCTTGTTTGTGAAACTAGCCTTTCTCCTGTTGCCATAAGCAGGAAGGTTTAAATATCTTTCTGGGAAGGGACAGCAATCTACAGATAATTATCTTTCAATACTGTTCTAATTCATAAGTGATATGTCCAACGTTTGTGATTGTTCCTACACCTGATCACAGTGGTCTTGTCTGAAGACAGCTGAATATGTATATATGCACACACACGCAAAAAAATCATGAATAGACAGATGATTCAGTGAATGAACAAATGAGAAGTTTAGGGATAAATCGTCTGACTTTACAGAGTAAATTTGTATAAATCAATTTGTTTGGTAATTCAACAGATGATGCTGTTAAACTTCATTCCTCCAAGTCTTGCTTTTAATGTTCTTCTTAGTGTTTTTATTACAGAACCCTTTAGGGAACACTTAGAATGTTTGGTTTGGCAGTCAGAAAAGTACTGGGATGATATGAAATCTCTTTTACTTAAAGGTAAGGTATAGATTTTCTAGTTGTTGTTGAAGACTTCCACGTACGTGGTGCTGATGTAGTAAAAAATAAAATGATGCATTACTGAGCATTTCTAGAGCAGGTGTTAAAAAACAAATTGTATCCAAAAAAAAAGAAACAACCCATGGACAGCATTCTGACAGCATCAGAATGCTCATCACCACTACTTTTTATTTCATGTTGTTTACCTTTGTTTTACAGTCACTGGATTGAGTAAATGACCTGTTAGGTTGTTCAATTAATTTGTAAATTTGTCCAATAAGGGCTACTGAGTTGCTAATGAAAGTATAACCAGGGGATATATGTACTAGAAACAAGTACTTGGGGGCATTTGTTTTCAAAATGACACTGTCTTCATGTTTTTCAAATGTTAATAATATTTCTCTATATCTCTTTCTTCAGAGTGTCAGACTGTCAAGCTTACCTGTCAGCATCATTTGCTTGCAGAACTGAAAGAACTACTGTCTGCTGATATAGAAATACCAATGCTTAGCTCATTAGAAATGGACTGGTGGCTTCATATAGGATTAAGACCAGTCTCATTAGAGACTTTAGAGCAATTAAGTCTAGGTTCTAGTAGTACAAATATTTTTTTTCCTACAGAAGTAGAAACATTCTCCCCATTTACATCATATCAGCTAGAATGTAAGTATGTTTTGTTTTTATTTCGCCCAAAGCTTTAGCGATAAAAAGGCAAGGATAAGTGCTTCAATAGCAAATTGCACAGTGATAGTCACATACTTTCTACGAGATAGATATGAAGACTGCTTATTCTTAGGAGCAAAATCTATTATATCGGTGTAAAATAGAAACACTACTGTGTTAAAATCTGCTTTTGGAAAGCTAGAGCAAATTAAAAGGACACAAAATTTGTATTTAACTACATACAAAGTTATCTTTTCTATTGCTATACACATACACAAACATATTCCACAGCCATATGTGTTAACAAAACAGTCTCATAAAAGAAGAGTTCTTGATGAATGGTAATTATATATTTAAATTGCATATTATTTTGATAACTGATCACACGTTTTATCTTGATAAAGCCAATGTCCATGTTCTCTTAGCTGGTTAAAGATCAATGGTGAGAATATGCTATGGTGAAGATTATTTGATTATGATGTTATTCAGATTTTTTTTCTGGTTATAGTCTAAAGGAGTTGAAACACTGATACACTTCAAAATTTCTCATGGGCCACAATAGCTACTTACTGCCAACCTTCAAAAGAAAATCCTAAAAGATTGTTTAAACTTTATTACAATAACTGCAGCCTGACTGCATTGCACAAATCATGACTGTAGAACACCAAACACTGACAGATTCAGATTTCAGAAATATGGCATACAAGTAGGTGCTGCTCTCAGGGAAGAAAACTGCCACTTAAATGCTATTTCCATATTGCAAAGTGTTTAAATACCTATATACATAGATAATGTGGATATGTAGCAGCAACACAGAAGGCTACAGTTAGAGTTAGGTATATCTTCAGGGGCAGTAATTGCATTCCTCATTTCTTCTCTCTCTCTTTTTTTTTTCTCCTTTCTGTTAAGCTTCTGTTAAGCATTTAATCATTGCTGCCCCATTCTTAGGAAGATATCACCAATATATACAAAAGGGATGGTGAAAATCTTTCAAAACGCTAGCGTGGTTCCCCTTTTGCTCAGTGCTGTAAATTTTGACATAGGAATGATCAGCTCAAATGTTCTAAATGCAGGTTCTAACAACGTGGGAAGGCAGAAAGAAGACATTTTTAAAATAATTGCTCTATAGTCAATCTGAAATAGTATATTCCAACCAAGAAAGGATAAGATACATGTTGCAATGCAGAAATTAAATTTTATTTTTTAGGGTGGCTTGAAGAGAATTCCATGGCAAACCTGGAATTGCTTTCTGCTGAAAAACATCAGTTGGACAAAAAAGATAATCTCACCATATTCCCTGAGACTAAAAGCCATCAGTTTTCCCTGCATGGGAGTGCTGCAACTTCTGTCCAAATACACAGTGCAAATGCATCTGTAGAAGAGCTTACTGGAGAAAATATGCAACTGAGTAAGGTAGAAAAGCCTATTTATTTCTTAAATGAAGAAAAGAAGATCCCCAAATCACTTGAATCAGTCAGCTGTAAAGATGTATCTTTTAAGCAAGACAATTCACCCAGGAGGCAAAAGCCATCATCTGTTGCCCTGACTACAACATGGGATGATGATGACTCTGATCTTCTGAGAACCTTTATCATGCTGAGATCTAAAAATACGTTCCCCCAAAGAGAGAAGGAAAATGACATAGATAGTCCTGAAAAGGGTAAGTGAACCAGTTTATTATGGTGTAATCCCAATTCTAATTCTGTTCTGTCACACCAATTAAAGTAGATATTAGTTTATCCTTGGAAAATCGTAGGTGTAAAAATTTCTTGAATGCAATGGTAACATTTTTATGCTCTTTTGTGCGGCCGAATTTTCTGCTAAGGCTCATACCTTTTGGTTCTTAAGGCTCTTTTTGCTTTGGATATTTTCATTAGTGTGCTTGTCTGTTCTAATAAAATGTGCATGTCCTGTTTTTAAAAGCACCTCTAAATAGTACTTTGTTAGTCCAGATCCTTTCTCTTCATATGTTCTGAATCAGATCTCCTGACTTTTCTGGAAAAACAGTAGTTGTCAATTGCTTACTTTACACTCCTGGAGCTGTAGAACCAGCATAGCCTAGGGAGTGAGCAAAGGTTACATTTCTTCTCTAAAAAGAACCGGTTTAGCCTTTTATTGTGGTGAAAACCCCATCAAATAGTAGGGGGGAACAAGTGCTAAAGAAAACCGGTTTTTCTGCAAGGCTACTAACACTGGTAGCAATGCTTATGAAGTAGACCCAGGTTTCTCAGGATGAACATTGCAGGAGTGGAAAATATGGGCGAGGGAAAAGATATTTTAAAAGAACATTCTTCTTTATAGAAGAGTATTTGTTAAAACAAACAGGTATATTCACAGATTCACAGAATTATTGAAGATAGAAAGGGCCTTTGGAGATCTAGTCCAAACCCAATGCTCAGACAGGTTCCCATAGAGTTGCCCAGGATTGTGTCTAGACTGCTTTTAAGCATTCCACGGATGGAGGCTCCACAACCTCTCTGAGTAACCTGTTTAGTTACCCTCAGTAAAGGAGTTTTACCTCGTGTTCAGACTTCTTGTGTTTCAGTTTGTGCCCGTTGTTCCTCGTCCTAGACATCACTGTGTCCTAGACATCACATCAGACATCACTGAGAATAATCTGGCAGTGTCCTCTTTACAGCCTCTCCTCAGATACTTAGCCACGTTGATAAGACCTGCCCAGAGTTGTCTTCTCCAGGCCAAGCAGGCCCAGCTCTCAGCTTTTCCTCATACGCGAGATGCTTCACAACCTTAATCACCTTAACAGCTCTTTGCTTGACTCGCTCCAGTAGCACCAAGTGTGTCCTGCACTGGGCAGCTCAAATCTGGACACATCTGGAGTCCTGTGACCTGCATAGAGGGGACTGACTCTCTCCCTTTCCCTGCTGGCAACGCTCTTCATCCTGCAGCTCAGGATGTGGTTGGCCTCCTCAAGTCACACTGTTGGCTCATGGTCAGCTTGTTGCTCCCCAAGAACCCCCAGTTCCTGGGTCACCCCCAACATTCTCTATAGATAGAGTTGTACTAAAACAAATGGCGTGTTTTGCACCGCATAAGCAGAAATCTTGACAAAAACTTTTATCTGGTTGAGATATTTGGTACATAAAAATGTCAGTAATAATTAGCTTATCTGTTTAACTGTATGTTTATGTAATCTTATGTAAAAATTATTTTCTGAGTAAAATTCATCTGTTGCTGATGCTCATAGATATGAAAGAAAACTTTCATGGGTTCAGAAATTAACAATCCAGCAAAGAGCAAGATAACTGAAGTCTAATGTCACCATCTAGTGAATTTTGAGCAGAACTACATCTCCTAAAGTTACCAGCGTGTTAGAAGGCAAAGTATCTATGTTACATTTAGAAATGAAAGGCAAGGAGATTTGTGGAGGTTAAAGCAAGTTATATGTAGTACAAAAAGATATATTGTTTGCAGAAGACCTCATTATTGCAGATCAGTAATGTCTGGTATATAGAGAACCCATTCAAATGTAAGGCTGCTAGCATAATGATATAGAAATCATGTAAATTATTTAATATTCTTTCAAATAATATTTCTTATTAAGGGTAGTTCTAAAATAGCTAAAGAAATAAAAAAAAAGCAAGACTGCTTCTAGGGCTGTTCTTTTTAGCTTATTTTTTAAATATAGCTTTCTGTACAATAGTTTAGAAAATGTGAGGGACGAATATAGTAAAAATAATTTATTGACCCAATTTTGAACCCTATATAGCTTTTCAAAATCAGGAAGGTTTTTAAACTTAATCTAAAAAAAAAAAAGAAATGGCTTTCTATGTTTCTTCTGTCAGTTTGTTTACTGAGGAAACAGGAGTTCATAGCTAAAATTAATCAGTAATGTTTTGGAGCCATCAACACAGCCACAACTCCTCTCAGAAATAAAGAAGTAGAGCTGCCAAAGACATCTTTGTGGAAAGAAGCTGTAGCTCTTGAATGCATATTTATAAGGAAGAAATGAGAAAGCTGTTGAGATATTAGGGAGTTGCAAAAGATAGCTGTAAGAAGTGATAACAGGCTCTTTGCAATATGCTTTTTCCTTCTGTTATCTTTTCTGCCATTTGCAGCTTGCATGTTGCATGATATCTAACATGTTCTGCCCATACCACAACATATTTTTCTTGGTTTTGTTTGATCTTATTACAGTTAACAGCAGCTTGCTTGCTCTTGTGCGTGTTTTCTCTATCTGTGTATGAAAACATATGAGCTTTACTGCAGGGTTACACTGCAGAGCCATAGTAACAGCTCAGCAACAGCTGACAGTAAGGGGGCTGACAGCACCTGACTTCTTGGGGAACGTCATCTCTTCATGGTGGCCTTTCCAGAGTATATAGGCACATGAGGACAGTAAAGAAG
Organism: Tinamus guttatus; assembly: GCF_000705375.1. The sequence continues at coordinate 453,532 of NW_010580193.1, forward strand.
ATCATGAAAAAAAATGTAACATGTGCCACTGAAACAAATTCATTTGAAGTTTTTTTGCATACAGTCATGTGTGAAATCATTTCTTATTAATCGAGATGGTCTTGTGATGCTTGTCTGTAAATATTCGCCTGTGATTTAATCATTTAGTGCTGCAGGTTGAAGAAGAGCCTTTGCATGTTCCCAAAGAGGACAGTTCTGTTTCCGAGACTGTAACAGTAGCAAAAACAGAGCAGAAAAATGAAAACAGCATCACAGTCAATATTCAAGCTTCAGGTATACAGTGTATCCAAAAAGTGTGTCTTACCTAACATTGCAGTGTAATAGAGTTTTATTTTAAAGCATGTCCACTAATACAAAACAAATACGGAAATTGCTAAGTGTTTGCTTAGTGTTTGTTGGTTTTGACTCAAAACCTGAAAACAGGTGCATATTTTTTGAAACAGATCATATGCAGACTGAAAAGTACTGCCTTTAAGTCATGTCCAAACTAAGACACCAGATATGAAGTCTTTTCAAGCTAGTATGTTCCTTCAAATTATTAATCTGCACTTTTTCTCTGACAGTTTTTATGAGGAAATTGGAGATGGAAGTAGAATAACAGTGATTTTGGTAGGAAATGTCTTTTAAAAAGTAACAGTCTAATATGACTTTATCCAGAAGGTAACTACACTGTGAACTCTTGCTGTTATACTTTTCAAGGTATTATATCAAGACATGCACTCAGAACAGTTGTGGCTTTGGGCAACAGAAATGGTGGAGAAACACCTACTTTGGTCTCTGTTCATAGTATTTTATAGCCCTAATGTAAGCACATCCAGTATAAGAGTGTTTTAGGCTTAGAATAGTTTGGTTTTGCATGGAATTACATTCAGATTACCCATTTGCTTAAGGAGATTCTCTGTCACAGACTCAGTAAAAGACATGAACAGTATTTTCATCTGTTTCCAGTTGTGAAATGGATTTATGAAATATAATGGCTGTGAACTTACTTTCAATGGCTGTTTATATGATTTTGGGAACAAGGCTTCTTTAATGCAACTGAAAAAAATCGTTTCAGCTGTCAATACAAAACTAATATTTTGCAAAGATACTATTTAATAGGCTTTAATGTCATAAAACAATCCATGATTTGGAGGTTACATCACAGCCTCGTACATGGAGAAATCTTTATCGAAAACAATTTACAGACAAAACAGTGGCTACAAATATTTACAGAGTCACTTTTCCTAGTAGAAGAGTAGAGGATTCATGACTGGAAATATGCATTGAAAAGAAAATGCTATATTCATGTAGGAGTGCACAGCATCTGACCTAAATCCAGAAAGTCTGGATGTAGTGATACACATTTTTTTTAAGAATGCTTAAAAATATGAGTTAATTAATTGTTCTTGGGAAATGACTAGGTGAAGTCAGCTAACAGTCAAATTGGACAACTATATAGGTCAGGGGACTGCATTAAAAAAAAAAAAAAAAGTATATTTTTTGAAAACGAAGAACCACAAGAACCACAGAGCTCTTGCGCACCCAAGAGCTGATACTGAGGAGTTTCACCTATTTCCATTTCTGCTCATTCAGCATTAAGCAGCCTGGTCTCTTTGTTGTCATGGACTTTAATAGCAACAAACTCTGTTATGATTTAGAAGGAATTACAAAATAAAATAATTACAAAATAGAAAGTGGTTTGACAGTTGAAAAGCTTGCAACATTTTTTTTTTCAGTTAGGTTAGAGAAGCCTTGAATGATGTGACGAAGAACTTGGCTTGCCTGGTCTTGCTAAACAAAGACACCAGATAGCAGTGATGTCAGTGAAGGAGAACGGCTGTTGGAGTAAAAGTTGTAGTAGCAAATGCTACAACAAATAGACTAAGAATAAGATTAAACTACAAAACAGAAAAAAAAAAAGTTGTAAAGCAAGTAAAAGGATAGCCTTGGTAGGAGGGTAAGAAATCATAACCGTTACAGATGGAGTTGAGTCACTCTGTGGAAAGGATAGAATAACACAGCTGTATGTTTTGAGGAGGGGCTGGATTCTGTGACGCAGGAGGCTACTCGTTTTTCTATTTAAGTTGTAGCTTTCCCAAAGATGGTGTACTCTGTTATAATGTTTTCTTCATTGTGTTATCCAGGAAGCCAGTGCCAAGCATACTGTCTCCTGGAAGCTGCTGCTGCACCCGTTCTAAAAGATTTGTCACATCTGGGCATACTTGCAGCTGTAAATTGGAACTTTATCAACATTAAGTTTGACCACACAAGGTTTTTCTTGAAACAGCAGGAGAAAGTGATAAGTGATCATTTTAAAGAAGGTATGTATGTAGAAAATCTGTATGTTTTTCTTCTGCTGCCCTAGTATGGGTTTACCTGGTTACATGTGGTTCAAGATGACTGAAAAACTAATGATAACCTTTCAGCAGCGTGATATGTGCGGATACAGTAATTGATAAGGTCTTTTACTTCCAAAATATTTCAGTCCTTTAGTATTACATTTATTAACAGAAATACTTTATTAAAAGTGTGCTAATTGTAACTCTAAGGAAGTTTTAACTTAAGAAAAGTTGCTCATGCATCGAACAGTGTTTAAATAATACTTTCATGCTAGAATTTAAAACAAAAACCTCTGAATGTGTTTTGTTATTTCTTCCTGTTCAATAGCGATTTTTGTCATATCTGCCTGATGATTGGGAAAATAAATGGAAAATGCTAAGCCTGGGTTAGAAAAAGGAGTTTATTGTTCATTTATCATTCGTTTTTCTTTCCAACTTCTTTTTTCTTCGATCCTGACTTATACAAAAGTTATAGAAGAAAATAAGAATTTTCCTTTCAGAAGACTCACAGAAACATAGAGATGAGGAAGACATCTAGCATATCCAGTCCATTCCTAATAAATATTTTTATGAATTTTTATAACATTTTTTATAAATGTTTATAAATATAGAAAAGCCAACAGACTTTTTTTTTTTTTAAAGTGTTATATGCAGTCTAATTCTGGATGCCTTTTTTTTTTTTCGGCTTTAATTCCCCACCCAATGAACACAGAGAACAATTGCTCACAGCCTAGTTATTATGTGTTACAAAACTACTTCTCCTCTGTTGGCCTTTTCTTTTACACTAAGTAACAACAGTTTCTCCAGTCTTTCCTCATAAAACATGTTTTCTTACTGTCTTAGTGCTTGTTTTTTTCTAAATATTCTGTATTCTACATTTGCTTTTTAAAAATATTTATGGCAAAGGGGGACAAGAATTGAACGCAATCCTTCAGCTTTGTTGTTGTCACTGATGCAGAACGACAGTCATTCCCTTTGTTTTGGTACATTGTGATGCCAAGTCTTTGTCTGTTCATCTCTGATTCTTCCAAATTTGTACTTAAAAGTTGTGGTGTTTTCCTTCCTTCAGCACTTCACCTGGCTTTTTGAACTAAAAACTGTACACTCAAAAGGGCAAGTTTTTTCAGAGAGTATGCAGAATATTCTGTATCCCATAAATTGATGTGCTCAACAGTGATCTAAGACATCTTACAAATCTACCTTCTCAAAGGTAGAATCTCCTGATTCTCATCGGGAAACATTAATTGGGAAGGTGAAACTTTCCCAGCAGGACAGCTGGAATGCTCTCAGGGCTGGCTGCATCCAAACCACTCCCTATAAGGACTGTAGGTTTAAAATTTATAGATTAAATTTTAGTGAAAATTTCAATATGAGGTTGTTTTAAAATTGCTTGTTAGTTAGCAAATAATCTGTGATTCTGTTTTTTCAGGATGAGTTCTGAAATATTTGGAAAAATAGTTAGATGAGTTATGCTGTCATTGAAAATGTTAGTGATTTGCCATGTTAGGTGAGGAAGTAGTAACATAAACAGCTGAGTTTATAAAAAAAAGGGGGGCCTAAAAAAACAGCCTAAAGGTAATTTGTGTATTTCGATGCATATCTGAAGCTTTCCTTGTTGAAATCCATGTGTCAGTGGGGATTTACTGGCAGACCTGTGGGAATTTATCCACTCCTCCAGCAAACGCTGCCTGTCTCTACCCCTTTCCGAATGCCTCCCTGTGTCCTGCCTGCACTGGGTCAGATGACAAGGAAAAGGTTCTGCCATTTCATGGTCGCTTCCTATCTTGAATCTGGAAGATTCATAGAAACAGCCTTCTAAGCTTATATCTACTTACTTGTGTAAAAAAAATCTGAAATAGGAAGATCTTTTAAGATGCTTACATACGTATAGCATGATTTTTGAAATTTTATGCAGACCCTATCTTCTGTTATAAAGGTAAAATAGACGAGAAAGAGACCATGCTGTTCAGACATGCTGCTCTGGTGCATCTGTTGGTAACCATTCGAGACCTTCTTTTAACATGTGGCTTAGACACAGCATTAGGTATGTTTTTAAAAGAGAATACTACCCAAAATCCCAATGCTTAGTGTGTATTCTGCAGTCATTCCTTCATGTTTGTAAGCTGTGATGGTTTGTCATTAGTAATCCTAAAACATTGATTTCCGTTTTTTACTCCATCTTAGTTGTGAATTCACTGCAGACTGTATGTGGGTAGTGGGTGTGCTCATTTCACTGATTGTATTTTTACTTGGATCTGCCTAAGAAACATCCATGGGAACTTCATCCAAACATACATAATGTGTTTTCTCACTGTCTCTCCAAAAGACAAATTTATGTTGGAATCTTTGTCTGGAAACTGAGAATCATGCAAAAATGAGAGGTCCTCATTGTTTTTACAATCCGCCCACTGAGTGGGTAGAACAATTTCTTCCTAAAAATATTCATAGACTGCTTAGTACTTAGAACTAAGGGCATTTTAAGCAAAGTATGAAATATTATTTAACCTATCCTGGGGATGGATTTTTAAATAGTTACAGGTTAGTTCTCATCTGGCTCACAGAAGCTTGTTTTTGAGGCTTCTGCTGTTATGTTAATCAGATTTTGAATAGGGAAATTTTTAGCACCTAATTTTATGCCTGAAATCTGAATATTATACTCTTGAAGTTTGCATAGCTACGTAGTGTAAGTTTTCACACAGTTGTATCAAAATAGGTAAGGGTATAAAGTCAGCTCTTAGGAATGCCCTGGGAAAGTTCCATAAGCACAGGCTTCACCCTGTGTTTATGCGAGCAGGTGAGGCACACTAGGTGGCAGTTCAGAGCACCCAACTGCCTCTGAATTTTTCCTTGAAGGATGATGTTTCTCTAACACTGACTTAAAGTGAAAAATGTCTGTAGTAAATGGAATTGCATGGGACAGGGGCAGACTTTGTATTAATTTAAATATTTTTAGCAATAAAGAGTGGGAAGAAAATGTAAAATGGGTATGAGTAAAAAAAATGCAAAGGAAAATGAAAATGGAAAATGAGTAGAGTTCTTTCTGAGGCTACCTTTAGCAAACTAGCAGAATGACAGGGAGACAAAGGAGCAGTTCCCCCTCCTCATTTATTGATCACGTTTTAGCCAAAACACTGCAACATGGTGTTTCATGACTGCACGGCACCTGTCCATCCAGATCTCAGCAACATCTGGCACAGGAAGCTTTCAACAATTAAAAATTATCTGAGAAAAAAAAAAGAACAAAAATTGAGCTAGATACTGAGTAAACCAATACTGACAATCAAATACCGAGGCATTGCTCTCTGCTTATGCAGAAAACACTCAGGGATATCTCTCTGCTCAGGAAATAGTTGTGGTAGAGTGAAAGCGACAGCTGAAATAAAGTTTTGGAAAGTGGGGAATATAAATAAAGCTGTAGTTTAGTGTGAGCTTTACAGACTAGTTAAGTGTAAGAGCACAGTTGTGGCATCTGCAGCTCCATAGTGTGGTGTTCCGGGGTTCTGGGTGGAATCGTGCAGCAGATGCTGCAGGAGGCAGAGCGATTTTCTGCAGGACACTTACGAACTTGATTAATAGTAATGTTCTCCCATATTGTTTAGTCATTAAACTTAAGCTTTTCTGTATGAGTTACCATCACATACATTTTAGTGTGAAATATAGATTAGACACAAACCTTTACAAATAACTTTTGTGACTACAATTATTTATGTTTTGTTGCTTTATTAACAGGATATTTGTCCAAGGCAAAGGATATCTATAAAAACATCTTAGAATCCTGTTTGGATAAAATCTGGAGGCAGCTGAAGATTGTACAGTACAGCAGCCAGAAAAAACATGAAACCAATCCCAAAATAACAGAACTTCAGAGTCAAATGCTGAATTACATGCAGAGTAATAGAGAGGAATGCAGTGTTAAGGTTAACAATGAAAACACATTTTCTGACTAAACAAAATGCTGCTAAGCAATAACTAAAATACCTAAAACAGTTTCTTTCAACAAGGGTTGGTTAATGGAAAGCAATCTTATACTTAGCTTTCTAATTCATGCTATCTGTTAAATTTGGATGACATAAAATTTAGGATCTCTATTAGGAGCAATGCAGATTTGTGTTTCATCGGATCTCCCTTGCTGCAAGAGTGAAATACATGAAGTTTTATCACTGCTCTCATATTATTGTAAGGTTTTTTTTTCTTTTTTTGTCATTAAGTATGCTGTACCACATCACTTTTTGAAACTTATAACTTCCTGTTTGAGGGCCTCAGTGTTCTTCTGGTGCAAAGAAATCCATAGACGAGTCCGGGTTGTGCAGCTGTGCCCACGCACAGTGGCCTGTGTGCACACTGTCACCGGGGCTCCTCTGCTTGACCTCTGCATGAGGGCAGTTTCCTGCCGTTACGGAAAAAGCAAATACCCGAAGAAGGTAGTTACAGAGCTGAAAATAGAGCTGTCAAGGAAATTCAAGTTATCCAGAGATATATTGTTTTTCTGGATATGTGAATATTTTAGTAGATTATTCTGTGCAGCACAAAACACCATTTACATTGTCAGATTGTTTATTATTTTATTTATGGAATATTCATTGCCTAATTAAAAGAGAGGAAATACATGTTTTCTTAAATGTACTGTCTGGAATAGAATTTATACTGTTGAGCACTCAGACAAGTATTTTACAAGTTTTACCACACTTGCTTTGTGTACCTCCCTCTCTGGAGCTGATTAGCTTAGTTTCTGTTAAAAGAGCACCAAGAGTTATGGACACATTTGATGTAATTTTTCTGAGATAAAAAGATAGAGGATCTTACTCTACACCCTTTCTGAAGTTAAAATGAAAATGAAACAACCAAAATAAAATGTTCTTGAGTTTTTGCTGTCAGCCTCTCAGTAACCCCTCCAAGCTGCCTCTAGTATTATTTTCTTCATCTTAAGAGTAACACATTTTGCTTTCTGATGCTAAGGTTTATGCTCTACCATGGGACACAGCACAGCTTTGCCATCTGCTTCTCAGCCCAGTGATAATTTTCTTTTGCTTCTGAACTACCCTAGATCTGATTTTAAAAGCATATAACTCTCCTGAGTTTTGACTAGCTTGCATGTCTTAAAAAAGATTGTACATGGGCACTTATGCCCCTGTCTAAGCATATATGTAATATTATTCACAGTTATAAGACTATGCATTATTCAGTTACATTCAGAGACAGAATTCAATGACCCAGAATAGGCAGAAGGCATATTCCTGTTTTAATGAGAAGTAGAAGTTGCATTACATAAGCCATTTCCTGTTCAGTCACATCACATCAGCATCGGTTAATGTGATGTGAAATATGATAATCTGGTTATACTTTTTTTAGTCAAAATTTGCATTGATGCAGGTTTATAATGATAAGTTGCCTTGCAAGCAAGAAGTGGCTAACAGAATAGAATAAACATTTTTGAAATAAGCTTCTGGCTTGTATTTCATTATAATTTGTACTCATGATTATGTAGAAAGAGAATATCACTAAATTAGCACCTAGCTCACAACAGAATATGATTAGTGCAATTTTGAATGGTACATGAAAAAGCAGGTCAGCATTTTAAAATCAGCTGTTAAAAACTACTTTGGAAGGAGCGAATGGTTTGATGGTGTCTTGTTCGTGTACCTCCACATGGAAATAGGTGCCTGCTTTAAGCTTGTCACATAGCAGTGGCTCCTGGTACCCAGGGGTTCTTCTATGAAAGGTCTAGCATTAACATTTACATAAATAGTTTTCTTTTACTTGTAGAGTTAGAAACACCATGTGCCTTCTTAAGCTTCTAATCCATGGCATATACCATGAAAAAACACTAAATGGCATAAATGGTTCAAATTTAATCTTGTCTGAAACAGAAGGTTCCTTCTGTGCCATTTGAATGGTTGGACAAGTAAAACTCTTTCTCCATTAGCAATTCTTTTTAAAATATCTGCAGTTTGGTAGATTTTAAATCTTTTCAAGTTTTCCTCTTCAGCAGTATTAAATGAGTCACAGAGATAGGCTGTCACTGTCAGTGCACTCAGTGCAGTTCCATTCACCTCCTCTACAATCTGGAAAATCTTGCCAATTAGCTTAGTAGTACATCTAGTACCTCCCCTCCAGTTCATCACCGTCTTGTGGGCTGCCTTTCTGATATCTTAAATTTGTTTGTCTCCATAAGGGCATCAGATTGTCCGAAAATCTCATCCTTTTCCTCTACTGCAGCAGTCATCTTTCTGGTGTGACGTCGATAATGTGGTACAATGACTTTACAAAACAGTGTTTTACTTTGAATTAAATGTTCGGGTTTCAGGCTTCTTCCAGAACAACTGTGTTCTTGAATTCGGGTACTGATGTTTTTAGAAGTGCCGTTTCTCCAAGTCTTGTAATAATACGCACATAAACTGGAAAATTCTGTTCTTACAAAAAAATTCAGAAATTTAGGTTTTTGCTCTCTGCTAAGTTAGTTTCTGTGCAAAGGAGGAGGAACGACATATGCAGGCCTAAAGTACAATTTTTACTTGCTTTCTTTCAGATACTAATCATAACAAGAACGGACTCTGAGAGAGAAAAGGCTGCCCTTATTCACAGTTTATCTGTAGTGGAAGGTAAATGACTTTTTATACATTAAAAAAAAATGAGGGAAGTTTTTCATTCTGTGTTTCACAGCACTCCTAGTTATGTATTTTCCACATATGCCATTCCTTTTTTTCTCTTCATCAGGATTTCTATATCCTTTCCTAACTACATTTTGTCTCCTGACTCCTCCATTTTTCTTTTTTTCTTTCTCGTCATTTTAGTTTCCCCAGATTAAGAGGTCTTCACTTAGAAGAGAGGTCTTCTCTTCTAAGAGCAATGATAGCTTTTTCAAGGTCAGGATTTGTTTAACAAAACACACAGGAGGTGTGAGGAGTCCATTGCCTAGTTATAATTGCATCAGTCTTCTCAGTCAGTCAGTCAACTCCTTTTTTTTTTTCCTCTTTTTGTCTTAGTAACACTCATTATTTTCCTTATTTTTCTAATATGTTTCCTAAGAGCAATCAAAGGCGAATGCTGAAGTCTTAACTAAGCTCCCTAATATACAACCCTAACTGAGTAGCAGGTGCATATCATGATGCCCTTCAGCCATCTACTGATGACTGTTTGTTAATTTCAAAATAAAATTAAATTTCCTATGCTCTTAAAAGGTAGAAATCCTGTTTTATAATACTTAGTAAAAATTATTATTGTTTTCAAACATTTTAAGACATGGTTACAAACAGAACAATCCAACTAATCAAAGTTTTGAAAACAGGCATTTGTGTTACTCAGATATCCCATTTTAGCTGCATCTTCCAGGCATATTTGTATAATTTTAAATATACAAGCAGTAAGAAAGAAATTTAAAAGATTGTCTTAATTGCGGAAAAAAAAAAAAAAAAGAAACACTTCGCACTAGCCTTTGATTTCTCATTTAAGGTTATTCAGCCATATTATCCGAGTATAAACTAGTTTAGCCTTACTTCTTCCTTGGGCTCCAAAGTGGAAGTTTGCAAATTATTTTACTTGCCAATGCAATACAAACTGAAATGATGTAGGACTTTTTTAAGACAGAAAATATAATTCATAGAATTTAATATCCTCCGTTGTTCCACATTTATTACTTTTTGCTTTACATTGATATATGCCAGCAGAAGCTTATTTATTTTATCAAGACTTTTATTTCTTTTTATGCAGGTTTAAAAGCTGCAAATTTGAATACTGAGAAAAAAGGAGCCTCTTTAGGATGTAAAGATATCATAAGCTAGTAAGTTAAATTCCTAATTTTTGAGGACATAGCCTGGAGCTAACTGTAGTGAAACGGCCGTTCATTTCCATGTGAGTGTTCAAGTCTAGCTAAAACACCATTCTGAAAGGTGAGAAGTTTGACCAAACTCGAATAAAATGCTTAGACATAGGACTGGCAGGACTGTTACACTGGTATTAGACTTAAATGTTTTAGAGAAAGTTTTCAGTGAGGAAAACGAGGTTATAGTATTATGTCAGGTTATGAAATTGCAGGAAGATTTTAATTAACATTTTAGGTAGGTAATTGGAGTGGGAAGGGATAATGCAAAAAGAAATTACAAATTTTAAATTCAGGAAGAATACCTGCTTTTTTGTAAGTAGGCTTTAACAATGACACTTCTTCTAAGTAAATATGCTGATTTTATTCTGCCGATAGTTATTCATAGTTATACATGTACATAATTTTCTTTCTTTCCTGTTGTTTTTTTTAAGCCTCAGCAGATATTCCTGTGTTATTGTACATAATCAGCACATTGGAGCAGACTTCCCTTGGACACACTTCTCATTGGTGATGGAATATGATTATTCTGAGAACTCTTGCTGGAAAAATCACTGTAAAAATCTGAATATTACTTACATGACTTTTAAAACCACTCTTCCTGAAACAACACCCGTGGGTAAGCTCTCCCCAGAATGGCTAAGCAAACAGAGCTAGTTTATCACTTGAACTGTACAGCAAGATAGGAGTATGTTTTTCATATGAGGTGAGCTCTGTTTTGGCTGGGATGTAACATGAAACTTTGGTGATCTCTTACAAAATATTTTGAGGGCTCTTTATGGTTGATGCAAGTTGTATCCACCCTTCCTGATTACAAGGAAATGTTTCTTTAGATCCAAAGGAATAAAAATTACAGCTTCATCTGAAATGAATACAAAACTGTCTTATTCCTGTAAAACATAAAATAAAAGCCTTTATATATGTTTGAATAAGAAGCTGTGTTTTTAAAAGACATATCCATTTTATATCTTTTTATCTTTAAAAAAGCATCTTTATATCTTCAAAAATATATTTTTGAATTTATACATATGAATCAATTACCTTATATATACAAAACAATTTTAGGGGATAACAGTGGTTCAGTTCTTCTGGAGGTGCCAATTCCCTATATATTTCTGACATCTGAGGGACTTGTTAACATGCCAGACATCCTTCAGCTTTTGGAATCCAAGTAAGTAAAACTGATCTATTTGGTTTTATTGACTATTTACTTCAGATTATCCAGGACGTGCCTCATCTATTTGCCTGTAAGGTATCTACACTTCAGGGCAATTATGATATTTACATTGTAAGAGTCACTGAGATAAATTTTTTACTGAAGTTGATCACTTAGTTCTGGAAGTTCACACAAATCTTAACCAGAGCAGAAATGCCAGTTCATTAATTCTAATGGTTAGCTACCTTTCCCTGAAAATAACTATTTGAACCCAAAACGCTTTTACTTCAAGGCTTCTTGTTGATAGTTAGTTGCTTATTTTTAATTCTTCATATATATATTTTAATTAAATATATATATTATATAGTTTTAATGATCCGTGCTCTGCTATTAAAATACAAGATAAAAGAGTTAATTTGCTGAACCTACATAGATTTCAGGAAAGGATAAATCAAAAGCAAAAACAACGTTACATGTTAAATTCAGATTTAGTATTAACTTAATCTTGAATAATCCTTCTGTCTGCCCAAGGAAAAAAAATGTTTGAAAATTGTTGTACATGTGCATAGCTATATATGTACATAACATAATTTTCTTGTATTTTGCTTTCTCCACAGTAAAAACCTATTAAAAGTAGCTTTTATCATGAATGAAAAAAAAAGAAGAAGAAGAAAAAAAAAGAAATATAGAATGTAGCAGCTTAGTCTTTGAAACTTAGTGTCAGAGATGATGAGAGAATATCAGTCATAGATGGTTGATTTCACCAGGTGGCTGAAAAGAAAACTGTATCCCGCAGTCCACAGTGAAATTATTTTGGAGCTGTTTCTAATTACAGCTAAACACATTTAAAAGTTTAATACTCAAATTTTGCACATTTAATTTGACATGCATTTGAAGAGAGAGCTATTCAAATTCTCTTTTCAGCTGGCCAGAAATGAAACAGATGTTTTACAGTTCTTCTTCACTAGTCCTCTTAGCACTAGTGAAAGAATTAAATAGGGCAAACAAGAGCTCTGTAGTTTCAGAGGAACTTAGAATTCACTTTTTTATTGATTTCTGAATGCACTGTGTATCAAATTCCTGTAAGACTTACTACTGGCAGATTCAGAGCTAGGGCTCTTGTGTTCCCTTGAGGCTGTATGACTGTTCTCTGTTCTCTGCTTGTCTTTCATTAGTCAAAACTCCTCTAAAACCATAAAAAAAAGTTTGTTAAGTGACTTTCTGCTCATACAGCCAATGAAAGCAGGCCGTGCTCAGAAAAATTTAGGGCCATGCATATGGCAAGCAGGGAACTTTCACTCACTTTATTTAACCCGTGCTGCACAAATATGAAGAAAAGAGATACAGTTGTAATTGCAAAAGAAGGGGTAATCATTAAGAGATCCTGTTGCTAAAAGCGTTTTAACATTCAGAAGAAACACAATATAACATTAAATGCTCAAAGAGATTTTATGTTAAGGAGATTTTAATTATGACTCCATAAACTGCAACCAAGGTGTGTTTTCTTGATCTATTTGTTTATGGTAGCTTCCATAGTACATCACATTACTTTGTGCACTCGTCAGCTGTGTATCAAGCATTCAGTTCATTTAGCAACTTAATCAAATCCATCTTGTAATATTTCAGTAAATTATTGCTACGTTGATGTTTATTATGTGAATGTGAGTGGACTTGGAGATTTGAGAGAACTCAAGTTAAAATAAACACTGTGTTTAAAAAAAAATTAAGAGTTGCAAGTTACTCATTTGCTATAAGAAAATACATAGTTTTACTTAATTAAGATTAATGACAAGATTTTACTTTTGCAGGTATAACATTACATTTGTTGAAAGAAACTGTAGTCACTCATTATGTCTCTTTGGAAGTCCAGATAAATATGTTGTTTTAACAATAGATGAATGTACTGCTGTCTTTTTGCAGGTACAGAATGAAACTGACATGTCTTAGTTTTCCACTTTCTAATGTTGCTACAAGTCCTGCTAACACATCTGTTGTCCCTCTTAAATACGTGGAATACATGTATTGTGTCATGATGCAAATTGTTTTCAAATTCATTGTTTCCAGAAGTGTGTCTGCGTATCAGTGAAGCTACATAGTCTCACTGGTGTACCTGTTTATTTCTCTTGATTCAGAAACTTATCCAGATAGTTTGTTCTGTTAGTTTTATTAAAAAATAACAATTTAAACAATAGTTTTAAATGGTTTATAAAATACAAAAAAGACTATGTCTGATTAAGGTTGCATAATACTTAAATTTTATTATCTGTTGTACAGTGAGAGAGGTGACTTTAGAGATAGCATAACTGATATATCAAGAATAAGATAATTTCTTCTGCAAGCACAATACAGATGAACATTTCCATGTGGTAGCATTTAGCAATGTTGTACTTCCTAATACCAGCAGAACCATAGTTTGATTTCTATAGGTTAAGAAAATGCCCTGGCGGCTTGTAACAATATTTGGCATTGTTAATGTTCTCAAAAATCTTAGGGCACCCTGAAAAGTTTGTAAGCAGTACCTAGAGGGAAGAAAACAGAGGCATGAAGTAGTCAGTCAGTCTTCAAACGGGTTTACAAAATAAGTGGGAATACTGGCTGGTTTCCCTGACTTCCAGATTTGTCTTAATGCCTGTAATGTTTGTTCTCACTTTTGTGTAATACAATGATGCACGTTAAAATGTTGCAATGGCTATGGAAGTAGATTTCTTTAATTTTAACTTTTTGTATTAATTTTATCTTAGAATATAGATGAGCTAAATTATGAGAAATCCTCTGAAAATCTAATATTGAAGCTGATGGCATTATCACTCCAGTATAGCTGCTGCTGGATTGTCTTCTATTCCAGAGAAAGACTGAGTTCAGTGTAAGTAGTTAAAAGAGACAATTTTGCTATCTTGCTATTTTAAAACAAATTTACCACTAAACAAAGGTGCATAACAAGATAACATGTTTGTTTTGTCTTTTAAGTCCTTTTGTACTGGGCCATATTTTTTTTCTCTGAAGGTTGATTTCATGTTCTTCCTCCCAATGTATCCTTCACTGCTCAGTTGTTCAACCATATTCTAGTTGTCCCTCCACAGATGTTAATGTTGAAGGCATTGTGGTTAGTGTTCTGGATTACCAAAGATGAAGCAGATATTTATTAACATGCATAGCAAATGTTTTTGAATTATTCCATGTTTATATTTGATATTAATAGCCCAATGAAAATATTTTATAGGTACAGTCTCAGGGGACCAGTTGTGCATCACCTTGTCTTAATTTATGCCAGTTTAGTTCAATTTGCACAGAGGTCAGAAGACTTTGAAATAAAGGTAACAGTCTATTTACAGGTCTATTTTAATCTTCACTGTTTATTATTTTCAGAGTGTTTAATCATATGTGCACTCAACTTTAGAAACATGAAGTAGCTCAACTTTGTTAACATTATTTTGTCTATATACATATGTATACACATATTAAAAAAACACACATATAACAAAAAAGTATAATACAGTGCTAGTGAAGTCAGTGAAAAGATTGATTGCCTTTAGTACAAGCTGAATCATATTCGGTAGTAGCTAAACAGTACTAAGAAATTATATTGCTCCTTTAATTTTACAAATGATTGGAGTGTTTGTTAATTCTCCATGTGTCTTACTGTTATATCTTTTCAAATTAATAGTATGCTATTAATTTGGCAGAAGAAAATAAAGCGTCTCTTTACCATAACAACTTTTTAGCCTGTTTTCGTTACATACCATGATAAAATACCTATTTTATTTTTTATTTAGGAATTAAAAAGAATCCAGTGTTTAAATCAATACACATTAAAAATGGAGAAGAGGTTTCATCTGGCTTACAAAGTTGATATCTGTAAATTGTTTTTTTTACCTGACATGACATCTTTCTTTTATACTTTTTTTAATTTATTTGCATATTAAAATTTATTTCAAAATTGTTTTGTTAAATGAAGGTTAGAGTAGTCAAAGCTTTTTCATTCTGTGTACACAACAGTGTAGCAGACCATTCATTTGAAAATTACTTACACCTTCAAATTTTTAAATATCTTAATTTCTTAAAACTTGTTCTATTTTATCCGTTTTGTTAGGAAATTGTGTAATATCCATGAAGTTGATCAAATACAAAGGGCTACAGATGAAAGTAACTTTAACTGCATAAGATTTGCATGAAAAAGGAGTGTCATTTGGAGCCAGACTGCTGGCCAGAGGTTGGATTTCCAACATGGGACGCGTAGGGACCAGCTTTAGTGACTGCATTACTCACTGCTGTGTGCAGGGCCAGCTCTAGGCTTTCCTGTCTATTACCTGCTGTGGCTAATTAAGACATGTGGGGATTTAGTCCTTAGTATAAATGCTTATCAGAAATACTGTGTATCAATCCTAGGTGGTTCTTATGCCAGGGGTTGAAGAAGCAGCACTGGTAATTCGTCAAATTGCTGATAATATTTTGATAGCATCTAACATCAGTCCTCATGAGTGGTTGGACAAGTCCTGGCTCTCTGTCTTGCCATCCGAGGTTTGCTTATCGTTCTCTTAAATTATATTGCTTTCTTGCTATTGTGAAGATCGGGGTTCTAGGTGTTTTTGTGGGGTTTTTTATTCTTTTTATTTTTTTTCACATTTTCGTGCTTTAAAATGTCAGTATATTATAAACGTAATTTGAACATACATGCGAAATGGTTCAGTCATCCACCAGCTAGCCAATCCAGCCAGCAAAATTAGGTCAGCTTGGGCTCTGCCTGTACTTTCACGGTTAACCAACAGAGAGTTTATCTGCAGGCTAATGCAGAAAGTTGTTCACTTCTAGATACTAATGTTGAAAAACTGTCCAAATCATAAAAGTTACTTTCAGCAGCTTCTGTGGGCAGGAAGACAGATTCAGCTGTTGTTAAGGCAGTAGAAATAATTACACACCAAATAGAATAAATTGCTTAATCTCTCATATCACAGCTGATTAGACATTAACAATAAATGGTTTCTTTATTGCAACTTAGGCTTTTTTAAGCATATTTGTGTAAAAGATTTGAACTCTTAAAAGAGCCAAGATCCTTTTTAGCTTTTGCAGAACTCAGAAATTCTTTAAAGCAGGTTTTGGTACTGCCTGTTAGGTGTACGGTAGTGGGTTATAGTTTTTGACAAGTCAAAAGTTAAGACTATAGGTAAAAACTCAGAACAGTAATTGGTTTTATCAATTTTCTCAGTTTATGTTAAGTAATTATTTTAAATGGAGAATTAACATGAGAATTCAGTAAACCCTGGAATGCACTTGGAAATCGAGGTTACCTCGTTCACCGGTTTCGTTCATAATTTTAGAAATGTCTCTCGGCTCTTCTTCCTTTTTTAACTACTCTGCGAAAGTTACTCTTTTGCAAGAGTGACACTATGTAGAAATCAATCAAACAAAAAGAGGTCAGGTACAAAACACTTATGTAAAGTGCACAAATTCAAAGTGCTACTTCTGTGATACATTGTATGTCCAAGGACTTCAAGAATTGTCTTTCTACAGAGGGAGGGATAGAGTGGTCAAATATGAATCTGACAACATTATTTCTATTTCCAGCCAGAGAAATGCCTGCTTGCTTTTCCATGTATCAACCCTCTAGTGGCCCAGTTTATGTTAAAGACGGGATCTTCACTGAAGAGACTGTTTCATGCAAGCTTTAATCAGCTTCAGGAACTGCTGCCACAGGTTCCAAAAAAAGTTTTAAAGGTTGGCCAAAATTAAGTAGTAAAGCAGCATTTTTGCATTGTTATAACATGGATTTTTATCTGAAACTACATGTCTATTTCTCATACCATTTAAAAAGTGGAGGAAATTATGTAACCGTCATTGCTTTAGCATATCATTATTCATATCCAAACTGATGGGTCTGGTAATTCTCAGCAAAAGTTGTTGGATCACTGCTATGTTCAAGTGAAGATTTAGAACATTCCCTTAACTTGGAAAATATTCTGTCGATGAGCTTCCTCTCCAGACTGCTTAGTATCATGTATGCTATCAGCATACAAGCCTGGCTTTTTGCTTTTTCTCTGATGAAAGAGTAATTCTCTCCAAGACAGTCTACTCTGCAGTTGGAGCTGTGTGCTCTGACTGTTTCACTTGAGCCAAGACTGAGAAAATTATATCATCGTTATATTGTGCTAAGTGGGCTAAAAAATGCAAAGTTGTTATTAATAGAGAAGCAGGAAAATGTCCCACCTCTCCATTGTCTACAGTTACCACTCACTGTACTTCTCTGTATCCACCACCTCTGTATCCACCTTGGATGACTTTAGGTGTAGCAAATACTTGTAGTTTAGAAACTGAGCAAAGAAATTGAAAATGTGTACTTATTGGCATCCTTCTGCTCTTGACAGCCCTCTAGGAACTTGCTGTATGACATAATCAGTCATATGGCAGCAGAAACTTTTTTTTTTCTAAAAAGCAATCGCATTTAGTGAAGCTCGTGATTTCATATCCTCCGTTGCAACCAATAGTACTTGCCATCCTGGACTAGTAAAAGAAAAGGAAGTATATTATGGTATCGATTTTTCTGGGTTTCAAGTGATATGCTATGTTTTAGTCTGTTTATAGGTTTAAAACATTTGGCTTATTGGCTACTGACTTTTTTTTTCTTTTTTTGTATGTGTCTGTCTTTCCAAAAAGTGAAAATGATACATAGATCTTAGAATCCTGACCCCTGATTTGACTTTTCATATTTTCAAAGTGGGCATGTACACTCCTTAAGCATCTTTCTTTGATTTCAGCATTTTAGTGAAATCACATCTTTGTACAGTCTAAATCCTGCTGCCCCACCAGAATCAGAAGTAAAATGTGCATCACCAGCAAAAAAGTGGAGTATTTTCGACATCCTCTATCCAAACTATGATCAGAATTATCAGTCTTCAGATCTGCAGGATAAAGGTACAAGGCAATAATTGGTAGTCCTAGTTACAACCAATGTCTCCTTGGACAGCAGGTGAAAGTCAAAGAGTACTAGACTATTGTGGGTCTGGTGTCAAGGAGCAGAGGCTAAAAGCTCATGGCCAACAGTGTCTTTATTGAGTTACAATCTTATATTTATAAGGTCCCAGACAAGTCAGCAAAGCAGTACATGTGTCTTACAAGCACCCCAGTAGCCAATCTGACTCGCCCGAGGTTTGCATAACTTGGGATATCCAAACATAAAAAAGGTCAGCTTTCCACTGAATCGAAACTTGCTCTTGTGTCTAGTCAGCAAGTCTAGTTTTTTGTTTTTGCCAATTGGCACCTTTTTCCCAGTGTGCGTGCAACATACCATTGGCACAACACGGGACTGTTTTTCATTCCTGGAGGAAGCCCAGTCCATTCATATTGTTGGTACGGTTCGGCCGCATTGATGCTGGGTACCGAGAAGGCAAACTTATTACAGTCTTTGGGGCTGAGTGGTATTGTATATAAACAATCCTTCAGGTCTATTACCTGTATGTGCCATCCAGCTGGAATCATAGCAGGTCATGGTAGTCCTGGCTGCAAAGCTCCCATATCTTCCATGACAGCGTTCACCTTCCTTAAATCGTGCAATAGTCTCCATTTCACGCTTTTCTTTTTTATTTCAAAAACTGGGGTGTTCCAAGGGCTTGTTGATTGCTGCAAATGCCCCTGCACCAGTTGCTCTTGCACCAATGCACACAAGTGTTGCAGCTTTCCCCAGGTAAGGGCCACTTGGTCCACCCACACGGGCTTATCTGCTAGCCATGTGAGTGCTGGGGTTAGCTGTGTTCCAGTGGCCCCAAGGGAAAATTCACCGTGGCTCCCTATTGACTTAGTGCATCCTGCCCCCACAGGGTAACTGGAATGGGGAGGACATAGGGCGGAAGGGAGTCCCTCCTCCCCTCCGGCCCCTCCAAGGCTACCGTGTGGGTGCTGATCCTAGGGGAAACTGCGCTTCCCATCCCGGTTACTTCTAGCACTGCTGGTCGTGTCATCCACTCAGGAGGCCGGTTGGATGCTGCAAATTTCGTTAAATCAGCTCCACTATCGATGAGCCCTTGGTGAATCCTTGATTTTCCAAGTTTACGAGCGACATACTGTGGCTGTCCATGTTGGTTGTCTCTTAGTCAGGGCTGAGACCCAAAGTGCAGCTCTGTGGTCATTCTTACTGATTTTTTTAGGTGGTACAGTGGCTAGGACCTGTTCCATGCGGGTTCCTGGTTCACACAGGGTGGGTATAACATGAAAATTTGCTCCTGGAGTTCCCGTTGTTAATGCAGAACCGGCAGGTCTGTCGGAGACCTGCAAGGGTGTGTGGCTGGGACTCGCTGACTGCAGTGTCATTGCTGTGGTGGTTACTGCAGCCCCCGGGTCGTGCCTTCCGCGTGGTGCGTTACTTGTGCCTTCGTGCGAGCACCCGCCGCGCTCCACTTCCCCTTTCCCAACCGCTTCCCGTTTTTATGTGTTGTCGATCGGCACCGGCTCACGTAGTGGCGCCCCTTTTAGCATTGGGGGCAGGTACCAGGCCCCTGTTTAGGGTCCTTTTGTTTTTCCAGACATTCTCGTTGGAAACCACCCACCTGCCCACAATTAAAGCAAGCCCCAGGGCTGCCACAGGTGGATACCACAGCCAAAGCATCCACCAGGGCCACTATAGGATCCCCCTCATTCTCTAGCTCCTGACAAGCCTTAATCATTTGAGCAGGGGGGTTGGACTAGATGATCTCTGGAGGTCCCCTCCAACCTTAAGCATTCTGTGATTCTATGATTTTGGCTCTATTATAGGCCTCCCGATACACTATTTCAGTGCCTGGAGAATGGCTCTACATCTTCTTTTTTGCTTTTTTCTCAGCCAATTGTTCAAAGATTCATTGTCACGGACCCTCCCTCATTACTTCTCTGTCTACAGCTGTTTTCAGGCAATCCAGAAATTTCAGAAAGGACTCATGAGGCCCCTGATGTACCTTTGTAGAGGGCTCTATGGCCTTATCGTTTTTATCATCTGGTGCCTTTTCCAAAGCTTCCAAAACGATTTCTCAGGATTGGATCAGGGCTTCTGGCATGATCCACACCTGGCGCTGCGGCTGGGCGAACGCGCCTTCCCCGAAAAGGGCAGCAGCACCTATTCCCCGCGCCGTTCCATCTCCCGAGGCTGTCCAGCGCTTCCAACGATGCCATCTCACGAAGGTCCCGCCATACTGGTGACTGCTGTACCGGTGTGAGGATGAGCCTAAATAGCAGTTCAAAATCGTGCAGTACGAACCATCCGTCTTCGGCTGTTCCCCTGATCATGGACTGCACGTGAGGTGCTTTCGCTCCATATTCCGTCACCGCCTTCCTAATTTCCTTTATAACGGCATAATCCAGAGGCATGTCCATGCACACCATTCGGTCCCACACTTGCTGCACAGGCTATCGCTGGTTGTAGCATTGCTGCCAGCTCCCCATCCCCAGCCATCAGCGCCTCCTGACGGATCTTATCCCAGTGGGATGGGTTTTTCTCCGGCGGATACTGGGGCGGTTGTTCTAGGGCAGGTCCTGGCCCACACGTTACTGGCGCCCCTGCTACGGCAGGGGGAGGAGGAGCAGCCGTGGTTCCCACATACTTCTGCAAAGCCTCGTAACAGACCCTCCGGGGCGCATCAGAGACGCTGCAGTCAGATCCCCACGTGTTCCCGTATCCCACGTGAGCACCCGAGAGCATCCCACGCGTCCCCTTTCAACGCCGTGTTTTCGTTTAAAGCGTTACAATTCTCAATCGCCCATTTTAGAAGCCTCAGTAGGTCTCCCTCATTCACACTCGTCTCGTCCCATCTTTTCCAAGATATGCCGCATGACCTGCAGCGCTCGTTCCCGTTCCTTAGTTGTGGTGCCCCCCACGATTACTCCCAGCGTCCCGGCTCAGACGTCTTTCTCACCCGAAACGCCCTAGAGCTTCAGTATTCAGTGATCGCTTATCGTGACGGCCCCTTCCCCTCCGTCGTTCCGCTGGTGTCAGCCCACTGGTTACAAAATCACCTCATCTCTGCCAGGCCCCTGTTGGGGCGCCATTTGTGGGTCCGGTGTCAAGGAACAGGGGCTAAAAGCTCATGGCCAACAGTGTCTTTATTGGGTTACAATCTTGTGTTTGTAACGTCCCAGACAAGTCAGCAAAGCAGTACATGTATCTTACATGTGCCCCAATAGCCAATCCAGACTTGTCTGAGGTTTGCATAACTTGGGATATCCAAACATAAAAAAGGTCAGCTTTCCACTGAATCGAAACTTGCTCTTGTGTCTAGTCAGCAAGTCTAGTTTTTTGTTTTTGCCAATTGGTGCCTTTTGCCCTTTTGTCCTTTCCCTCACAGACTGTTTGCTAATCTCTCATTCTCCAAACAAAATGTTTCAAATTTCTGTCCACCAGGGCCATCTGATGTGAACTCTGAAGCCTCAGTCCCACCACTGAGTCACCATCAGGAGTTTATTGACTCTGACCTGTCAAGTTATATGCAACGGAAGCCAAGTTCCTCAGGTGCAGCTGTGGGGAAGAGGCAGGACTTCTTTGTTGTTCCAAAGGATTACGAAGATCTTGCTCATCCAGATGTTAAGAGTTCTGTTCATGTTCAACAACAGCCCTTCATGCTGTACTGTAGCTCTGACAATTATTCCAAAAATTCTGAAGAGAATTTCTTTTCAACTTCCAGTGAATATGCATCTCCAGAGAGATCTAACAGTTTTCTGGAATTTAGAGATGTGACTTCTAGGAGCGCAGAAATTCTGATTGACAAGACCCCTTGGAATGACCATTCATCCGCTTGTGCATATGATTCATTTGTCCCTGTTGATCCAGATGAGCTTCAAAGTCTAAGTTTTCAGTCAAGAGCTAGAGAATCTTCAAGAAAAAGAGTAAAAAGTGCCTCATTATTATGGACAGAAGAAACAAATGTGACAGGTGTGTGCAAAGCAAACAGAAATTGCTGAAATTCCATTTGTAACTCTGCCAAAAACTTGAGTAACCTCAATAATATATTCCAAATTTTGTCTAAGTAGTTGTTAAATCCAGCACAATAGTTGCACTTTTCCCTTACTACTGAACTTATTTGCACATACACTTCTTATGTAAAAGTTCCTTGTTAAAATGCAGAAACTTAACTTGGGGGGGTAGTCTTATTTAGCTTTATTATTCAGGAG
Organism: Tinamus guttatus; assembly: GCF_000705375.1. Next base: position 475,949 of record NW_010580193.1, read on the forward strand.
CCAACTGAAAAGTAAGTGTACAAAATATGCGTGCATGCTAGTGCAAAGAACACCTTAATATACTGAAAGCTTTATGAAATCCCAGATTTCAGAAACATGTTCAGGCGCAAACTAGGACTTCTTAAATCCATGCAAGACCCTTCAGGAACTTCTGCAAGCTTCAGGGAAAACTTTTATTAAACCGCGAATAGTTAATGCCAGTTTGCCAAGCCAATATTCCAGTCAAACATACGAAGTTCTTAGGCCACTGTTAGGACTTTCTGAAAATACCTTTTACCAAGGCTAGTTGGAATTTTGTTCTACTAATTTATTTTGAATAGGAAGGCACATATTTAAAACATTCGATTGTAAAAAGTACTTTAAGAATGTAGATAGCCTTTTTAACTGACTTGAAAATAGGACTAGTTTATGTCACTGATTTAAAAAAAAATCATTGTGACTGAAGATTGAGTGAAGTAGAAATAATCATAAACATCTTTACTGAAATAATGCCTTTAAATGAACTGCAGGCCGATGTACTGATCTTGTGCATGGATCTTGTCCCATTGTGTTGTTACAGGATAATATGCATAAAAATGTTCAATAATAAATATTAGTTAATCTGTACTCATTTCATTTTATGCCATTTTACCTGCTTTTCATACAAAGCACTCTTATTAAAGCTAAAGTCAGTTACTGCTCTTAGAAACATAGTTAAGCTTGTACACTGGTGATGTTTATAGTTTATCATATCTATGTTTTTTTCCGTTTTGTTTCCAGATTTGGGAATAGCAGAAGTACCACGGGGCAAAAAAAGGAGATTGACATTTGAAAGAGTCCCTGGCAGAAGTGATGGACAAACACGTCTCAAGTTCTTTTGAACAGAGGAGGGAGTTGCAAACTATAAATGTTTTTTTAAAAGAATGTGAAACATTTAAAGTGAAATGGATAGAATTCAGTTCTTTGTTCATTTTTAAAGAAGAACTGGTGTTGAGGAAGGAAGTTGGCAATTTACTAATTCAGAACTTTTGTGTGTTCTAAAGGTTTTGCTAACAAAGTAAGTTTGTTAGTCTCCTTCAGCCTGGAGAATTTATTGCTTCTGTTTGTCCATGTAAAGTACCTTATCATTCTTCACACAAAAAGTAAAATGTGAATGAAGAGCACAGAGGCTGAAGCCTACCTGGGTATCTGTTTGCTCCCCAAGGGTGCAGACTTCCGAATGTGCAGGTGAGCAAGAGAGGCCAGAGTCTCCAGGCTGCTCAGGAAGTGTTGGAGCCTGTTTTTCACATAAAGCCTGGAGCCTATGCATTCCTTCCTCCTCTATTCTCAGCTGCACTTCCTTCCTTGTGACAGCTCCCTTGGAAGCCGTGTGATGCTACCGGCCTCCGAACCAGCTTTAGGCATGTTCAGCTTCAGGAAAAAAAAAAAAAAAACAAAAACAGAAAAAAATACTTGTTTTATGGACAGAATTTAAAAGATATGTTGAAATACAGGTTTTTAAAAGATTTTATTCAAAGTTATGACTGTAGATGTCTTTGCAAGCTGGTAGAGACCATCTGTTAGTGAAGACTATTTGTTGGCATCCCATTTCTCAGCCTCCTACTGTACTTCTGCAGACAGGAAAATGCAAAGGTGTTGTAAAATATAGCAGAGAGAAGAAAGAAACTAAATCCCCATATTACATCAGAAGATTTAGTAACAATCCTGGAAATGGGAGCAGGGGTAGATTGTGACTGCATCCTACTGCAGGAATAGGTGCAGCAATAACACAGTCTGCAGAGAAGTGTCAGCTCCAGAGTGTCAGTGTTCAATCAGTGCCCTCTAGCTAAAATTACTCAATTTCCAAACCCGTTATTTTTTCAAGTTCAGTGTTATAAAGCAAATACAGGTGGTGCGGGATGGTTTATGCTTGCAGTAAAAATACTTTCTTGACTGTAGGCTTTCTCAAGGAAAATTGTATATTGATTTTCAAGTGAGACTTCCTAAAAGCTATGGTGACAGCCCTAATTGCAATTTTAACTTTATCACCACATGGTTTGTATGCAGATTGTGTACAGGGTTTTAATGGAATCCTTTTGTGTGTAACCTGGGGAAAAAAAAAAGAAAGAAAAGAGTTATTTTTTTTCTAGAACTGGAGACACACTGTTTTTTCCCCAATTTGCCCAAAATAAGAAAAAGACTTAAATAAAAAATGCAGTCTACTCACTGGTTTTGGCTCATTTTTGTGGTCACTTGACCTAACCATTTTCTCTCTCTCCTGTCTCCCAAATTGCTGGGCTAAGGAATCTGCTCTTTTAAGAGTGCAGTTCTGCAAAAACTCCATCACAGACAACCACACCGGGGAAATTATAGCTGGCGCTGCCAGCTCTCTATTTGCAACCTCTTTTTATACATACAAAGGTTGAGACCAGTGCTTCGCTTTGAACACTCATGCAAAGCTAGCACAGATAATCCACAGAGCAGCAATGACAGCTTGCTTCAAAAACGGGCAACCCGTATGTTGCCTGCGCTAGATCAGAGAAGAAAATCCTGGTGCTGTCTGCATGCAGCCTGTAGGTGGGAAAATGTCAGTGAACAGTTAGTTGTTGGCAGCAAAATGAAAAGTAAGGTTAGGGGCTCACAATGATCATTTGGATTTTACTGTGCTTTTGACTCCGGGTCTCACAGCTGCATGCATCTGGACAAATCCATTGCGTGTAAGGATCGCCGCCTTTCTCACCACCTTGATGTGAAGCAAAGTTGGTTTTGCACTGTATAAACACTGTGTCCTAAAGCACGTGTAACCACGAAGAATCCCATGGTGCTAGTGCATCCAAAGGATTTCATCCTGAAAGGGAGGCCATCGGTGCTGACTAAACAGTGACCGACTGACTGCTGCTCCTGTGCTCCCCCGACTGGGGGTAAGAGGAGAACATGACTTTGCCTTTTGCACTGCATCTTTTGTTCTGATTTTTTTTTTTTGGCCTGAGGATGAATTGCTTCTGTCATTAGTAGATATAACAAAGTCTTGGATCAAATTTGCACATTGCTTAGTGAACAGGCAGGTAGGATTGAAGGTGGAAGTCAGAGCCTTGCTGACTGGTTGTGGGAGCCTTGATGCACAGATTTTTACATTCACTTGTTCTGCTTTATCCTGGGCATCCTGTGATACCTGCAGTTACGAGGCAGTTGACAAAGCCCCCTGCCTTCCCCCAGTAGCCGGCCTTGGCAGACAAGCTCTTCCACGGCCTTAATTAGAGAAAAATAAAGTGTCTTTGTCTGCACTAGCCCAGCCTGCTAGAGACTGCACCTCCTGCAGCGGGGACGACGCAGCAAGGCGATGATCCCCCCCGCAAGCCATCCCAGGCAAGTTAGCGCAAAGCCAGTCTGAGCCCTGTGCACGGGACAGTCGGGAGAAACGCTGTCCTGCTCCCAGGTGTGAGAGCGGGGAGCGCGGGTCGGCGCCCTGCAAGGCCCAGTCCCGAGTTACGCACTCGGCTCCGGGCCTGGGCAGTCCGGACTGTGGGCTGGGCGGCCCTGGGAAGCGGCTGGGAAGGCTCAGGATTCCTGCGCCCTCCCGCAGGCAGCCACTGAGGGGGCCTGCGGCCTAGGCGCCTGGGGAGAGGCTCCGTGTCCATCCATGGCAGCAGGTTGGCCACGTGCGAAGGGTGGGAGCAGGGAGCCCGGGACACAGCGGTGGTGGCCACGTGCTGGTCACCCCGATGTGCCCGACGTCCCCTCCCAGCCGGCCCCATGGAGCCCTCCCGCCCGCAGCCGGGCCCCTCTGCACGCGGAGCAACCGCTTCCTCCGGGCGGCTGCAGCGAGCGCCAAGCGCCGCAAGAAAACACAACCAGCCGGAGGAACTCGAGGAGCTCACCAAGAAAAGGAAGCCAGAAAGGCGCTCAAAGAAATGGGTCTATTTCTGTACTTGGAGGCACAGCTCGCACTGACAGAACTGCTGCTTTCTTTTCAGTGTCTCCCTGCAGGACAAGGGTGAGGAACATTTGTTAAAGACTGAACTGTCCTTTATTGCCCTGTCTCAGTTAATACTTGGGAACGCTAAACATTTGGATCATGTAAGGTGACATTGCAAACTTCTTCCTTACAGTGCCAAGATTTACGTGCTTAGCCTGGTCACTTAGAAAAATCCTAAGTAATTCTAAAATCCATCAGTAATCTTTCCTCTGCCAAAAACCATGAGGGCTCTTCTTCTACCTTATAAAGTGGAACCTAAAAGTTCACTCACAGGTTCGCTGTTTCTTACAATTAAAAAATGAGTTCAAAGACAGTGGGGAAAGGGTATTTATTTCCAAATTTCTAAAAGATTAGTACAAACACAGATAGTAAACAAATTTAAAAAACTATTAAAAACATTAATGTTGTCCTTGTAAAAGTGCTCTATAAAAACAAAACTGAAGGCATATAACAAAGCACATCTTATTTGCAGAACTTTGTGACTTACATGTATTTCAAACCTTGACTTATGCATGCAAATACATTTGTTTTCATGTGGTTTCAGTGTTTGGTCACAGTTTAAACATTTGTCAAGGATTTTCCACCAAGGCAGTAGCTTAATGAATACAAATTAGGACAAGTATTAAACCCATCAGAAGTTTACTAAGAAGCATGCCTTAAGAATCAAGCTGGTGCTACATTTTGTGTCAAGTTTCTACGGTGTGTCATTTGTGTATTTAAATACACTTGAAAAACAGTGTGGCTGATTCCAAGACTTACCAATTAAAAAAAGAGGAGCTCCATTTGAGAACAATATCTTACTACAAACGGCAATTGCTTTTATGTTTTAATAGCTCGTTTCATGTATGTTTTACTTTGTAAAATATAAATAAGATCGCTTCCCCAAATTTTAAAATTTACACAGGTAGAAAATCTTTCATTCAGGCATAACAACGTACCAAGATAGAAACAAGTAATTTGGTAAAGACCCATGTGCTTTTCTAAAATGTAAACATTTCAAAGAATATTTGTGCAGTTAGTATAGTGTAGTAACAACGGTGACAATTATCAGAACAATACCAGTTATGGCAAAAACCTTACAAACATTAGTGAGTGACCTAGTAAAGAACTATACACGAAAACAAACAGATAAATTACTAGCTCATTTTAGCCACACAAAACAGGGGCACAGAGAGAGTCTTTTCTTGGAAAGGAAAGGCAGTTGTTACTCATGTCATGCTTGAAGGCAGCTCTCTGATGAGTTTCTCTAGAAAAGAAAAAAAAAGGTCCATTAAATGCTGTCTTCCTAAAACAAATTATAGCACAGAAGATCCTTTGCACTGATTCTGACTGAATTACTACCTTTCTGTGTTGGATGTTGGCAACTTTGAGCACGACATTTTTTGTGCACTACCTTTTTAAATTTTATTCTCATCCTTTATGATCCCAAGATAATTAGATTCTTACCTAGATAATTGAACTATTAGCAAAAGATAATAAAATGAAAACTGAGACTCAGCCTTGTATTTACAAAATCATTGTATTAATTAATGAGATACAAACACAGCCTCAAACCTGTGAGCTCTGCAGAGGGGAACATTCTGTAAGTACTTTACTTTCTAGCTTGAATACTTCTTCTTCTGAAGACAATAATTTTCACTTTGACAGCCTGCCGAAAGAAATCTGGTGTTTCTTCCCCTTTCCCAAGAGTTCTTCTACCTTAGTAGCAGAAACTATTTTTGCTTCTTCTATTAAAGAAGAGCAGTGCTCTCTGAATCTCCCACTGCCACGTAAGATTGCCACGCATGGGAAACAAAGATTTTTCACCAAAATCTCTGGTGTTGATCTGGTCCGGGACTACCAGCACACGCGTCCTTCCCTTGTCCCACCAGCGTGGCAGATGGGAGACACAGGAGACAGAAACTTCCACGTGCCGGATAGATCCATGCTCCACAGGCACCATAGAGAGCAACAGCACTAGGGCCGACAGAGTTTGGGAGTATCCCGTATTTTGAATCTGTGCTGAAAACAGTTATGGAGAACAAAATTACAGGTCATCTCAGCTCCTCTCTGCCTGCAGCACTTCTGGCACTATCTCAGCAGCAGGAACTAAAGAAGCCTAAGGACAGACAGCCAAAATTATCTGCAACATGATATTGAGGAGAATGTATTTTTAAAACGATTCTTGCCTAGGCTATGAGGTAGTCACCAAAGCACAAGCAAGGGTTACAGCTCCGTTTTACTTCTTCAAACGGGCACGTGGCTGTTCCGCGGCCGGCTGTGCCCAACACACAGCACAGCCAACCACGCACAAAACCCTGGAGCGCCCAGGGCCCACAGCCACGAGGAGCAGTTTGCAGAGCCCGCAGGAACGAGGGAGACCGTGCAGTGAAGAAC
>NW_010580193.1:483096-493415 GCF_000705375.1 Tinamus guttatus
AGGGCAGAGGCGCGGGCAGAGCGGGGGCCGGCGCGGCCCGGGCTCTGCGCTGCAGGAGGCCCCTGGGGCTGGCTGCGGAGCCGGCAGCTTCCCGCGTGCGCGGGGGAGCCGGCCCGCCGGGCGCATCCCTCCTCTGGCCTCCCCACCGCTCCTCTCATCATGGACCCCCGGCTCCTGCTGGAAACGTTCACCCCTGAAACACGCAGGTCTGCAAAGAACCTGCCACGAGGTCTCAGAGAGGAGAGGGGTAAGGAGGCCCTAAGAGAACTGTTTTTCCTGCGTGCAGGGCTGAAAGGAGGACAACGCGCAGCGAGGATCCCTGCTCCGCGATGCACGTGGTCGCTCCCCTTGGACAGGGCCTCTCCCGGCGCTGCGGAGGCCTCTCCCTTGCCTTCCCCTACAGCAACAAACATCCTTGCTTCAGCCTCAGGGTGGAAACGTGGCCTTCCCCTGTTGCCTTGACACGAGGCAGAGGTGGCACTAGCAGGCACGGATCAGACCAGGGCTGCACGGAGGTTTTCCATGGAAAATGAGCCCTGTTCGTGCACGGCTCTGTGGTTCCTAGGCGCAGTCGTTACTGCTCCGCAAGGAGCCCAGAGCTGCTAACGCTCCCGGGAAGACGTAAACCTGCTTCCCGGCCCCTGTGCGAGGCTTGTCCACGAGCTTTCCCACAGCGCTGCCCTCTCCTGCGGCTTGGCAGGCCCCAGGGCCCCCGCGCGCCTCGTCACGGGACACGCGCGCTCGGGTCGGCAGCCTCCTGCGCGCAGGGTGCGTGCGGACGCTCCTTCCCTGCTCGGTTTCCTTTTTCTGAAAACACTGTTCCTTTGTACCCGGCAGCTTGGCAGCGTAAAAATAGAAAAATCACCACCGGAGTCTGTGGTATGGGATGTATTTTTAATACTGTTTTCATAATCGGTTTCCTTCTGAAAACACATTGTCTGTTCAAGGCAACCAAAATAATATGTCTTTTTTCTTTCCGTCATCTCTGTTAAAACTGATCCAGACGTGCCTTCACCAGCTGAATATTCCTTAGTGGTTTTACATTATAATTCAAGAAGCCAAGGCAACGCTGGCTAAAAGGCATATTTTTAAATAATGCATCATTTCATCTAGGGCTATAAAAAGAAACAAATGGAGCTTCCTCCAGTGGACCTGGAAGGAGGCTGCTGTGCACAATGTTGTGAGAAAGAGAAGACCAAAATCTCATATAATAATTAACACCTGCCCCGAAGAAGCCCAGCTCCACTACGTCTGTCAACCTCTCCAGATAAACCCCCCCCCCCGCCAAAAAACAAACAAGATATTCTGCTTCGTAAAAGTAGAAAAACAAAACAATCGTCTCAGAATGAGCAGGAACAAAGGCCCAAATTGCTGGGTCTAAAGGAACAGAAACATTCAAACCTTTTCTGTGCTGTCACCTTTTCTGTGTGTCACACAGTCACTAAAAGACTCGCATGTTCCTGCCCTGGATCATTCTGTCATAGATCCCCATGCGCCACCGCTCTGACAAGGAACCCTCATGGATTTGCCAAATTAATTTCATCACGTAATAGGAAGTAATGATATTAATAAGTTGCCAGGACAATGTCCAAAGGCCAGGGTGTTTTCGGCCCCGTGCATGAAGGAAGAGGAAGGCACAGGGTGCGGATTAGCGTGACCTCTCCCATCTTGCAGCCTAAGCAGGACTCCGCACGTGGCCGGAAAGAGCCAAGTGATCCCAGCAGTGGTGGAACCACCGAAACACGGAGCCTGGCGGGTCTGCTGAAGCCAGTAAATGAAATGGAAAGAAAGAAAGGAAAGGACAGCACACCGCACACAGCTCCGCAGAACGGGCAGGCGGCAGGACCGCCTCCACAGATGGTCTTTTCCTGGAAGTCTGCAGTTCAGGCACGCGTAGAGAATCGCCACACACCGCTGAGCATCGCCATGTACTGCCTGGCACCGCCGCGCACGGCCATGCACTGCCACGCACTGCCACGCACGGCCATGCATCCCCACGCATCCCCACGCATCGCCCCGCGCTGGAGCCGCATTATTCATTGCTGGCCCGGTCCAGGACACTGTCCCGGGGCCAGGGCTCCCCGCAGCCTCCGCGCCGAGGAAGACTCCACAGGGAAGCAGCGTCCGCGCAGGAAGAGGCCTCTCTTGGCATCCCCCTCACTTCGCCCCGGACTCCAAATCCCCGCTCGAATCCCGAGGCCTCTCAGGACACGGGCGGTGGGGAGCCGAGCCGAGCCGAGCCGAACGGAGCCGTGTTCTGCTCACCTTGATCCTCTCCACGGCCGCCTCCAGCTTGAGCTGCTCCACGAGGCGCTGCATGGTGCCCAGGCTGCCTCCGGAGGACATCCCGGCGCGGGAGGCAGGAGAGCGGGCAGCGGGAAGCAGCGAGGCGGGGAAGGCGGAGCAGGGAAGGAGGAGGCAGGGAGCAGGGAGGGCGGCGCGGGGCAGGGGAGGAGCCGCGCAGCGCTGCCCACAGGCAGAAACGCGCACCACGAGACGGAGACACCCCGGAAAGAGAGAAAACCCCTCTTTTCCGGGGGTTGGGGTGCGCTGGCCTGCTCAAGGCTCAGCGGGAAGGCGCTGCCGCCTGGAGGAAAAGAGAAGGAGAGGCCCCAGCACCCACGTAGCCCCTGGTGGCCCTGGCAAAAGCTCAAGCCGTCTCTGGAAATCCTCGTGGATAAACGGAAAAAGACCGTGATGTGTCTTCTGCGCATGGAGTAAGGGGTGCCTTGAGTGCACACTCACCCCTGACAGCAGGGGTATGCACGGAAACCGACCACCACCATCCTTAGGAAAACGTCGGTAGGAGAGGTGGTGGCGGGAGGCGTTTCTTTTCTGGTATTCCACTATCTTGGCATCCTTTGTTTCACCCAGAAGTGTCATTTCTGTCCTTTGACACCAGCCTGTTTACACAAGCAGTTTCCAGCCCCACAACGTGGTTTGGTTATGGCATGTTCACAGCTCCCTGCAGTGCTACCCCCTGTATTTTTTCTTCCTTAGCGTTGTCTTGTGGACCTTATTTCAAGACAAGACAGACTTAAAAAAATATACACAGAAGACAAGCATTAGTTTTAACTAAAACAAGCTGTTCATTTTGAAGCGCTTAAGCAATCTGAGCTAATGAAGTGTCACTGCAGAAAAGCTGCTCTGTAGAAGAGATTTGTTACTTCTATCTCCATCGTGGAGGCACGACTGCAGCGCAGTAACACAGTAACGCAGCCCTTGAATTTGAGCCCACGTTTGGGTATTTTCAAAGGATTCACACAGGGAGAAAAACAGAAACTCCGGGCTCCCGCTGCAGGGTAGCTCATTCCCACTAACGGCGCACACACCTGCGCCTTCTTTGCGCCTCTGCTCATGGTCAGGCCGTAGCCGGACGAGCGCAGGACGTTGCTGCCCCGCTGCGTCCTTGTGAAGCGGTGGCCCTGGAGGCGGACGGTGTTCTACCTAGGAAAGAGCGGGCAGCGCACGCGGTGCTTTACCCGGAGAGCAGCTGGTAAGCGGTGCCGCTGCCCCGCAGGTACCTCGCACAGCTTCCGCCCCCCCGGGCGCTGCGCTGACCTCCAAACATGTAACCAGCTAGGTTTATCACCACCCTGCCCAGCAGCAGAGACGGAGGAGCAGATCCAGCCATTCCTTTTGAACTCTGAAGATCCACAACTAACTTAACCGCGTAGCACAACAGCCCTCGAACACTTCAGTATGCATTCACTGTTATTTCAAACAGAAAACTGAGGCAGTGCTGAAAGAATTAGTGAAAGACGAACTAGCAAAAAAGACAAATTCGAGTTCTATATTATAATAAACTTTTATTTACATAAGGCATCAAAATTGCCCTTTTAAAGAAAAGGGTCATTTTCCCTTTACCAATACTTTGGTGAAAAAAATGTCACATTTAATAAACTAATGTTCACTGGTACTCTTGTTCTGAACAAGTAGGTACAATCCAAAGTACAAGATTAAAAACAAATATTTAAGCATACTACTTCATTATCACTCTGTAGAACAAAGAATTAAGGCTTGCTTGCATCACAATGATGATCCGTCATGCATCATTTATTCCCACAAAAAAATAAAATTAAAAATTCCAATTGGACCAGGGATAGCTGAAGAGAAAGTTTATAATCCCCAACCTATAGGTATAATCCCCATACTGTAGGTATAATCCCCATACTGAAGTCTACATCAAAAATACAATTTGGCATTTCAGAAATTGAGAAGTAGGGAAAAGAGGAAGGCAGGAAATGTCCCTTGCTTCAGAGCCTTTTGGACATTTCCAAATTCCCAGTGTCCATTTGCAGAATTACTTCATTTTTGAAAAGGAAAACAAGGACTTCCAAGGATTGATCTGAAACAGTTCATGAAAGATGAAAGTTACAGTTCCATTGATCATGAATATGAAATATGTAGGGGAAAATATATCTGAAAAAACAAATTCCACATCACAGATCCACTCTGATATCCCCAAGTGGAATATATACATTGAGCTAAGCCTGTTCAACAGATCTGATTTATAAAAATGGTAAACCTGTATTATTTTTCGGCCTGATTTAATAATTCCTGAGTTTTAGATCACTGCCATGCCTTAGCAGATAAAACTCTGAATAATGTAGTGAAAAAGCTTTGCAAATCAGTTTCCACATTAGTGTACATTCTTGTCAGGTTTCAGTCATCAATAAAAGTTAGTCTTCCAGGTCCTTCATTTCTCATCCATCTCCGGTATCTTTTCCATCGTGGATCCATGGCCATCTTCTTTTTTAACTCCTCCTCTTGTTCTTGTTTGTACACCTGACAAGCAGACAAGATTTTCAAATAAGGCTGAAGAAACATTTCAAGTGAACCAACCTGAACGCAGGTGTAAGAGTTGATGGTTCCACTATTTCCAACTTATTGATTTTAAGGAACACTGAATTGCATGACTGTCAGAGCTGGACTAACAAGCAGTGTAAGACTGCCTTCAGCCAAAATGCTGGGACACTTTAAACATTTCTGCTGACAGTAGAACTCATTATTTGAAGACTGTACTGTAAGCACTGACAATTTTTCACTAAAGGTTTATGGTACAGGTTTATAAGTATCAGTATCTTCTGAACTCTTCCTGTAAGGGAATTAAGATTATGCCATGCAAGAAAAACTTTTTTTTTTTTTTTTTAATATTAGAGGCAGCTTTACCTAATCACCAGTTTTCAAATAGGCATATGTATTGTAAGAATTATTAGGAAAATAGCAGAAGAAAAACAGAAACCAGTGTTTTATTATAGAATGCTATGCTGTGTCTGTGTACCAAGTTTTTGGTCTTTCCCATCCCAAAAAAGGGTACTGTAAAGCTGAACAGTATGTAGACAGAAAACCGCAATGATCAGAACTACAAGGAAGCTTAGAAACAAATGCATACACACAAAAACAAAAAAGCTTTTCAGCATAGAAAAGACATGAATAAATATAGGATAAATAAGGATACGGTACTGCTCAGGAGAAGCACAGCTAGTGTAAGAAAATAGAATGAACAGAATTCTCCTCCTTTAACACAAAAACTGGACAGTGAATGGATTTTTGAATACTCCAAGTTTTAATGGGTTCACAAAGCAATCACATATGTTTACTAAAGCAAATTCACTAAGACTGTCTATTTCCTAGAAAGACACCATTTCATGTTTAGGAGTACCCAGAGCTGCAGACTGTACTGGATAAGTACTGCTGTGTAGGTGCCAGATCTCTTCCCTGGTCCGTACAGCTTTTTTATATTCAGTGTTCAAAACAACACTAGAAACAGTGTACATCCTAACACTATCCTAATTTCTTCTCACAACAGAAAATCCATTTTGACATCTGCTTTGCCTGGTAACATCACTAAACCTTTGGACTTTTATCTTGTCTTCCAGAAAGCCCACTGTAACTCATGCTTATTTATCTGTTGGCTGATCCCTCACCTACGTTATCCATGTGACTTCTCTCCCTTCAGGTTTCTGAAAGAATCCACCTCACCTCTCCCTGTTTTTCCCCTCTCATCTTTCCTGCTCTTCAACAGCAGAAAAACAGCTCTGCTGCCACCACTGCAGATGCACAGCAGCAAAGTCTCCTCCTTCCCTCAAGGCATCCAATTTCCTATTCACAGCTTCTTTTCCAGAAGCCGCCCATCCATACAGCCTAGAGAGGAGCTTCACTGCTCTCAGGAACAATAAAAGCACTTTGTCAATTTACCAACCCCAGGCATCCCAGATCACTCTCAAATGCAAATTTCATAGTGTGGATAATATTCTTTTAATGTCTCACAGGAAACTTAAAAAAAAGCCCTTACAGCTTGGCTACCAAGTGGGTACCTTCCACAAAGTGGCAGTTGTGTCTTATCATATTCTACATATATAAAATCTTTGCTTGAATAAACACAAAGCACAGCAAGAACAACGCCTGAATCACTCACTAAAAGCAAAGCGCAAATAGCAAGTTGGGAAAGAATGGTTGAGGAGACGGAAACTGGAGTTTCAGATGATCTGGGTAAATTTCAATGAGAATTATTACTGCTTGGAGGATCTACGTTCTGCACTTTAGCATACTCTTCATCATACCCCAATGTCACAAGAGATTCTTTTATAAGATTCAATTTTGAATCAACAGATATCCTGGAAATTAAGTATGGATGATCTCTGACTAAGCAAATCCTCCCTGCAGCCACTTTGAGAAGACTAGATAACTAACATCACTTCTTACCACAGCTACTCACCTCATAGTTCTCTCGTATCCACAGCTGCCGCTCAAGGAAGGTCTCTTTTTGATGATCTTCTAGGCTGTCAAACTGAGACTGTGACATTTTCATGTATCTCCGTATGATATAGAGCTTCTCTTCCTTACCATATTCCTGCCCTTTAATAGTGAAACAATAAATCCACCAACAGTACCAAACTAGGTATTTGCACAAATAAAAAGGAGCAAGAAGGATTTGAAACAGAAGGATATCATATATCTTGGGCTTCTGGTAACCGCCTTTTATATCTATTTTATTTTTGATAATGTCTTTGATGATTTCTTCCTCTTCTTCACGGATTTCTTCCTTAGATCGCCTGTTTTTGCCTTTCTCTTTAGTCCTGTTGAGTAAACCTTGTTGCCTGGCAATCTCAGTAGCTTGTATGCGATATTTTGGCACTGTCGCTAGGTAGTTGATAGCTTCATTATAACTACTCCACCAGCTGAAGAACTGTAGTATAAGAACAGCAAAAATAAAACATTTTGTACATACGCATACTTTATTCCTATCAGAAGTTTAGGCAGAAAAGCAAAAACAAACAAGACATGCTCTGTTATATACCTTTAGCCACTGATCATATTATTAGAAGAGTAAGAAAAGAAGGTAGTAGTTAGCACTTCTGCAGTATCACACAAACTAGTTAGAGTTATTTCTCCAAACTTGGTAAGGTACCTATGGTAAGTAGGAAATAGCCATATAGATCAAATAGCAATGGATAGTGATTAAAGTAAGGAAGAGGTGAAAGATGCTGTTCAACCATTTCCTAACGAACAAAAACAGTTTATCTCCTATTACTCTAAATAAGGCTTATACTAGACTATGCCAGACACTCCCTAAGTCCCTTTAGATTTATTTATAAATTAGCCAGGTGATAAAAGCTCTCACACTTTGATCCAGAAGTGGCAAGATTTGTTTTCGTATTCGTATTTTTTTACTTCCCAATAACCTATGTTTACTTACCAAAAATGCCTCTGTACCACAGAATAATACATTTGTTTCTACAGCTCTTAAATATGATCTTTTGTTTTGTATAAGGAAACTGTTAAATACTATGTTTAATGGGTACTAAAGAAAATATCTATATAGTTTCTTCCACCTAATAATTGTCAGTAAGATCACCAGCGTTATCAGAATACAAATTGCTTTCTCGAGCTTGTAAATATCGTCTTCAGAATGAACTTCATTGAACCAAATTCAGTCATTCTCCCTGTGGTTTTTAAAATAAACTACAATGTAAGATAAACATTTTAAAAAACCACAATCCCAACATTCAGCTGTATGATCACCATCTAGCTGTGAATGTAGTATCAAATTAGTCTTTGCTTTTTTATTTTTTAAAAAGTCATGCAGTTAAAAAAACTAAATCACGCTAATTTGGGACTTTAGTCTTGATTATGCTGAGGCACAGGCTTTTCACAACCTGTCACTCAGAACTAAACCATTTCTTCAGGAGTGCAGGAGTTTTCTGTTTGAAACACTCTAGCACCAAAGAAACTGGTTACACAGCCTGTGCCTTTGTCCAAAGTCAGGCAAGATCTTCTTGGTACATCCTGACTTCAGGTTTGTTATGGATACCACAGAAAAGTTTACCACAGCAGACAGAGAACAGTCCTACTGTTTACAACCCGGCAGGTTATGAGATTGGTGCATACTTCTCTTCAGCTCAGAACCTCACCGAGCAGCACAACATATGGGGAAGAGTTTTACCTGAAACACGGAGATGGCACACACTGTAACCAGGATCACTATTCTGACATCCACTTTTGGTGCCAGCCTTCTGCTGTAGTAGTGATAATAGTGCCTGTAATATTCCTCAGGATGATCCAGCATATAATCATAATCTTTACGTGTTTCTTCATCCTGCAAAGACAGAGATGAAAAAAAAAAACACACAATGATTCAGATTCATATTTTCACTGAGTCACATCCATGTTTTACACCTCATTAATAACCAAGCTGTTATGAAGTCTGCAACAGCTTGATTTAAACAATTACATCAAAAGCATGCAATAATACAGTTTTCAAGTCCCTTATCAACGTGATCTTAGTTGACACGCTCTGAGCAGAGGATTGGAGTAGAGACCTACAGAGCTGCCTTCCAATCCAAATTATTCTAAGATTCTGTGACATACAGAGGAAATTCTTTGGACCTTCCCTTGTTTTCTGGCACCCTACATTAACTAACTCCAACACTCATCCACCCAAAAAAAAATGACAGATGACTTAACTACATATGTGTACACTGCATAAAGATATTTAATAATGAAATAAAGCAGGAAACTGAAATTCAAAATAAGCACTTTTAGCATCAGAATTGGAATTCCAAATGGATTCTCTTAGAAAAAAAAATCAGATGAACACTATTGAAATCCTGTTTTTCAAATCTTTTAGAATTGGAATCCAGAGCTTACAGGGCTCTGGAATCTGCCCAATGGAAGGCTATTTCAAAACTTCATTGTTCTCCTTTTCTTGACGTTCTTTTTTTAATTAAGAAATGAGAAATGCAGTTTTATCAGCCATGATTATATCCTGTTTCTAGTCCAAAAGAAGGTTGTTTTTTCTTCTCTTCAGCCTTAACACACTTGAAGGTTTGTTTCTTCCACTCCTTAGCTGTGCCTTTGCCAAGCCACATGTATTTTGCCATGATAAGCTTTCTTTACAGATCCCTTAATCCACTTAATTCACTTACTATTTAAAGGTAAATCTCTGAAAAACTCTGGTCAATTTATTTTAAATACATATTTTTTAAAGCATCTTCTCCCACACTCTTGAATTGGCTACTGAAAAATGTTCTTTTTTCCTCTACCTACCTCACTGCTTGTAAAGGACAAGCTGGCTAAGCTCACATAAAGAAAGGAAAAAAATATTTGGTACAATCTGTTGCAAATGCACAAATGTTAATACAAAAGATCTGATTTTTCCCCCCTACACAGGGACAAGAAGCCAGTGAGATTCTCACAGTGTGAATTAAACAAGTCAGGGAGAATCCTGATTTTTAGACTGAGTCTGTTGATGTACATGTCAAATCTAGATGGAGCAGATGAGAAGCTGCCACAGAAGAGGTAGAGGAAATCATACACCTCTCAACATTTTCCCAAACACCAGTTTTCTTGTGGCAACATACTGGCTCCCAACTTTGCTACCCACTATTACATGTAAATGCTTGCAAATTTAAGAGGTACAGTTTAAAATCTGATAAAAAAGGGGGAGGGGATACAAATAGACTCCAGTATAGTACACCAAGAGCAGCAGTATTTTACTATTTGCAGACCACTTTCCTATTTCTGAGCTATTTGCCAGGTCGAGCCCGCTGGCCCAGGTGCACTGCTTCAACGCCCTTTGGAAAGGGAGAAGGAGCACGTGAGGGCGGCAGGAGCGCATGCGAGTAAGAGACGGGCAGCAAGGAGAGCCCGCGAGGGCTTGCGGGGCTCTCAGCGGTGCCACCGGAGGAAGCAGGAGACGGCGAGGGGCTCCCCACCCGGAGACACTCCTTATTTCCTGTTGCTTCCCTTGGCACCTTCCTGTCCCTGTTCCCTGTGTGCAGCAACCAAGGGGCAGCGCCCGCTCGGGCGCTCCG
>NW_010580195.1:0-12847 GCF_000705375.1 Tinamus guttatus
GCAGAGCCCTGTGCTTCCAGAGTCTCAGGAAGACCAGTGTTCCCCCACGGCATGCATGGGAGAGTGTTTGGGAATGCAGCAGATGGATGAGATCGCTGTATGATCTAGTTGTCCACACATAGAGGCATCAGAAGACCAGTGTCCCCCCACAGCATGCATGGGAGAGTTATCTGGGAATGCGGCAGATGGATGAGATCACTGTAGGATCTAGTTGTCCACACATAGAGGCATCTACTTTCCCATAGGTCCCTTATTATTAGCCAGCCCCATGTCAATGTCCTCAGATTACTCTAAATATTTATGTGTGAGCTGTTTTGAATTCTCAAGCAGGTCCTTTATTATTAGTCGGCCTCATGTCAATGTCCTATATGTAGGGCATCTCAGATTACTCTAAGTACTTATGTGTGAGCTGTTTTGAATTCTCAAACAGTACTGTCAATGGAGTTTCAAAGTTTATCAGCTTAAGAGTAGGCATCTACTTAGGGATAAGCTGAACTGTTCTGCAGCTTCCATGGACTAGAGTAAATAGCTATTAAAAAAAAAACAGAGGGAGAGAAGACACTAAAATGGTGCTTAAATGTTAAAGAATATTTTTATTTTCACAAATGCACAAAAAAATGAAAGCATGAACCTGAAGAACATCCATGCATCAAATATCTTTTGCATGCTATCCTTTGGTGCCATGAGGTGTGTGTCATGCCTTATGTTTGCTGGGGTGACTGACTGAGATGGTAGGGAGATGGCTGATGGATTAACCTCTAGAAACCCAACTGTGTAGAGAAGAGGAGGTCCAGAACCCTCGATGGTATCAGGTCTCCCTATAAGACACAGCCGTATCACTACAGTTTTGTGTCTGGAGTGGTCACAGACTATGTTGACAGAGGGAAATCTCAGATGAGGAAGTGGCTCTGGGCTCCTCTGAAGGGATTTGGAATGTTACGACATTTGGAAGGACCATGCTGGACTCAGAGAGGGGCAAAGACAGTATGGGGCGGTCACAAGATGAGAGTCAATCCTTCCTAGCAGAATCAGTTACAACACTTGGTACCTGGTACTGCATAACCTGAGGACAGAACCAGCAACACAATTTGGCCCCCGTATTCTGTTCTAGGCATGACACAACAGTCCTCAGGAGCGTCACATCCTGGCAGACACCAAGAAAGCTCCAAGGCACCAACAGCCCCTACATATGGGGGCCTAGAACAAGCCTCACAGAACTGATCCCCCTTGCATGGTGTCTTCTCCCACCAGCTGAGAATTTTTGTTGCCAGGATCATCCGTAGGAACTGCTCTTGCTGCCAGCTGCTCTGCTCCATGTGTTGAAAGGGAGATTTCAGAGATAAGCAGATCCTCCATGTGCACAAAACCTGTAGAACATAGGGATTCAGTCACAGGCTTCTCCCATGCATCACAGGGAACACAGCCTGAAACCTGCCCTTTAATGTGACAGCTAAAGGTTCTTGCTCAGGTGCTGCTTTTGCAGGGGACTGATACCCCTCATATCCCTCTCTAGACACAATCTTCAATATTTGTCAAAGAAATTGGGTACATCTGGCCCTGAAAAGAATACCTCCCTCATCTCATCATGCACAGGCCTATAAGTAACACCTGTACCAATGAGACAGATGGGTAAAGGTCATGCTTTCCTGGACCGCAGTGCAGAGTTCACAACAGAATTCACAGAAACTTCTCTGAATTACCCGTCATAGCGTGTCTTTCTTGGCCACTTCCTGCTGTTCTGTCCCTTTTTGAGACGAAAAAGATATAGGACTGCATTGATAAAGCTATTAGCATGAGGAAGAGATTGGCCCAGCCCCTCATCCTTCCTTTCACTTCTCGGAAAGGAAAATGCATCATGGGAATTCTGTTTTCCCAGTGTCCATCCCATCCCTAGAAGTTCAGAAATGGAACAGTTCTTGGTCCTTTCTCACTGCAAAGGGGCAGGGTGGGATCCAGCAAAGCTGCTCATTGCATGAGGTAAATAAGCCCATGTAATGTAAAGTTTGTTCAGGCAACAGAAGGAACCGCAGTAGAACATTCAGCAAGGTCAAAGGCAGTTCCACCAACATGTGTGCTGTAACCCAAAGTTAGTAATCCAAATGTGTCATAATCCAACGATGGTGTCAAAGTGAAAGGACAAAACTGGAAGAAGGAGAATGTTAGAAGGTGAAAGAGACCAGGCAGGAAAGGTCACAGCAGAACAGGAAAGTCCTTGAGAAGCCAAAGCAGAATAGGAAGCTATTTTCAATATGAGCCAAAAGAAATATTCTTCCTTTCAAAGGTTCACTGACATCAACATTTTGAACAAACCTCATTTCCAACCATCTTCCTCTAGAAATTCTGCTACCCTACTCATCTATGGCATAGCTCACCTGGAGCGGAATTAAAAACCCTGCTTTGTATTCTTCTTCTCTTCTGATAAACAATGATCCCACAAAGTAGCATCAAGACTGGTGCCATGATTGAGACAAGCAAAGGGAGCAGTGGAAGAGGCTGTGAAGACTGCAACATAACAGGACCTGTGGGGGGGAAGTAATACTCTGTTCATATAGAATTAATTCAAGAAAGAAAAACAAATTTATCAACAGCACAAAAAGATAAGACAAAAAGAGCTTACACCATGTAAAGTTCCCATGAGACAGTGGAAAATAATTTTCTCCCGTAAAAGTGGCTAAATATTGGAAGACATCAGAAAGGCAGTGGAACTCCATTCTTGGAGACCTTCAAATTTATCTAGTGAAGACCATGAACAACATGGTCTAATTGTCAGTGGGAGATTGGATCAAAACTCTCCAGAGATTGCCACCAACCTACCTTATTCTGTGATCCTTGAATTCAGGAAAGGAGATTCAGAGAAAACATCTACTAAGTTCCTGGCATCATCACACACAGTTCCCTACATGCTGTGGTACAGCCTCTCCAGCTGCCCATTGCACTGTCATGGCCATTCAAAACTCACCTACATGCACCACTGGGGAAGTATCACAACGGTCTACCTCAGGGGTGGACCTCTGAGGTCCTTTCAATGTGCCTTCAATCTGACTGTTCCAAGCGGGACACTCTTCAGAATGATTTATTCCCAGAGGGTATTGCTAGGGCTGGACCATCTCCAAACAGTTCTTTCTGTAAATCACATTACACAGTTGCTGCTGTTCTGTCTCCACTGGCTTTGAGCAGAGTCTAGAGGACCTGAAGCTCTCCAGACTTTTCCAAAGGCCAGTGGGAAGAGAGAGGCAAGGCTGGATATTGAGATAATTTTTTCCAACACCAACCATGATTCTCAGCTTCCCAGTTCAGCCATAAGGATGTTCCACATACTGTAGTTTTGCGGGTGGAAGTCCTCCTTTTTCTATCCTGGAAGGTTTTCCTCATAAGGAAGATTTCCTAGTGTCAGTATTATTCCCCATGATGTCATGGTGAGTGTATGCTCATAAATCCCTGTCCTGGGATGAAGATGTTGACCATGGTGCTAAACACAATTCTGTTGTGTCAGATGCCGTCTAAAAGCTTGTGCTAATGAAATCAAATATTTTGTCCTCCCTCCTGAGCCACTGAGCCTCAGAAGTGCTCGGCTTAAATAAGGGGATAATGGCAGCATGCTTTACTTCCTGATGAGATCATTTTCCAACAGGATAGTGGTCACATTACCTGAGCACACTACACCAGCATCTTCTCCGTGGTTGCAGTTGTGTTGCCCCCATGGCCTGGCCTGGCATTCTGAGAGGGTGCCTTCCCTCCCTGTGCAGTTCACGTTGTCCAGCCAGATGGCCTTCTGTCCTTGACCAAACCGAGCTTTTCCAGGGGCCAGGATTGCCGTTCCACAGCCCAGCTGATGGCACACCACTGCAGCATCCTGTATGTCCCAGTCATCATCACACACAGTTCCCCAAAGCCCCTTATGATGCACTTCGACTCTCCCAGCACAGAGATTTGAGCCGTTCACCAGCCGCAGTGCTGTGGGTTCTGAAATAGGAGAAGACTCACTTTTGGCAAGTGGAAACGAAGCCTTCATTCTTTGGAGATGCCTTCACTGATTGCCTCTTTCCACTCCTGCACTATTCACTGAGATCATGTGACTAATAGGCATCACCAAATTTTGCATTTTTTTCTGATAATTTCTGTTGAGAAATTTCTCTTTGCATTTCCAGCCATTTAGAATAATACTTCTGCAAGCCCGTATAATGGAAACAATTTTGAAATCTAGACCCCCTCTGGCACCAAACTCCTAGCAGAGAAAAGATTCTGGGCTGAAATGGTGCTTGGTGGCACTGAATCACTGAGGCCTTTGCTGTCATTGAGAAGGTCCTGTCATTGTGCTGAGCATCCCCAAACACCAGAGAGATTTAGAATATTTAAACCTAGGTTTTAGTTTAACGTAAGTTAGAATAAGACAATTTATGGAAAAGAGAATATTAAGATATGCTCTCTGAAAAAGAATAAAATCCCAATATACTTTTGCAAGATGAGTCCTTTCTTCCTATCCTGTTCTCAACCTAACAAATTAGAGCTTTCTGGAATGCACCAAAATCTAGATCTCATCTTTTATATACCTAGGGAGACTTAGCCATATCCGTCATTGGGTTTTGTTTGTTTGTTTGTTTTAATTCTTTGGTTCAACAACAACTCTATATTTTTCAGTTTGCTCTAGTCTTCCATCTCCCCAAGATTTTACTGGCAAGCACAGCTACTGAAAAAGGTAGACAGGTCCTCTACAGAACAGCTCTACTTCAGAGTTTGATATTGCACAAATTCAGAAATTCAAATTCACAAATTGCACTTCCCCTGCTTGGGGAAAAAAAAATTACCTGAGCACACAACACCAGCATCTTTCTCATGGTGGCAAACAGCTGGTTCTCCAATCTTGGACCTGCATTCAGAGAGGATGGATTCTGTCCCTGTGCACTCAACATCATCCATCCAGATATGGTCTGTCCCTTGACCAAACTGGGCTGAGCCTGGAGCTGATAGAGCCATCCCACAGCCCAGCTGCCGGCACACAACGGCACACAGCTTCTGCATCGCTCAGGTCCCAGTGATCATCACATACAGTTCCCCATTGCTGGTTATGAAGCACCTCAACTCTCCCAGAGCAGCGGTTGGACCCATTCACCAGACGGAGCTGAGCTGGTCCTGGAATTACAAGAGACAAATGCAGGTCAAACACATGAATTCTTGTAGCTCACCAGAGGTGGGGCCTCAGGCCATAGCCACTTGCAATGTGAAGGAAAGATTATCACCAGCAAACACACAGACATCTAATTCCATTTTAAATGCCCTCAGGTATCCAAGATAATTGGGTTTGCATGATGAAGATGGGGCCTCAGACCATAGCCACTTGCAATGTGAAGTAAACATTATCACCAACAGACATCTAATTCCATTTTAAATTCCCTCAGGTATCCAAGATAATTGGGTTTCTTTAGTTATACACATGCTTCCCTTATGGGGCACAATTGTGTGCTGACTCCATCATTGACATTGCTCCATGCAGAGATGCACCATGTGGGCCTGGAGGAGTGTCTTACCTATGCACACCACACTGGCATCTTCTCTGTGGTTACAGTTACTCTCTCCCCATGGCCTGGCCCCACACTCGGAGAGGGACGCCTCTGAGCCTGTGCAGTTCACATCATCCAGCCAGATGGGTTCATATCCCAGCCCAAACTGAGCTTTAGGTGGAGCAGATATGGCTGTCCCACAGCCCAGCTGCCGGCATACCACTTCTGCATCATCCAAGTCCCAGCTGTCATCACATACACTTCCCCATTGCTGGTTATGCAGCACCTCAACTCTTCCAGAGCAGCGGTTTGAGCCATTCACCAGTCGGACTTCAGTTGGGTCTGCAATTGGGAGAGAGAGAGATACTTTCTCATGCTTGATTCATGGTTGACTCAGTGAGGGAGGAACTGAGTGTTTGATCTGATGTGGAGAATGACTCCTCACATGTTTGACACAAGTCAACCTATCAACGTTGTCTAAAAATTCAGAGATTCTTATGTGGAAAGAGCATTGCCATAGACAAGGAGAGAAAATTGGTAGAGTAAGCTTGTGCGGTGTTATTACTCACTAATTCATCATCATATGAACAGCAGCTACCTGAGCACACCACACCAGCATCTTCTCTGTGGTGGCAATTATGGACTCCTTTAGCCTTGGCTCTGCATTCAGAGAGGGCAGCTTCGGTCCCTGTGCAGTTCACCTCATCCAGCCAGATTTGGCCATGACCTCGCCCAAAGTGAGACCAGCCAGGAGCTGAGACAGCTGCCCCACAGCCCAGCTGCCGACACACCACTTCTGCATCGCTTATTCCCCATTCATCGTCACATACTGTCCCCCACTCGTGCTGATGAAACACTTCAAGTCTCCCTGCACAGCGACTTGGGCCATTCACCAGACGAAGAGCCATTGGGTCTGAAACAAAGACAAAAATGACCCTGTAGGAAGAGCACACAAAGATAACTCTGCGTATGGGATCTCATGCAGGACTTCATGAAATAGCAGGACCAGAGATTCCCATTGAACAGTCAGTTCCACCATGTTGACACAGTCAGAAGCTCAGTAATTTGAGCTGAAAACTAGCCAGAAAAAAAATGGGGGAAGCAGTGGGGATAAGATCTCCCTTGTGTTTACAACCATTCCTTGCAGCAGGGACCTTCTCATTTCCATGTCCGCTGAAGAAAATAGTTACCCATATCCTCAGTGGCAGCAAGATGCAAACATGAACGAATAAAGTGACAAAGGGTTACCTGAGCAGACTACACTGGCGTCTTCCCCATGATGGCAGTGGTGGACTCCCCATGGTTTGGCTTTGCATTCGGTAAGGGCAGACTCTGTCCCAGTGCAACTCACTTTCTCCAGCCAGATGGGGTCATAGCCTCTGCCAAATCTAGCCCAGCCTGGAGCAGAGATGGGAGCACCACAGCCCAGCTGCCTGCACACCACTTCAGCATCTTTCAAGTCCCATCCATTATCACACACTGTTCCCCACTGCTCTTGGTGAAGCACCTCCACTCGTCCAGCACACCGATTTGAGCCGTTCACCAGTCGTAACTCTGTGGGTTCTAAAATGGGAATGAGCATAATGAATAAGCAGGGATAGTGTATTCCTCAGTCTTATGAAGCAGATGCTCTGCTTCTGGTTGCAACTGTATGAAATCATACAATGCACAAGGGCATAACAGTGCTTTGCCCATTCAAATCAGCCTCTTCAGTCAGAAACAACAAAGGAACAGAAAGATCTGTCTCTTTTCATTAATGACAGGTTGGCTACCAATCTTAGAGGATGACTCATAAAGACTGTTTCCAATGCAGAAGACAGGAGGCAATGCCAGGAAGACTCCTGGACACCCAGTTCAACCTATGAACTTCAGAACAAACAGAAGTAGGTGTGCTAGGGATCACAATTCCCTAAGGGGATGTGCTGAAGGGGAAAGATTTTAAAAAGCACTATTTACAATAGCAAATGAAGGGTATGAGACATGGCTTCATTCTGTCGATATATATGGGAAGAGAACAATGAAGAATCACAGAGCCACAGAAAGAGATAAAGAGCATAAAGAAACAAAATGATTAAAAAAGATTTAAAAAAAGAGATAAAAAGATAAAAAAGAGGAGAACAGGCCAAACACACAGCAGATAGACAAAAAGGGCAGAGCAGTATCAAGCATATACCAGCATATTTTGGCTGGAGGCAATAGGAAAGACATCAGGCTAGCATGGTCTTGAAATTCAACCAATTTTAACACTGCACTCATGACAGAAAGGGCAATAGGTGTTTGCCTCAAAATGAATGAATAAAACATGAGGCCTAGGAGAGCCCTTCCCTAGTACTTTCCTGTTTGCTTTCCTCTGCTACAGCTCCTTGCAAGGTATTCCTTGAAGTCACCCAGATTTGCTCTTCTGGTAACACAGGATTGGCCTCCCTTTGCAAACTGAAGGTATAATGAGGGTGTCCTTCAACAATGGACCACCTTTAGGTATCAAGGATAACCACAGGACATAGAGTTGGAATGGCCTCCACAGTGCCAATGACCAAATAACTCCTCCGAATACATGTATTTAAACATCCATAGCAAGTTCACATGTTGTGCATGGTAATCCATTTGCGAGTTGACACATTTTAAGGTGTTAGTAGGACAAAGAACATAAACAAGTAAGAATGCATCTAGATGATCTGTTGGTATGATGCCAACAGGAAGAGCTACCTCACCTCCCACAAGCATTTTGACTGTTGCTTACAATGGTATTACACACAAAGAAAAGCAATGTCTACAGAGGAAAACAAACTGAAATTAGGTGCAGCTGTTACTACAGAAAAATAGTCCCTGAAGCTATGACGTGGACTAGACTTACCCGAGCATGCAACACCGGCATCTTCTGCATGGTCACAGTTATGGGCTCCCCAGGACTGCAAACCACATTCAGTGATGGTACCTTCTGTCCCTGTGCAGTTCACCTCATCCAGCCAGATGGGATCATGTCCTTGCCCAAACTGAGCATGGCCAGGGGCTGATATGGCCATCCCGCATCCCAGTTGCCTGCAAACCACTTCTGCATCACTGAGGCCCCAGTTGTCATCACACACAGTTCCCCACTGCTGGTTGTGGTGAACCTCAACTCTCCCTGAGCAGCGACTGGAGCCATTCACCAACCGGAGCTGAGTTGGTTCTGAAAAGAGACAAGTGTCAAGTATCCAAACATCCCAGGACTTAAGATTTGCAATTGCCTTGGAGTCAGGAGCCTGTCACTTAAATCACTGCAGAATCTCATGGCCAAAAGATAAAGAAGTCACAGACACTCAACGAGAAGAGTAGGCTCTGCTCATGCACTTCCCTCTTTCCCAAATCCACAGTCCCTTGTGAGGCAGTGTAATGTGAGGGCAGATGTCACCTTTGAAGCTCCCTGTTCCCTTCCCTAGAACACATCAATCAGACAGTCTGACCTCCACTAATAGGACTGCAATGTAAACATCTATATTCAGAACCATCTCAAAGCACTTCTGCAGCACAGCACATGTACCTTCCCCATAAAAAATAAAATGAATAAAAAGTGGTAGCTTAGGCACCAGCCCTGATGGGACAGGAATCAGAGTTACCTGAGCATTCAACACTAGCATCTTCTCCATGGTTGCAGTTATGATTTCCCCAGGAACTGGCCTGGCACAGGGAAAGGGTAGGCTCCATTCCAGCACAGCTCACTTCATCCAGCCAGATGTGGCCAGAGCCTTTCCCAAAGTGAGCTCCCGTTGGAGCTGACAATGCTGAGCCACAACCCAGCTCTCTGCATGCCACCTCAGCATCCGCCAGGTCCCAGTTGTCATCACACACTGTGCCCCACTCTTGCTCATGAAAGACCTCGACTCTGCCAGAGCAGAGGCCCGAGCCATTCACCAGCCTGATCAGGACTGCATCTGGATTGGGTGTCCCTGTAAATATTGACAGAGAGAAAGTGGTTAGGGACCTTCTTGGGCATGCAGTTGACCTCAGTGCTTAGGAGGAACATCTCCTGTCAGGCAAGTCTGGAAGGCATCCAGCAGTTAGGATGTGCATATGGGGGATTAATCACTGTGCAGCCAACAAGAAGTGAGGCCGAGAAATGGGCAAGGAGATGTGGCCCGGATGTTTTCAACACGGAATAAGACAAACAGAGAACTTGGAAGCTGAGAACAACATTTAGAAATTATCTGGGACAATCATGTAAAGAAGCTGATTCTTCACAAAATCATGGGGAAAGGGGTTGTTTGCCTTTCTGTAGGGTTGAAATTTTGCTCAAAATAAATTGTTCTATCTGTTGCTGACCATACGTATGTGTATGTATGTGTCTATTTGTGAGCAGAAGGCCTACACTCATGGTACAATCAGAAGACACCCAGGTAAGAGCATCTGAGAGTGGCAGAGTTATCCATCATGTAGTAAAGTGGATGCTGAAGGAGAACTAGGTGCTGCTCTAGGACAGCATGAGCCATATCTCCAACACTACTGACCATATTGACGAGACACGGCTATAAAGGCAACCTGCACTCAGTTCAGAAGAAGCAATGACTATGAACTCAGATATTTAGATAGGTTAAGTCTAAGTCTAGATTGGCAGTCTGAGAGAGAAAATGCAGACTGCATGAGACAGAACTTTATTGCTAGGAATGGGCATGCTACAGCTTTGGGCTCAACTATGACAGAAGATCGAGGCAGTTTGACATTAGTGGGGCCACTTCCTAGCCCATGCTTTGTGCTCTGGTTACAGAGGGCTTTGTGGTCTCCCATTTCTCTCTGTGGTCAAGCCATGATTAAGAAGCAGGAACTGTTGCATCTTTTAATCCTTCCTCTGGTAGAGCACACTGATATCCACACTAGGTGAAGCAAGATGCGATGGGATTGAGACTCACCTGAGCACACAACGCTGACGTCTTCTCCATGCCCACAATTGTGGACTCCCCAGGGTTGGGCCTCACATTCGGAAAGAGCAATTTCTGTCCCCACACAGTGCACGTTGTCCAGCCAGATGGGGTCTTCTCCTCGTCCGTACCGAGCACCGCCAAAGGCCAACAGTGCCATCCCACAGCCCAGTTGCCTGCATACCACGCGGGCTCCAGCTAGGTCCCAGCGATCATCACACACTGTCCCCCAGATACCATTGTAAAACACCTCCAGCCGACCAGTACAAGAATCAGGGCCATTTACAAGTCTTACTGGGGCAGGACCTGAAGCTGATAATGAAGGGAAGAAAGGAAATGTTAATGAGAAACTTTGGAAAAGAAAAAGCTAAACAACAGCCTGCAGGGCATTCATTTTTTCAAGTGTCTCTGCTTGTTGACTGAGAGGAAGAGGGAAGAACCAGCAAGGGAGAAAGAGAAAATAGTGGGAGTGTGTTTGTCAAGAGACAGCAGGGCACAAAGCGGTGACCCCGGCACCAAGTGGTCTACTCTCTATTTCTTCATAATGTTATGATTTTGCTTACACAAGCAAAAGCCTAACCTCCCTGTTCCTTTAACAGAAATGCACAATGACACTACGAGAGGAATATGTTTTACAGGACCACATGAAAACCAGCTCTTAGGAAAATCCCAGGCTTTTTTCTACTAGAGACAGATGCAAATACAGTCCCTCAAAACTAGCAAGGTCAAAATGATTGCTTACTAATTCCTGTTAAAGTGTCTGACTCCACACAGGTTTTAAGGTGAATGTACAAATCTAAATATACTGTGTAGCTGCACATGTAGTTGAGTTACAGACTCTTCACAGAAGCAATGTTGAGCAAGAATTCACAGTAGAAAAACATAGAAAGGTGGAAATACTATCACATGCCAAACATTCTCCTCAAATAGATGTCCTAGCATAAAGGTTTCCACAGAGATCTTCACTGGCCCAGACAGCAGAAGAAAACATAACGGACAAGAACTTGCCAAAACATAACATGTGCCCAGAAAATGACTAGGTCTAGTTGGAATCACCCCCTGCAGGAATTTTCTCAGAAGATCCAGCCAAAAAATACGGGTGTTGCATGGCCTCAGGTAAAGGCTTACAGATCAAGAAGAGACATGGATGAGGATGCAAACGGGGAAGATTCAGCTTAAAACTCCTGAAAGTCCTGATATGTAAGTGGACATGATTTGGTCTATTAATAGTAAAAGGTTACCAAATGATGAGGCAGAGATGCTATAAACACAGCTATATCTGGCTGCCTTATTTTCTGAAAGCACCTGTCTTGGTTTCTCCTTTGCCCACTTTTTTTAACCCTCCAAACTCTATAGCATATCATCTTGGCTGAGATGGCAGCAACACACTCATTCAGCACATCATCCGTTCTATACTTCTTTCTTCCTGTGCTTTAACTTGACTGTCTATTTGGCATCATTTCCTTTGCAAATGACTCTGTGGTTTTTTTTTGTTTTTTTTTGTTTTTTTTTGTTTTTTGTCTATTGACCATGATTTTGACAGTGACCTATAAGCTGTTTGCTAATTCGCTGAAAAAAAAAATCTCACCTTTTGTGGCATCCATCTCCTAGAAAATGCTAGCATTTTTGAAAGATATTTGAGCCCTCTCCAGAAATCAGGTGGAACCGAGCTGCTTTTTGTCATCTGTGCTTGGTAGTTCTGCATGAACCCTCCTTGCTGCTGTACCCAGCAAGCTATGGATGTTACTCACACACCACTTTCTAAATGTTTTCCTTATAAATCTGCAGTTAACAACAATCATACTGCACAGAAATGAAAAGGAGCAACAGCCCTCCAGTGTTGCCCATCCCCGAAATTTATACAACGAATATGAGGGGTCATGCAAGGAAATGCAAGAGCACAGTAGCAGGCAGGGGAACATTCTGCCCTGCATGAAAGGCACTCACAGAGCTGCTTTTTGTCATCTGTGCTTGGCAGTTCTGCATGAACCCTCCTTGCTGCTATACTCACCACTTTCTGAATGTTTTCCATATAAATCTGCAGTTAGCAACAATCGAACTGCACAGAAATGAAAAGGAGCAACAGCCCTCCAGTGTTGCCCATCCCCAAAATATATACAACGAATATGAGGGGTCATGCATTCTGCCCTGCATGAAAGGCACTCACCACACAGTCCTGCTAGGAGGATGAGGATCTCTGCAGCCACAGGTTCAGCATGGGCAGAAGGCCTTTTGGCCATGGGATATCCAGTCAGGAGCAGACTCATGCAGAAGCCATTCCTAGACTTGTGCAGGAAGAGATGGTTCAGCAAGGGCAGAGCTCAGGTCCACAATCATGAGCTTGAGAGAAATAAAGCAAAGATCTAACAGAAGGAATTTTGTGAGGACACTTTCTACACTGCTCTTCCTCACAGTTACGCTTACATCACATAGAGCCAGATTTATGAAAGGGAACTG
>NW_010580196.1:0-14923 GCF_000705375.1 Tinamus guttatus
TGCTAAAATACAAATTGAAAAAGAAAATAATAATAAAGGGTGGGAGATGATGGCGGGAGAGACCACTAGGTTGTGAGGAAGCTCCAAAAGTGCCTTTGCCCACTCTGCCTGTTTACAGCACCAGCAGCGCCTTTCCTGGCCACAAGAGGCTACCAAGCATGGGAAAGCGGATAACCAGGGGTGCCAGGCACCCAAAGGCCATGTTAGTGCCACAGGGACCATGGGGGTGTATGTGCAGGTGCTCCAGGTGGACACACAGACCACTCCTTATTGATGGTCACAAGCGGTCTGTGACACCCTGAATCCTTAGGACGTTTCTCCTACTTGCATCTCTGCATGCCCAGATGTGCAGGGATGCTGCTGCTGGAGGCCTGTTCTGTGCATCACTGTGCCAGAGCAAAGACCACCCCAAGGGAACTGGCTGAAGTCTCCAAAACCCATGGAGAGACCACTAGGTTGTGAGGAAGCTCCAAAAGTGCCTTTGCCCACTCTGCCTGTTTACAGCACCAGCAGCCTCTTTGCTGGCCCCATCAGGCCACCAGGCAGGGGAAAGGGGATACCCAGGGTGTGCCAGGCACCAAAAGGCCGTGCCAGTGCCATAGGGACCATGGGTGTGTGTGTGTGCAGGGGCTGTAGTTTGGTACATGGACCAATTGTGACTCTCACACCTGCCTAGAGGAGAGAAGGCAGTAAGAGGTGAACGGCATTGTGGAGTGGGAAGACAAGGGGAGACCTTCACAGCTCACACAGTGAGTTTTTGCTTAGAGGATAATGTCATGGAGTTTCTTGAAGGGGACTTAGGGAGCCATCCCACCCCATGGCTGGCAGCATTTTTCACTTCTTTCTCCTGGCTTTTGCAGTGCAAAGGAAGAGGAGCTGCCTCAGAGCAGGGATTCTCTAACATACCACCTAAGGGCAGGGCATCCTGCTCCCTTCATCCACAGGAACAGCAGTGATGACAGGATGAGAGGTCTGCACTTCAGAGCAGTGTCCCCACACCCAGAGGTTCTGTGTGTCCAGAATAGTGACTGTGTTGCCTATGAAGGTCAGCACTGAGCCTGCCCAGGGAGCTCCTCACAGGACTGAGGGGAGAAGTTCTGAGTGGGAGTATTATCCTCTACCAGGACAGGCTCCTTCTCCTGCTGGGAGGTTGCTGCGTGGGTCAGATCTGCTCACAGGTCTAGCAGTGAGCACATTTCAGAGGACATTTTGCAAAAGAAAATGCAAAGCAGGCATTTCCTGAAAGAGAAGCCAGTCCCTTCATCCACAGGAACAGCAGTGATGACAGGATGAGAGGTCTGCACTTCAGAGCAGTGTCCCCACACCCAGAGGTTCTGTGTGTCCAGAATAGTGACTGTGTTGCCTATGAAGGTCAGCACTGAGCCTGCCCAGGGAGCTCCTCACAGGACTGAGGGGAGAAGTTCTGAGTGGGAGTATTATCCTCTACCAGGACAGGCTCCTTCTCCTGCTGGGAGGTTGCTGCGTGGGTCAGATCTGCTCATAGGTCTAGCAGTGAGCACATTTCAGAGGACATTTTGCAAAAGAAAATGCAAAGCAGGCATTTCCTGAAAGAGAAGCCAGTAAGGTGGTGCTTACAATTTCCTTCCACTTGGCAAGAGGAAAATGGAAATGAAACTGTCAGATTTGGACAACAGATTGAGACTCATTAAGAGTTTGAAGGAGCAGCCAAAGAGTCTGCCAGGGACTTCTGATTGTCCCCTCAGTCATCCCTTAGTCCATAGACAGCACCAGCTTCTCCTGGGCTGCTGCATCAAGGTTTATCTGAGCTGCTCCTTAGCACCTGCAAACATGGGGGTGCACCGGGCACTCCCCTGCTCTTGGGAGGTTTCTGCAGGGAGAATTGAGCTCACTTGTGAGTGTGTTTGTCCTTTGTCTGAGTGAGATGCAAGTGCAGGACAGTGAGGGGCAAGGCTCAGTGATGAAGCAGGTCCCATGACAAACTCATAGCAAGGCTGTTTTTTTCAAGTTGGGTTGCACAGTTATGCTTAGAACAACTGAAATGCCAAAGATTTCTGCCTGATCAAAGAACACTCCCACACTGAGGAGGCACCTATATGTGTTTGTGTGTGCACCATCATATATATATATATATATATATGTGTGTGTATATATACACGCACATTTATATATCAACAGACTCTTGCACTGTTCCTTTTGCAGAGAAGACTTGATTTCCAAATGTTGAAGAGCCCTGCCATAGAAGGGATGGACATCATCTCCTGCAGGTTGTGTGCATCAAGATTACTCCTTCTGTCTGCAGTGCCTGGAATAAGGGTGCAAACAGTGAAGTGACATGAGGACAAGATCTACCTCTGGACATCTAGATGTGCAGAAAGGGTAAGGTCTATCCTTGTTTCCATTTGACTGTTATTCTCCCTTGCTGCAGTGGGATCTGGTGTGACTGATTCAGATTCAAATATCACTGTTGAGGAGGGCAACATTGATGGGGACCAATCCCTCACAGAGCTCTTCTCCTTCAGACACAACTGGTATGAGGGCTGTATTCAGCTCTTGTGCTGGTGAATGGAGAATATTTCCATTGGGTGTCTGGACCAAGTCCCTTCCAAGCAATGCAAGACACCATTCCCTGCCATCTCCACAAATACCACTCAAAGACTAGTTTGACACATCTATTTCCACCTGCAGCACAGCAGAAACAACTCCTTTGGTGCCATGGGCAGGGGTCCCTGCTGTGCGGGACACACCGAGCCAGTCCAAAGTGGAGCACCAGAAAGGGAGCTGAAATAAGGGAGAGAGGAAATGTGGGGAATTACTTGAGAAATTGAAACGGTTTGGCTAAGAAAAGCCTGCTCTAACTTTTTGCTTTCTTTCCTTCCTTGGACAGGACTTCTGTGCCCCAAAGGAACTAATGTCCAACAGCAGCTCCTTCAGTGAGTTCCTCCTAATGGCTTTTGCAGACAGGCGGGAGCTGCAGCTCTTGCACTTCTCCCTCTTCCTGGGCATCTACCTGACTGCCTTCGTAGGCAATGGCCTCATCATCACAGCCATAGCCCACAAGCATCGTCTCCACACCCCCATGTACTTCTTCCTCCTCAACATCTCCCTCCTTGACCTTGGCTGCATCTCCACCACTCTCCCTAAATCCATGGCCAATTCCCTGTGGAACACCAGGACCATTTCCTATTCAGGATGTGCTGCCCAGGTCCTTTTTTTTTTTGCCCTTTTCATTTTGGCTGAGTATTATCTCCTCACAATCATGGCCTATGACCGCTACGTTGCTATCTGCCAGCCTTTGCGCTACGGGACCCTCATGGACAGCAGAGCTTGTTTCAAAATGGCAGCAGCTGCCTGGGCTAGTGGCTTTCTCAATGCTCTCCTGCAAACTGGGAACACATTTTCCACACCGCTGTGTCAAGTCAATGTCATTGGGCAGTTCTTCTGTGAGATTCCCTAGATACTCAAGCTCTCCTGCTCTGACTCTTATTTGAGGGAAGTTGGATTTATTGTGGCTAGTATTTGTTTATTGTTTGCGTGTTTCATTTTCATTGTGGTGTCCTACGTGCAGATCTTCAGAGCTGTGCTCCAGGTCCCCTCTGAGAAGGGCTAGCACAAAGCCTTTTCCATGTGCCTCCCACAGCTGGCCGTGGTCTCCCTCTTTGTCAGCACTGCATTTTTTGCCTACCTGAAGCCCCCCTCCATCTCTTCCCCAGCTCTGGATCTGGTGGTGGCCACTCTGTACTCCGTGGTGCCTCCAGCGCTGAATCCTGTCATCTACAGCATGAGGAACAAGGAGCTCAAGGAGGCATTGAAGAAACAGATTCATCTGGTACTAGCTCAGCAGCAATAAACTGCTCATCTCTCTTCACAGGTCATTTCTAATTTTCTCAGACTGCTCTTGCACTTTGGCCATTGTATCTGTGATAATGTCCGTACAAACCTACATGAATTCATCCCACTTCTCCAGCAGGCTCTACTGGGTCTGTCTCATCCAAGGACCTTTTGTAAATGTGTCTATTGCTCTCTCTGAGGGTGGATCTCTGTAATAACAAATATTTCTTCAGTGCTGGGCTTGAAAGTTGGTTTGTTCTTCCACAACTGGAGCCAAGAATGAGCTCAAGGACTTTCACACTGTTGCTTTTCTGGGGCTCTCTGCATGAGCTCAAGACTGTGAAATCATGGGGTGATGGAGAAGGATGGGGAATGAAGGCTGGATTCAGCTCTCATTTGAGGGTGTCCAGTCCCCATTGTGTTGGCAAATGCCCAAGTGGTACCTGCCTGGGATTGTGCCCCACATGACAGGGCTGTTGGCAGGTGCACACTATGCAGACCCTACAGGCACAGGGAAGTGAGCCTGGAGAGTGGCTGATATCACCTTCTATGAAAAAAAAAAAAAGGCATTTGGCATACGTCCCTGAACACAGCCTGAGCAATTGAAAATGCCCTGTGATTGATCAGAGCATCCTCCGGAGCCATAGAGTGCTTGGTGCGGGATTATCATATGCAATGATGCCTTTTAAACTGGGTTTGATCCACAACCCAAACACCCTGACCACAGTGGCCAGTGCAGAACCACCTCACGACCTTGGGCTACAACATCCTGCTCACTGTACAATGGCTTGGGTCTCTGCAACAGGCACGGGAAATGCTGCAGGAATGGCCATGCAGGCCAGAACCAATGTAGTCCTTGGGGAAACTCCTTCTGGGGAGTAGGGACATCCTTGGAGAAGAGGAAAGTAGCAATTATGTGAAAAAAAAAAGTCCTTCGAGTAAATGCAGGAAAAACAGGGCTGGGGCAGGGGGGTCTTCATGTCACTCCACTGCCTGTGGCTGCAATAACTGACCATCCTTCTCCAGTCGGCAGCAGGCACATGGCTCAGATATGGGGCTGTAAGGTCGCTGCTGCCTCAGTGCTGTTAGACAAGAATGAGGCTGTCACAGAAAAAGTGGAAGCAAGAGATGCAATACTTTCACCCTTATGAAAGAAATAGAAATATGTTTTATTAATATGAACAGTGATTTTCACAGAATCACACAATGGCTGAGGCTGGAAGGGACCTCTAGGGATCACCTAGTTCAACTCCCCTGCTCACGCAAGGACAGCTAGAGCATGTGGCACAGAGTGGCGTCCAGGTGGGTTTTGAAGATCTCCAGAGAAGGAGACCACAACTTCTCTGGGCAGCCTGTCCCAGGGCTCTGTCACCCTCACAGGAAAGAAGTTCTTCCTCATATGGAGGTGGAACTTCCTGTGTTTCGACAGGAATCCCTTGTCCTTTCACTGGCTACAACGCAGAAGAGTTTGGCCCCATCCTGCCTACATTCACCTCTCAGGGACTTGTGCATGTTGATCAGATCTCCTCTCAACCTTCTCCTCTCCAGCCTAAACAGGCCCAGCTTGCTTAGTCTTTCCTCATACTATAGATGATCCAGTCCCTTAATCATCTTCATGGCTCTACGCTGGACCCTCTTTAGAAGCTCCTCATCCCTCTTGTCCTGGGAAGCCCAGAACTGCACACAGTACTCCAGGTGCGGCCTCACCAGAGCTGAGTAGAGGGGCAGGATCACCTCCCTCACCCTGCTGGCAATGCTCCTCCTGATGCAGGCCAGGATCTCATTGGCCTTCTTGGCTGCAGGGGCACATTGCTGCCTCATGGGTGGCGTTGTCAACCAGGACTCCCAAATCCCTCTCCACAGAGCTGATTTCCAGCAGGTCAACCCCTAATCTGTGCTGATGTCTGGGATTATTCCTCCCCCAGTGCAGAACCCTGCACTTGTCCTTATTGAATCTCAAGGTTCCTCTTTGCTCTCTGCCCAACTCTCCAACCTGTCTAGGTTTCCCTGCATGGCAGCACAGCCCTCTGGAGTGTTGGCCACTCTACCCAGTTTGGTATTGATCTCAAACTTGCTGCGGGTGCACTCTGTGTCCTTGTCATTGCCTGTGCCAAGTCATTGATGAACAAGTTGAAGAGCACCGGGCCCACTACTGATCCCTGTGGGACATCCCCGGCCACAGACCTCAACTAGACTCAGCCTGATTTATAACCACCCTCCGAGCTCTGCCATGAATGGGGCCACTGACATGACAAGAGGCAACGGTCACGAATGGAAGCACAGAAAATTCTGCCTGAATTGGAGGAAAATCCTCTTGAGTGTGAGGGTGACAGAGCAGTGGCAGAGTTCTCCCAGAGAGGTTGTGGAGTCTCCTTCCCTGGAGATATTCCAAACCAACCTGAACATAATCCCGTGCAACATGGTCTATGTGACTCTGATTGAACAGGGGAGTTGGACGATCTCCAGAGGTGCCTTCCAATCTCAAGCATCCTTGATTCTGTGGGGTCTTCTACAGCTCCAGATTCCCTTGTCAAGGCTTTGTGGACTGCAGGGTGGTGGCAGGTGCAAGGCAGAGCTGGGCAGTGAGGTCAGCTGGTCAGAATGCCAGAGGTGCAGGGCCAGGCTCTGCCATGTCCGTGGCATGACCAGGCCAAGGCCAAGGGCAGCAGCTTCCTCCCAAGGGAGATGAGGCCCAGCAAGGAGGCTGATCCCTCTGTGTCTCCCCTGCTCTCGTGCACAGCACATCCCCTCCCTGTCTACCTGCAGCCCCTTCCAAGCCCACCCCACTGCCCAGCACAGCACAGGACCCCGGCCCTGCAGAGCCTGCGGCAGCTCCTGCCCTCAGCTGGGGCACACAGAAACCTGGCTCCCCTTTGCATTTTCTTTCTCCGCATGCTGCCCTGCCTCTCTCCTGGGACATCTCTGCCCCCCACAGAGCCTTTCCTCACATCAATGTCTCCATTGCTGCATGCGCTGCTCCTGCACCCTGCCCTGTGCTGCACATGGGGACCCAGACTGTTGGTGCTGCTTTGCAAAGAGACCAGCTGTGAGGCCATGTCCATGGTGGTCAGGGAGAGAAGCAGACCCAGCTGAACAGGCATCCTGCTGGGACTTGTCTGTGCTCATGGACAGTGCTCAGAGCAAGCCCAGGGTGTTTGCAATGGCAGGATTTGTGTTTGGGTGGGCACTAGCTCCCACCTCTGGTGTTTCATGGTGGGTGCAGGGATGACCCTGCAGTGCCCCTTCCCTGGGCCTCCTGGCTCCCCAGTACCTCTCCTGCACTTGCAGAGCCCTTCTTTCCTCATGTGCGCCTGCATTGGTAGCTTTATCTTCTGGTTACTCCTTGGTTGAGCATCCCTCTTTTTGTGGGGCTCCACTCACTGCCCTCACCTGGGCCGTGGAGGTCTCCTGAGCTCTCCTGGGCATCTCCTGGAGATTCTCCTCCACAAGGATGGAGGACAACTCCCAGCAGCACTACCATCTGTGGGGCAGCCTGCTGCAGGTGATTCAGAAAGCATTTCCCATCTCCATTGGCACTGGTCACAGAGAGGTGAACTCCGAGTGCTGCCCTGGGTCCCTAGGATATCACACAGATCAAACATCCTCGGAGCTCGTCCCCTGGATCCCATGGAGTTCACAGGCAGAACACCAAGACCCCTTTCCGTGCAATTCTTGGAGATGAATCTTTGAATAGAGGCCACTCTTGAGGCAAACCACAGGGGAGATGCTCTTTTATTACAGGTATTGGTATTGTGGAGGCCAGGTTTGGCATGAGGGTGCCCAGGGCCGGTCCTGCACAGAAATGCACCGGGAAGCACCATGCTACAAGAGCACTTAGGGCAAATAGACCTGAGAGGCTGCATCCAGCCTCTCCTCCCCTCCACTCATGCCCCACTTGGAGTGTTGGAGCAGTGTAGCGGGAAGGGACCAGTGTACAGCAACATGTGGCTATGACCCTCACGGCACAGCAAGTAAAATCACCCCCTGACTGTGGCTAGGGGAGCTGAGCTCTCCTAGTGGTCACGGGAGCCCTGGTATCACTCTGTCTGTACTTGTATGAGCCCCCTGTCTCTGTGCCCCTGATCTCCCTTGGAGTCAGTGCTGGAAGAGACACTGCACAGGGAAACTCTCCTCACTGCACGGGGGCATCTGAGGTTGCTCAGAACAGTGGGCTCTGAATTTCCCCTCTCTTTGCTGGTGAAGGGGGAAGCCTAATGTCCTGCTTTAACATGGTCCCTGTAGCTGATTCAAATGAGAGCTTCTTGCGGAGAAATGGCATTAACCAGAATAATTTTTTTCCTTTACAGGAATGTAAGAGAAAAAAAGCAAGAAAGAATACATGAAAAACATATATCATCAATGCTAAATCCCCTGAGACAGAACTTGTTGCTGGCATTAGACCAGTTGGATGAGTTTCCTCAAGGCATTCTTGAGCTCTTCGTTCCTCAGGCTGTAGATGAGTGGGTTAAATGTTGGAGGGACCAGTGAGTACAGAATGGCCACCACCAGATCCAGAGCTGGGAAGGAAATGGAGGGGGGCTTCAGGTCAGCAAATGTTCCAGTGCTGAGAAACATGGAGACCACAGCTAAGTGAGGCAGACACATGGAAAAGACTTTGTGCCGGCCCTGCTCAGAGGGGATCCTCAGCACAACTCTGAAGATCTGTACATAGGACACCACAATGAAAATGAAAGATACAAAGAATAAACAAAGACTGGCCACTATAACTCCAGCTTCCCTTAAATATGAGTTTGAGCAGGAGAGCTTAAGTATCTGAGGAATCTCACAGAAGAACTGCTCCACCTCATTGCTTTGGCAGAGTGGAATGGAAAATGTGTTCACAGTGTGCAGGAGAGCATTGAGAAAGCCAGCTGCCCAGGCAGTTGCTGCCATTTTCACACAAGCTCTGCTGCTAAGGAGGGTCCCGTAGTGCAGGGGTCTGCAGATAGCAACGTAGCGGTCATAGGCCATGACTGTGAGGAGAGAATACTCAGCTGAAATGAAAAAGTAAAAACTTAAGACCTGGGCAGCACATCCTGAATAGGAAATGGTCCTGGTGTTCCACAGGGAATTGGCCATGGATTTGGGGAGAATGGTGGAGATGCGGCCAAGGTCAAGGAGGGAGAGGTTGAGGAGGAAGAAGTACATGGGGGTGTGGAGATAGTGGTTGCAGGCTATGACTGGGATGATGAGGCCATTGCCTGTGAGGGCAGCCAGATAGATGCCCAGGAAGAGTGAGAAATGCAAGAGCTGCAGCTCCCGCCTATCTGCAAATGCCAATAGGAGAAACTCACTGAAGTAGCTGCTGTTGGACATTAGCTCCCTCCAATTATGTAAGACTACCTAAAGAAGAGAAGACATTGAGAAGTTAGGAGACACTTTTCATGAAAAAAAAAATCCCAAGTCATTCAATTTTCCAACATCAGCCCCCACTGCCTCTCTTTAGCAAGAGTATCTTAGTGCAATTCCTTTGCCTGAGCTCCATTTTGCAGTGGTTGTGTGTGCTGTGAGGAGCAGGGACTCAACCCATGGACTGCAGGGAGTCTGTCATGCTGAACAGTAGTGGGAAGTGGGGAACGGAGGTCACACATTTGGACATTCTACCTTTTATGGCAATGAGATTCTTTTGAGATATAAATGAGCTTTTTAGCATCTTTCCTCTCAAGAGTAAGCAAAGATGTTTGAGGAACAATATCTTTTAGTTTCTTTGAGATGGTCTTTTCACTCTTGGGAAGTGTTTCCCAAAGGACAAATCCTTCACATTTCAGCTCTGAGTCCTTAGGGGAATGCATCCATGGTCACTATGTGCAGAGTGAGGACATCTCATTTGTCTGTTAGTCTGTTCCCAGCCGTCCTGTGCTCCTGTCTCCTTGAGCTAGAGGATGATTGTGCTCATATGCTGCCTTCAAATGAGACAGGTCCTGCTGAGAGCAGAGCAGTGCAGTTTCCAAGTGTCCATCTTCATATTTCTCACTCTGTCTCCATACACCTAGGGGAGGGCTCCACACTCCTGGCCAAGGACACTCAGGACTCGTTTCAGCTGCTCCTGGACAGCCTCCCACCACCACCTCCATATCCTCAGCATCTCTGCAGCTTCCTCTTGAGTTGCTCAGATATCACAGACAAGCCGTGAAACAGCAGAGCCTTTCTGCAGGGCAGGTGGCAGTCTGCCAGGACACCACAAAGCAAGAGCCAAAGCACCAGGAACCCTGAAGATGGGCTCTCCTTAAGGGAGAGTCAGCTCATTTCCCAGACCCAGGGACTGCTTTTCCTGCAGCTCCACAGGACAGTCTTGGGAAGCCTCACTCCCATTCAGACCCTCTGTTCCACACTTGGAAGCATCAGGGTCTGAACTGCATTTGAAAACACCCAATGGCAGAATGATGAGAACAAGAACAGGAGCAGAATGGACAGCAGGGGAAACAAGGAGCAACCCCCTTCATGTGCTGCCCCAGGAGGCAAGGAGAAGGACAGAGAGAGATTCTGGAAAACCTTTACCTTACCAGCTGGGTATGTCACCTCACAGAGGGGGACACGTTAGTCCCTTGGTGGGGAGGCTGGAAAAGGTCCCATGGAAGGAGAGATCTCCCAGGTCTGGCTGCAGAGGAGGCGGCTCCTGGCCTGCACGTTCTTCCCCTTTTCTGCCCATCTCTGCCCTGCCGGCAGCTCTTCCTCTGTCCCTGTGTCTTGTCCCTGCCACTGCTCACAGATCCCATATCACCCTCTGTGTGCTCAGCTCTGCCCTGCAGAAACCTCTAGGCAATGTCCAAGGGCAGCTGTGCAGTTGTAGGTCCTAAGAATTAGGTCACATAAAGTCCTAGGAGGCCACAAAGATGATATTAATGCTGCCTCTAGGCTAAGATGGGGATGAAGCAGCTTGCGGAGATGTATGAATCTTTCAGAGTGATGGTTTAGGATTCCCACTTGTCAAAGCAGAAAACTTGTTCCTTCATTCTCCTTGCCGTAATAAGGAGACTGAAAGAGCAGAGACACAAAGGAAAGCTCCTTGACTTCCAAGTAGCCCTTCTCTTGATCTTCTGCTGTAAAGGCCCCCTCGCACAAGCCCTGTGTATGAGCTGGAGCTGCGAGCAGACTTCACCCATGCAGCAGCCTCCTGGCAGGAGAATGAACTTGCCCTGTGGGGTGCCTGTCTCCCCACCCAGCGCTTCCCCACAGCTGTGGGGAGCAGTGTGGGCAGGCTGGGTGCTGCCCCTCAGGCTGCAGAGTCACTGTCCCAGGCACGCAGA
The DNA here is from genome assembly GCF_000705375.1 of Tinamus guttatus. The sequence goes on from NW_010580196.1 coordinate 11,058, forward strand.
ACCCTGGGCCTGGGAGATGCTGCTCTCCATCACAGCCCGTGCAGAGCTGGGTGCAGACCGCAGCTTCACACCCCTGCGTCTTCCCTGGGAGAAGGGAGCAGGATGCACTGTCCCTGTGACTATGCAGCAGGGAATTCCTGCTCTGAAGCATCTCCTCCTCCTGTTAAACCCTGTATACTCCAGGAGAGACCATTAAAATCCCAGTCCATAGATACATGCACTGAGGCTCTCTCCCGGAACCTCAGCAGCATTACCCTGCAGCCAGAGACTCACTGTGTCAAGGACTGAAAAGGTTTCTCCCACAACAAGCTCTCCTCTCTCCTTCACACTGCCATTCACCTCTCTCTGCCTTCTTTCCTCTTCTGTCTGCAGCACAGGAGACTCTTGGCACAGGAGCTGCTCCTGCACTCGGCTGTCTCTGGGCAGTGCTGCCAGGATGCCACGAGCTGCCTCCATCCCAGGAGCCTGGCCCCGCTCAGGAGCAGAGGCCCAGCTGAACTCACCAATTTCTCTGTCCCTCGTGTTCCCTCCTCCAGGGAAATGTGCATGAAGTAACCTAAAAGGATCACACTTGTTGTCCTTTTCGAATGAGTGGAGAAAAAAGGGTTTCAAAATTGCAGCCTATTTGGTAAGAGGATGATTTTCTATGCAAGTTAGAAATGTCCCACCCTAGAAGGCCTTAGTTAGGAAGTTCCTAATAGGCAGGACACCCAGAAAGGGCCAAGAAGGGGGCTCATGGATTCAGATGAGTCAATCTGGTCATCCCATGCCAGTTCAGAAGCTCCTGGTCTGGGATGGCATTCACATTCCTCCTGCGAACTCCACAAACACACAGAAGATGGGATTCTGAAGTGTGCACAGCACTGATATGTGCATGGGAGCTCCTTCTCTGAGCTCCCCTTGTAATCACTGGTGATGGAGGGTGCAAGTCAGATGACAACACACAAACTGGTTGAAGAGACAGAGAAGGTAGGGAAAAGGTGCCCCTGTTTGCTTGCTCTGATAGAGCAAATGTGACACCTGCATCCTCATGGAGCTTCAGGAGAAGGCCACATGGGGAAAGTCCTTGGCCATCTCAAATGACCCCAGATGCCTTCCACTACTATGTGAGCACCATGCAGTATAAAGCAGAGATCTGGGCGGATCATTACAATGCAAAAAGTTCATATAATTCAGTGCAGACCTTTGATTCAGTGACATAGAAATAGGCTGCAAGGCCAAAACAGATGCCTGAATTGTCCAGCATAACCAAATGTCTCCTCTAGGAGGCACAGCCTGGGATCTATGGGAAGCCATGTGCCATCCCTCCTACAGCTGAGCGTGCTTCATAAATGAGAGAGACACACAACACCAAGGGGTCTGCTCTGGTCTCTGCATGCTTAAAAGCTTCTCGCTTTTTTCCCACGCAACCTCTTTTCATCCGGAGGACATGATGGGGCTAATGATCATAGAATCATAGAATGCTTAGGGTTGGAAGGGACCTCTAGAGATCATCTAGTCCAACCCCCCGCACACACAGGGTCACCTAGAGCACGTGGCACAGGACTGCGTCCAAGCGGGTTTGAAGATCTCCAGAGAAGAAGACTCCCCAACCTCTCTGGGCAGCCTGTTCCAGTGCTCTGGCTCCCTCACTGTTAAGAAATTTTTCCTTAAGTTCCTGTGGAACTTTTGGTGCTTCAGTTTCTGGCCATTTCCTCTAGTCCTATCAGTGGCCACCACTGAAAAGAGACCATCACCGTCCTCTGCACTCCCTCCCTTGAGGTGCCTGATTAGATCCCCTCTCAGCCTTCTCTTCTCCAGGCTGAACAGGCCCAGCTCCCTCAGCCTCTCCTCATAGGGCAGATGTTCCAGGCCGCTGATCATCCTTGTGGCCCTGCGCTGGACTCTCTCCAGCAGCTCCACATCCCTCCTGTACTGTGGATGATGACCCCAGGATTGGTGGATCACAGCTGGCTCAAGCCCAAGGACATCTTCAGGGGCACCTTCTCCCACCTGGAGATTGGCTCATCTCTGTCACAGGCCCCAAATTGCTACAGATCAGCTCCAGCAACAAACTCCTCTCCCACCGTTCCCTCACAGGCCAGCTCTGTTTCAACCTGGCCTTGGGCACTGTGGCCTTGGCTCTCTCAGAAGGAATCTCCTCTCAGCATTGCACTGACACCTTCTCTCTCTGCCAGCATGACTCTGCTCTCAAGTGGGGCCATTGCACACAGTGTCTTTGGCTCATGGTAACAGGTTTCACCAGGACCAATTGGTCTTCTGTACCACATCTCATGTTCTGCAGCCCACATATATGCAAATGCCTGTAGCCTGGCATGGAGACAGGTGCACAAGTTGTCACAAGACTGCAACTTCACTGGAATAACTGAGATGCATTAGCACCACTCACACAACTGGAGGCCTATGCTGCTGGGGTAAAAGCTCTTCAAGGGAGACTGTCACGGAAGAGAAGGAGGGGGAAGGTCCTTTGTGTGGAGGGGCAGCTTGGATGTACAAAGTGCTTCCATGGCATGGAGAAGGGTTTGGGTAGGTGCTTGTGGGTGAGCATCAGATTAAGGATGACATAATGATGGGAGCTGCACACCATGCAGTCAGGCTGATGGCATGGATGACATCTTTAAGAAACGTGGCAAAGTCTGTGGATCATAGGCCCTGGTTCTTACTGTCGGAACAGGTTGGAAGGCTCTTGAATTCCCCTAACAGTCATTTGAAAGGCAAACAGGGTGTAAAAAAGCCATGAATTTTCTGGAGTGTAGGCACCAGATGCAACAGAGAAGTCTCAGTTAAGGTGGAAGAAATCCAATAGTTAATGTAGCAAAAGGATATAAAATAGTACTACTGTTAATAAAAAAAATGAAGTGAAAAATAAAATAAAATAAAATAAAATAAAATAAAATAAAATAAAATAAAATAAGTGAAGAAACTAGGTTCAGAAAGAAGAAGAAACATTGTTCTGAATTCAAGAAGACAAACAGAGACCCGTGCAGCACACCCCGTGTAGGAAATGGCCCTGGTGTCTCTAATCGCTAGAGACAGAGAGTAGAGTCAGCTGCTCGGATAATAACACCTTGTTATGCCTGAGATGCCAGGAGTGGTCCAAGGCACATGCAAGGGTCTGCAAGTTCTCTTGGAATGATCCTGAGAGAGTCCCATTCTCCCAAGGAGCAGCTCATGGCCATAGAGGCAAGGAGGGTATCCTTGGCCACCTGAAATGGAACCAGATGTGCATTTAGGGTATCTGAGCTCAAATCAGAGCACAGCAAAGTGACACACACAGGTCCCTGCATGGCAGGCACCTAAACTCAATCCAAGATCTTATTTCAGTGGCATAATCCAGGTCTCTAGAACATTACCAGGTGCCTGGCATGCCCAGCACAGCCACACATGGCTGGCAAAAACAGCACAGCTCCTGCAGGAAAGCCAGCACCTCCTGGAGCAGGTGCAGCAGTGAGAGGCCCTTGAGTGGGCCCTCTCCAGGTGGTCAGGACCTATGGACCAGCAAGTGAGCACCAACACAGGAGGAATCACTAATGGGAGGCACAGCACACCAGGGCCTCCACTTGTGTCTCTATGCTTTTAAACCCTGACAGTTCTGCTCTTCCCAAACCTTCTCACCCCTGCTGAGAAGGTAACTTGCCCTTCCTGCACATCCTCTTCACTTTCGTCACATGCCCCAAAGGCACTTGAGAGTCCCCTGGGGCAGCAAAGCCCTCTCCTTTTGGGGCTGCCTGATCATGCCAGACTGGTCTAGAAAGTTCCCAGGAGAGGAAGAATGCCACCCGTGCTGAACTGTGATGGGGAAGCACAGCGGAACACAGCAGTGTGCTTCTGGGGGCCACCCTGCCCTGTCCTTCAGGCTAGGCAGG
>NW_010580197.1:0-10065 GCF_000705375.1 Tinamus guttatus
ATATTTTTTCTCTACTACATAACTCCCTTTTTCTGAATTGCCTCTCTGTAAACCGCCATAAGGATATCTCATTCCTTGGTGCTGGTTTACATAGGGTTGCTGTGCATGTGAGTGTGAAATCCAGTGTGTGCTTTTTCTGCAGCCAGCCATCTGCTGTTCAGCACACTACAGTGGATCCATTTTGCCAAGGCCTTCTCTGTACACCTTTATTGCAGGCTTACTATCTCTGAAACTGCTACATTCATATCACTGAATTTTAGGTAGTTTGGAAAAAATGCTTATATCAACACAAGGCAAATGCAGTTCAAACTGAATAAGATTCAAATTAAAACATTCATTTAGAATGTTACAACAATCTATAATAAACTAAATTATTTAATGATTAAAACAACCATCAACAAAATCAACTACTTGTTCAGTTTGGCTAATACAGATAATGTGCCATAAATTCTGTGTTAAATCTCCTTCTATGAGCCCTGTGATGGTGTTGTATGCAAAAAAAAGAGTTGAAGAGAGATAGCACTGCTGGAGACTTCTGTCTGTGGATGCCTGAGATTCAGAGTGGGAGACAACTTCATACTTTTTTTTTCTCTCTAATGTGGGAATAAAAGAGTAATGAGTTTACTTGTTAATTCTTACAGAGCATGTTCAGTTTGTTTATTTGCTTTAAGATATAATTAGAATAGTTATTTAATCACAAATAAATAAATGATTGAAGCCTCAGTTAAGGGAAAATTATTTGCATTACAGTATTCCTAATAACAATGGGAAATCACTGCAGTCTTTGTGGTTTTGTTTCAGGTAATCCCACTTCTCAAAGGTGGATCTGCCTTCTCTCAAGACTTCAAGCACTTTGTCATACCTGAAAATTTTAAGCCAGCACAAGTACTGAGTTTTATAAAGTTGTCTGATAATCATCTGATAAACAATAAGAAACTGCATTATAGTATTGCTGAGGAAGATGATGTTCATTTTGAAATAGATAGCTTGACAGGAGATATTTTTCTTTCCAATGAACTTGACTATGAAACAGCTTCACACTTTCTTTTGCAAGTAACTATAAAGGATTATGAGAATACTCCTCCCCAGAATACCACTGTTTTCCTAAGTATTGATGTAGAAGATCAAAATGACCATTCTCCACATTTTCAAGATGATTTTGTAGTGATTGGCATAGAGGAAAATGTACCTGTTGGCACTCTGGTGTACACATTCAACGCAAAAGATGGAGATGGCAGTTTTCTGAACAGTAAAATAAAATATTCCATGGAAACGAATAGCTTGGGTGAAAATCCATTTCTTATTCATCCTTCATATGGCACGTTGATCACAGCATTTCCACTTGACAGAGAGATTACTTGCTCTGTGATTCTTACAGTGTCTGCAATAGACCAGGCAATAAATCTGACTGATCGCAAACTTGATTCCCTGACTGCAAAAATTGTTGTTTTAGATATTAATGACAACAGTCCTATTTTTACATCTTCCCCTCTTTCCTATGTCATGGAGAATGTGGAAGCAGGCTTCCTTGTTCACCGCATAGCTGCAAGGGATCCAGATGAAGGAAAAAACGGACAAGTAACATATCATATTCTTTCAGGCAATGAAAACGAAACATTTATATTGGATAAGGTCACAGGTACTGTAACTTCTACTCTCTATAATTTGTCATGCTACACTTACTATGGTAGTATCTGGAAGTGTGTATAATGCAGTATTGAATTGGGATATTTCATTAATATTTGTCTACTGTCCTCCAGATTAGTTATCTTGGGTAGTGTACTGTGTGCCCATGGCAGTGCTGCTTTCACTATGGAAGCTCAGTGAAAGTTAGCCCAGAAGTGTCTGCATGGCTCTGTACTGTGCAGTATAGATGTACTGAGGTGTCTTCCAATAGTGAAATAATGTGGGAGAAATGGGTGTGCTGCAAAATTGTTCCTTTTTTTTGCAGTATTTACTTAAAATATGTATACACATTTATGTTAGCATATAGATATATGTATATATGCTAGGAAACACAAAATCAATATCAAAGGATTGTTTTGTCTGGAAACAAAATTGTCTGTGGAGATTCTAAGTGTTGATTAAATTTCATTCTTTAGGCCTCTCAAATTCCTTGACTCCTGATTGAGTTCGTTAGCTATTTTACCATCAGGACAAGAATGCAAATCTTTTTATAATATTTGCAATTTTATTTGGTTTTCTTTTAATTCCATTGCATGATACTGCTGTCTGTGGTTTGGTCTGTAGAGCTTCTAATTGTAAAACTGATTTCCAAAACAAGACCTATATTATTTCTCTAGTAATAAAGGTAAAAGTGTAAAACATCACGAATACCTCTTCCTGTAGATACAGATTCACAGCAAGAGTAGAGTGAGAGTATCTTCTACCTGTAGCAGATCATTTGACAACATTTGATTTGCAAGTGGGTATGTTGTGAATCATTGCTCCGTATTTGCAAAGTCCTCTGGGGAAAGAATTAAATAGAAAGAAATCTCTCTTAGAATTTAGCTTGTATGGTTCATGAATTCCAATTTCCCCTACTGTCAAAATGAATATCTCTTGGCTAATTAGGGAGGAAGAGGTAATGACTGACGCCAAGATGTGGAAGCCTTGTAGCAGCAGCACAGTGTGCACCATGGTGCTTGGACCTGTGAATGCTGGAACACCTGGGATCCTAACCTTGAGTAGAATGCTTTGTTAATGCTCCCATTGTTTATAATAGGACTGCTATCTACGTCACTGCTTTTGGACCGTGAGACTCAAGAACGCTACAATTTGGCAATTATGGCTCTTGATGATGGCATCCCAGCTCTCTCCGCAACTCAGATTCTCACTGTAGTTGTTCTTGATGTGAATGATGAGAGACCAATATTTCTGAAGCAAACTTATGAAACTGCAGTCTGTGAAAACCAAGATCCAGGGGAGTTTGTCGTAATGGTAGAAGCTGTGGATAGAGATTCAGGTAATTTCAGTTCTTTTGCTGTTAACTTAATTATGGACATAATAGAACGATCAAGTCTTGCTGCCCTAATGTTCTAATATGCAGCCATTGGATTGTTCCTGAGGTAGCGTATGAGTCCAAGTTTCAAAACATGTCTCAGATTTTCAACCGTTTTTCAAAGCTTAGAGGTCTTCTGCCTTGTGCCCTGCGTGCTTAGATGATGCAGAGCAGTACAGCATATTTTAGGTTTCATGTGAAAATACTCTCAATACTCTCATATTTAATGTAGCTACAATACTGTTGTTATAAACGAGCAAGCAATGTTCAGCTCATTGAAAGTTAATATTTTAAATGTATTGTTTCTCTCAGTCAAAATATTTTATTTAAATAGTTTACTAGAGATCTGTGCTTTATGAGAGAATTTGCATATATGCAGTAATCTTTTCTGACCAGAGAGGGGCACTGTCATCCAAGGTTTTCTAGGTAGTTCAGCTGTAAAGGAATCCTAGAATCCACTCTCGCTTGTAAATATTGTTTTACATACGTTAAAAAGTGAATGCATTGTTTTTTCAAAGTTATGCAAAAGGGATGAGGAAGAAGCATGGTTCATATTTTCATTAAATCACAGGCAATGTATAAAAATGTATAATGTTTATACATTTGTTATATAACAGAACGTTGCCTTCAGTTTTTCAATTACCTGTCCTTTTGAAATATCTAAAATACATATGGTGTTATAGGTAGTGTATGTATTGGAGAGGATCTTAACTTCAGTAATATTAAGCACAGTGTGTACAACTGGTGTAACGTGAAACAGGTATATAGAATCTGTGGTCTGCAGTAATAATAAAAACTGAAAAGAGAATTGAGTATTAATACTTACTGTGATTGACACAAAATTTATCTCAGCTATGTCAATGACTACCGTATGTTCATTTTCTGCACATTTTTAGAATAGCTTAGGGCTGTGCTATCGAAAAAGTAGATCTTGTTAGGAAAATAATCTTCACTGTCCAGTAAAATTTCCTATTTTAATATACAGCTTGTATTGATTGCAAAAGACTGATATAGGATGCACAGCTCAACAGAGTTGCTACACAGAAAAGACATTTGCCCACAAATATGTAAAATATTTAGAAAATAAAAATGGGTGGGTAGCCCTGTCTGGGGCTGAGGCCTGAAAATCTTCATGACAGCTGAGCAGTGTTACTATTTACCCTTGTACCTCACTCTTCCAAGTATTTTCTTTCTTTTGTAGATCACATTATGACAAGGAAGGCAAAATATTTCATATAAAAATCTGCAGGTTGGTAGAGAGAAGAAATAAGAATTTGTTTGAATTCCTCTCCCTTCTTTCTCCATCCCTTGTATTTATTTATTACATATCTTGTGGGAAATACAGCAGAAAGGAAATTTTAGGAGCAATTAGGAGGAGAGAGCAGGAGTGACTTGGCAGGATAGAGAAGGGCATTCCAAGCATGAGAGGTGGCAGTGATTCTAGCCAGTGTGCGGCTCACTGAGCAGCCCCTTTGGGCTGGAATAGTATTGTGGCTGATAGTTCCTTCCTTTTCTCTCTTTTTTTCCCCCCTTATTTTTTTTTCCTAGTTTTGCCTACTTTTCTGTAACTGCAGTCGTTCTGTTCGAGCTTTTTCTCACATTTAAATGTTTTGGCCTGAGGTTGTATATAAATTACAGCAGTATTATTTTCAACAAATATTGAAAGTGATACATTTTAAGATGATGGGTGTTTATAGCAGACATATAAACATAATGCTACTCATATTTTTGAGAGTTTCTTTTTTTTAATTAAGACACTCCTCTCATGCTGTTCTTATTTTTTCATCACAATTTTTACATTTTTTTTAACTTTTAAAAATGCACTTTGGATCCCAGTAATATTTGCATGGTCTCAGTAGAGAGCTTTCTTCCCTTCATTGCCTTTTTTTTTTTTTTTTCTCCTTATTTCTTGTGTTCCTTGACTGACCACAGGGAGGAATTATTTTTACTGACAGTTGCAGCCATCATCATCGTTTAATTTATTTGCCTACCATATGTATTTCCTATGAAGGGAAGAAGGAAGGCAAGCAGTTATAATCTATTTTGCGTTTGAGCAAAGCGTTAAGATTGCTGCCACTTTAAAGGGTCTTCTGTAGAAATCGCTGCTATTCTTTCTGCCTGCAATGACTGACTTTCACACAGATATCCATGAAACATCCTGTTCCAATTGCTCCACTCACACCTTACTACAGTTGCACTTATTATAACTCTGCCTCGGCTTACTTTCAGTCTTCCAGCCATGGATGGGAGCTTTTCACCTGCCCAAAGGCAACTGTGCAATGCAAATCTATGTAAGTGTGTAACACAAGTAAACGCTGGGAACAAATATAAATAAAAAACAAAGGTATCCACGAAATATTTAAGTTAGGTCAAGGATCTGATTTGAGATGTCTCTTTGCAGAAGAGAATGAACTAAGCTTTTAAGCTGCGGCTGTTCTCGTTTCTCATTCTTTCTGGAGCATTATCTGTCATTCTGTCTGGAGCTGAATAGATAATTTAGAAGGGACTTATTTCAGCCCCCCAAAGGTAACTAGCACTATTTTTCAATAAACCAGCAGGCCAAATTAAGTGTAAACATGTTAGTTCCTATGCCAGACTCGTGGTTTGTGGAGTCATCCCTCTCCTCTCTTGGGCAGGGTAAGGTGTGCAGTTCTTAGACATACACTCCTAGCAGCCGAATATGAGAAAGGAAGCAGTAAATGCTTGATAAATGTAATTAGTGTCACATAGCTGTGTGAATTAAGGGTTAAAAGTTTTCACTTTAACACTGCGTGAATAGTCAAGCTTTATGGCACCTGTGGGTTTGTTCAGCGCTGGCTGTAAAGTGCCCACTGTGAAATCTGCCAGTGGATGAACAAAGTTGAAGCTGTTCAGTGGCAGTAGATCAAAGGCTAGTAGGTAATCTCATCCCAACTTTCGTGTATTTTTTTCTCCATGTGTAGCATATGGCTAGTTAAGGATAGGTATGTGCGTACAGAGCTGCCAAGATTTTTTTTTTAAGTGTAGTTGTGTGGTATCTAATATGGATGGATTGGGTGGAGTGTGTTAGTAACCTTAAATTTTGCAAATTGTTCTCCTTTATTGTCCTTGCTGCTATGATTTTTCTCCTTTCTTCTTGAAAGCTGGAAGGATTTCTGTAACTTATTTTCCTTTTCCTATGTATAAACATCTTTTTACGACTATTTTGTGAATATATCCTGCCCCTGAATTAGTTTAGACACAAAGGCATTTTTTTAATCAAATTTCAGTGTCATAGAGAACTGGTTAGCAAAATTATTCAAAAGGAAAACAAGGCAGTCATTGGCATTAAAAATTGTAGGGTCTGCTGCTTCTCTCATACTGATGTATCTCCATTGACTCTGTTGTAGATGGTCCTATTTTCCAGTGCAGTGAATGAGAACAGGCATGCAGTGTTCAACTCCAAATAACAATTTGGGTATTACTGGGAGTGCTGTAGTTCACCAGGTGCACTAACTGTGCCTGCACTACTAAAAGGCTGATTGTTAGTTGAAAAAGCATAGAAAAGTGATTGAATGGAACTTAGGAAAATCTGTAAATGAGTGAGCACAATGGTACAAGGTGAATGTTTGTCGCTCTTCAAGCATATGCGTAAATTCATTAAATTTAATAACATGAAAGTTCTTACTCTGTAACTTGTGATGGAGATGACATTATACTGTCCTCAGAGGGATATTGAAACTACCAGAAAGAGGGAAGAAATATCCATAATGTATAAGAATCACAGAATAGTTGGGGCTGGAAGGGATTTCTGGAGATCTAGTCCAACTTCCCTGTTCAAGTAGGGTCCCCTAGAGTAGGTCTTCTCTTCCTAGAGTTCCAGCCCTAAATAGTCCTAGCCCTGTCAGCCTGTTCTCATATGCGAGATGCTCCAGTCCCTTCATCATGTTGGTAGCTCTTTGCTTTGCAGTTCCCTTTTTCAACTACACAAAGTTCCTCTCTGCTTGTTTCTCCAGCCTGTTGAGGTCCTTCTGAATAACGGCACAATCATCTGGTGTATCAGTCACTTCTAGTTTTGTATGATCTGTGAACTTGCTGAGGGGGCATTCAGGTCCAAAGAATCACATTTCTTGCCCAGCACAGGCAGACAGCTTTGAAAGAAAGATTTTAAGACTTCTCTTATTTCTTAGAGAGAAACAGAAGGACTAATAATCATGCACTGCATATAATTGATAATGAAGAGTTCGTTACAGCCGTAGAATAATTTCATCCATAATACATTTCCCAGGTAGAAAAAAAGAGAGCGAGACAAATATATATAATAGAATGTGAGGAGTTTGGCTATATTTCACGAAGACTTCCTTTCTGTTTTTAAGGACTGAATTCCTTGCTTCACTATGAAATCTTACCAGGAAGTGGTTATGGGAATTTCAGGATGAACTCGGACACTGGAAAGATTGTGACAACCATATCACTGGACAGGGAAACTGAGGAGACTTTCTATATTAAAGGTAACAATATGAAATATCTTTAAAGGCCTGTAAATGGGAGGTGAGAATTGGTAGTGTCATTATCAATGTTGTCTTGGGGTCATCTCAGTTAGGTAGAAGTGGTGAATCTTTTAGTAATAGTGAGTACCTTTGTCCTTTTTGCGTTACACAAACACTCTGATGTTATAAAGCATCATCGTTGTGCCCACAAGCATTGTATAAAATATGCTTTCTTTTTATTAATCCTAGTTTTGGTTCGAGATAGTGGAACTCCTTCACTTTCAAGCACAGTGACAGTTGTCTGCAAAGTACTGGATGAAAATGATTACTCTCCAAAATTTCTTTTTCCTGTCTCTGAGATTTATATTCTAGAGAATCAACAGCCTTCTATAGTTCACACTGTCTTGGCGGTAGATGAGGATAAGGGCAATAACGGAGCTCTAAGATATGAAATTATTGGTAAGTAATGTATCATTCTAGTTAATATAAATTAGGAAGTATGTAAACAATTCCAAGATTTAAACTAGGCTTCATTTTACCTCACCTGACTGGCTGCCGTCTTGTAGATCTGCTTTTCTTCGTCATGTGGAAGAAAAGAAAAAAAACTACAAAACTTTTACACCCTTCTCTCTATTAAGCACTTTCCAGGCATAATTTTGGTCTGTTTTCTGATTTGTGACTAGTATGGAAAAGAAAAACAAAAACCATCAAATGCTAGAAAGAGGCAGTTACGAAAAGGGCATAATTTTGTCCCTTCTGTCATAGTGGTAGCAATTCTGGATGTAAAGGTACCTTCTGAAGCTTTTCAAATAAGCAGAAAAATGCATCTAAGTGGACTTTTTGTTTCATGAAAGCTTCTTTCACCCAGCAATTAGTAAAGTCAGACTTACTTCCCAAATTGCTAACCTCTCCCGATGTCTGCTGTGCCAAGGTGAGCTCCACAGCTGTTCAAGGCTTCCTGCTGTATCTTTGCACAAATGCAAGCTGGCTGTGCTTGCTTTGGTTTGGGGCTGTCAGCAATAGTTCAAATGTAGGCAGATGGCTGATGTGGTAACAGTCAACTTTTTTTTTTTCTTTGAAGAAGCAGTTATGAATTGCTTTGTTTCCCTGATTTTATTTTCATGATCTTTTATGGTCTTTAATTTGATGTTCTTTCTAATGTTGTAAAGAATGTATACCATTCACTGGTACTAAAAGCGCTGGCTTTTCTTCTAGCAGCAGCTTCAGAGGTTTACCTTTGCCTATTTTTACTCTCCCAAATCAAGACCTCACACTATCATTTTCTTCCTAGAGACAGATCTGTAGAACAGAGCAAGGGGCAAGTGATTACATTTGTCAGTGATGCTTCATCGGTTTCTGGAATTTGTAACTAAGGTTGGGAAGAGGTCACTTAGTGCAGCAGCAGAGCTGCAGGAGATTTTATAAGGTGTGCTGCTTTGGGAGAAAAGACATGCATCTGGTGAAATAGCTGCTCTGTAAATTGATATGGCATTCTGTATTTACTATCTTTGTTGCTCACTGATTTAAATGAAATGCAGGCTTTAATCTTTATAAAGAAAAAAATATGCTAAAGGCATATGCCTGCACAGCGGTACTAGCAATTGGATCATTTCCTTGCAATTAATGTAGTGGTGGTCACAAGGGATTTCTTTTTCAATTGCAATTGTTTTTGATCATTTTATGTTCTATGTGTTTGAAAGGTGGAAACGCTGGAGAATACTTCACACTAAATAGTACTTCAGGAAAACTGTTGGCCGTTCGTAGCTTAGACAGAGAAGATATTAGCAATTTCACTCTTGTCATTGAGTGCCATGACCTGGGCAACCCTCCAAGAAGCTCTACTGCCCAGTTATATATAACAGTCTTGGATGAAAATGACAACAACCCATTATTTGCAAAGCACCACTATCAAATCTCTGTGAGAGAAGATCTTCAAGAAGGTTCAGCTGTCATGGAACTTTTTGCTTCTGATGAAGATGATGGGCTGAATGGTGAAGTTATGTACTCTGTCATTGATGACACCTTTGGAGCATTTGCTATTGATAGTGTAACTGGTTCTATAGTTACTACTCAGATATTGGACCGGGAGACCAAATCAGTGTACACATTTAGGGTGGTGGCAAGTGACTGCAGCCCCCATTTACCAAGAAGCACCACTGTCAGCGTTCTGGTGCACGTTGAAGATGTAAATGACAATGATCCGGTGTTTTTACAGAATCCTATCAAAGTCTTTGTACCTGTTGAAACCTCTGTGAATGAGACAGTAGCCACTGTTAGAGCTGAGGACGTGGATCTGGGGCCGAACGGATCTATTGTTTTCAGTTTGATCGTACCAGGACCTCTATTTCAGATTGACAGGCATACAGGTGACATCATCCTTCAAGAGCCCTTGGTTTCCAAAGACTTCAGTACCCAACTGCTAGTGATGGCTGTGGATCAAGGTATCTCCCCTCGAACAGCCACAGCTATGGTAGCTCTCTTCACAGAGGAAAAAGAGGAGGAGATTTCATTTAGTCAGAGCTTCTACGAAGCAAGCGTGCCTGAGAACAGTGTGGCAGGTAGGCATCAAAGCCTGACTGTATTCTTACAGTTGCTGGTTTTCTACCCTATGGGGTG
>NW_010580197.1:10086-54843 GCF_000705375.1 Tinamus guttatus
ATGAAGCAAACACTCTTCCACTGTTTCCCAGAGCCAAAAATAAGCATGGTCTGCTAGATGAAGGCACTGTCTGTCTCTTGGGTTTGCTGCATGTATGCAATAAATGTAACTCATGTTAAACAGAATGCTTCTGAATCAAAGGTGGTGCCTCTCCATCCCTTAGCTTGGAGGTCCCAGAACATCAGTAGTTTCTCTCTTTAGCAAAACTACTTTAGTGGTGAATGGATGGATGGCATTTACTTGTTGTTTCACTTGTCTTTCTCACACACAAGTTTAAATGAATGATGCGTACCAGTTTCAACAAGAGATACTTTATTTTAGCAGAATCCTTTGTGAACTTTAGTAGCATTCTAAAATATTTTAAGACCTTGCTTAGATTTTAGGCTTGTTAAAATAAGGTTATGGGGGGTACACCATCTCTAGATGGGAACCTGCATTATAGAATGTTACCTATAGACAAACAGTTCAAATCATAAGGTGCCTATGACTTTTTGTTCAGTATGATGAGGAGAATTGCTGCTGTACTTTTTGTCATCCACAGAACAGTTGTGGACTTGCATCCTGGCAATTAGATGTGATAAGAACCTTTTCATGGTGCAGGGAGTGTGTTCACCATAATGAGGGGCAGAAAGGAGAGCCTCTCACAGTTTTCCACTGACAAATCCTGCTGTACAGTTGACCAAATGTATTTAAGTCTGACTTGTGCTACATCCTTGATCCAATTGCTGCCTTATGAGGTTCACCTTGATTTGTCTTCTTAATGGTTAAAATTTCCCTCTGTAAAATGAGAGCCTAAGGCTGTTGTGAGGCTAGGAATTCTTATATATTGAGCCTATATGATTAGGAATCAGTAGAAATAAAATGTGATAATTATTTTGAAAAAATGATCTATGACCTGTGGATAATTACAAAAAGAACAGAGAATTAAGGGTGAAGACAGCTGTAGCAGAAATTATTACTATATGGTTCAAATATTTCTTCCTTCGTGTCACTTTGGGACCACAAGCCACATTTTCAACTGTGTGTTTTAACACAGGTAGTACAGGTAGGTCTATGAGTATAACTGATGTTTCATTTAACTGACCAAGAAAGGCAATAATTCGAAAAAGATGGTTTTCAATTAATTGAAACTTTCCCATGAATTTGACCAGGATTTGTAAGCAGTTTTGGGTCCCATAAAAAAAAAAATTCTCTGAAAGTGATTCACAGATGCTCAAAAGCCTCTTTTTAGAATTAGCATTGTACAGTAATTAGTAATCACTCCTCAGTGAGACTCTCTGCCTTCCTTCATTATGACTGGACAAGGCTAAATTTCCTTCAACCTTACTGATTTTTCTTACCTAGGTGTCAGGAATATTAAAATAAGAATATCAAAACAAGCGCTTTTCGGTAATAGTTAAGCTAGGATGATCCTATTTTCTTTATGTGTACATACTTCAGGGGTCAGGCTAGATGATCCAGCTCAAAGTTACAGAAATGTCCCGAGGAACTGTGCAAACAGAATATGATAGTCAGATGTTCTGCCATTCTATCCATAGAAAATATAGATAATATTCTATTTGTTTTGATTAGAGGAAGTTTAGCAAAGCTTCAGGGTAAACTGGAAGGTTTCATCACAAAATTTTACTTTGTATATTTAATAAAAGGCAGTATGTTAGGAATATCAAATTCTTTAAAGAGTATGAGAGATTTTTATCAAATACTGATACTATTCTTGCTCTATTTGTTTGCAGTATTTTCTTGTTTATATAACCATAAGTACATGTCAAATATGTTTCAGGAAAAAAAAATATAGCTTCCTTAGAAGTTAGATTACTGCATATATATGATCCTTGGGCCCGTACAAGTATGAATAATGCTAGTGTAGTCAGTCCAAGGGAGGTTTATGTTACATACTGAGTATTTGTAGAACTGTTATTAATAAATTTGGCTTTTGCTCCTAATTTTATTTCTACATATCTAATAGGGTGGGAAAACCATGAGTTTATTTTTAAAAGAATCAAAACTCAAAATAATCTAAACAATGAAAACCAAAGCCAAAAGTCCTTTAATTCATTCTGAACTTCCGTTTGGGTAACTACTTCAGGAATTGGACCATGTGGTCTAACTTTCTTCAAGTGTTCGAACTCCAAGTTTAATGACCTTCAGAAAACCCCATTCTTCTACTGTTTTGTTTAGTATTCAATATTTTCTGTCTTTAAATATTATAAACTTTGTTACAACAGGCACTTAGAAACCAATCAATAAATAATCAAGTCACTGCACTCTCCAGAGTGTAAGAAACTCTTTCATTATTCAGCTGAGTGGTAGTTTTCATAGCATTTCCTTAGAGACATTTGCCAGTAAAACTTGTTGATTTCTGCTGTTTTTGCAGAATATTTTTTCTAATAGATATAAAATATGTTGCCTTCTATTCTTCTGTAAGTCATCTCTTAATTCTTGTGCTCATTTAGCTTTTTTTATTAGCAATTAAGAGTTCTCAAGAAGTCAAGGGCAAGGATGAATCAGATTGAAATGGGAAGGGAGGAGAAAAACCAGACCACTATACTGAGTACAGATGTGAGAAGAAAAACAGTGATATAGATCATACAACAGCTTGCTTTGCTGGGTGGACAAATATTGTCCAAGCTGTCATTAGTTATAATGGAAGAGTTGATATTTGGGTTCAAGTAGCTTAGGGTACTTTCAGATAACATTGTTACCTCTGACTGAATTGAAAAATTAAATACAAAACATTTTAAGTCACTCTTGACTTCCTCTAATATTCTTTACTAATTTGGAAGCTGATAGCACAGTATTTAAAGCCAATCTGACTGTTTTCTGTTTCCTGATCTCTCTCCTCCTTTGCGCTACCTTCAGTGTTGATCTGATCTTTTGCCGTGACATTTAAATGTGCTCAACAAGCAGAAAACATTCCGTGTTTCAGTTGGGTTAATTTACTGCCACTGAAAATCCTCAAAGAGTCTACTGAATGTCAGCTCCAAGGAGAGGAAAGGTTCAAATTTTGAAGCACTGGTGAAGGCAATATCATGTCAGTTAGAAATCACTTTGATTTAGGCTACTGCAAAACTGTAGGTTCAGTCTTGAATTTTGTGACCTCTGTTCGAAGCAATATTTTAGTCAACTATAGCTCAAATTTTAAGCCCCAGTGGATAGGAATTGCC
Organism: Tinamus guttatus; assembly: GCF_000705375.1. The sequence continues at coordinate 13,251 of NW_010580197.1, forward strand.
TTATGCTGTGTATCTGTACAGGGCCTATTTGCACCTAGTAGAGACTTCAGTTTGGTCGCATCTTTTAAGATAACCAGAAGGCGCTAATCCAAAATGAAAACAATTAGGAAAATATGAAGCATACGAAAATATGAAAACATGAAAAGGATCTGAAAGCATCAGAATTTCATGACCCAGAGCAGCATTTTATTAACTTACTTAGTAGGAAAAGCAGGGATTTAAATGGAAATGCTATTGCATCCTTTATTTCTGATAGTTTTATTAAAAAGCAAAAATCAAACAAAAAGACTGCTGACAGGACTATAAGATAATGGAATATATAACCAGACCTTGAGTTTTTCTGCTATCTTTAGCGCTGGTCCGAGAATGTAATAAATGACTGCTGATTTCTGTATTAAGTCAAGCAATGAAAATTCAACCTAGAGTCATCCAGAAGGTGCCCATTTTAGGTCCTAAAACAACAGTGCAACTCTAGAATCTGTCTTTACCTACTGGAGGCTTTCATAGTAAATGGTTGTAGAAATATATTCGTTAGTACGGAAAACTCCTTCCATCACAGTCAGCATATTTTTGCTTTTGATTGCTAGATTTTAGAAGTGAATGACAAACGATTTAAAACAATATTTCCTGATTTTCTTATTTAGTAGCTAATAGTACTTAGAAAAAAAAAAAACTACTAAAAAAAAGTTTCCTCTGATTTTTACACTGACGATAAAGTCCTTCCCTCCAGCATCCAGGACATTTTGTATGAAAAGCATGTTCTTTGTAATGTAATAAATTAGTGTCTATAATGCTGTTCCAAAGAGAACAGATTGTGAAGTAGTCAGGTTGTAAAGTAACCTCATTCCATCACAGTTGGATGGAATCATTTGAGGTTAAATTAAACAATTAAAATCTGTTGAATCAATTGTCATATGTGCTGAATGATTTCATAACTAGCTTGAATATAATAATCCAAAAATTTGGAAACCTTAATAATGCTTTTTAAACTTGTCACAGTACCGTTAAATGTGATGATTCAGATCTGGATAACATATTCAGATCCATATTTTTCTCAAATGCTAATTCACGCTGGATTTTTCTTTTACATCTCTTGTACTCTATATTGAATTATTTATCTTTTCATTGAACTTTGATTCTGCTTCTATAACACATAACTATGTGTATAGTTATAGCTCTTCATTCTGACAGAAGAGAACTACATAAAATCTTTAAAATTAATTTAAAATATTTTTCAAATATCCAAACTGAGATTAGATAAATGAAGGGAAAATAAAGCAATCTCTTTATAGTCATTCAGAGTTAACATGCATGCTTATGACCCACAAAAATGGTTTCTTCTTTAAGAAGAATTCTTCTCTAAGAAGAATGTGTGAAAAGGTGAGATTAAAATGACCAAATACAAAACCTGAATAAAAAGAATACAGCCACTTATTCAGTCAACATTGGAAAGAGTGTTTCATAGCTGATGTCTTTTTTTTCTCCCTAAATACAATCAATGCCATCTCTGGCAGTGAGAAAAATTACTTAATATTTTATTGAAATATGACTTCACATTAAGAGGTAGTTCCAGTGGTATATGGAAGTCTTTGCTTGTAGGAAAAGTTGCTGAAAGCTCATCATTTTATGAGTCAGATGATGAAGTTAGGATGAAATGACTAATGATTTATAGGGCAAGAGAGGATAGACAATGTCTTGCCTATGAAGTTGCAGTACAGTAAAAGTTGGAGGAGGAGTTGTTTTTATTGTCTACTATTTAAAATCATGAAGAGGTGATTAAGCTGGTACACAGATGTTTGGGCATGCATCTACTATTAATCGCCATAATATAAAATTTAGAAAAAAAATTCTACAGTAAACATTTTGAAAATGTGTTATTGTTTCTGTAGGTACATCACTTGTAACTGTAGAAGCTTATGAACAGAAAATAACAGGAGAAAGCATAAAATACAGCATCTTCAGTGACAAAGAAAACATATTCTCTATACATCCCATCACAGGTACATTAATATATTTATTTAAATTTTTAAGTGTCTTTTGTTCCTTTAAAGTGTGTGGTCGGTCTGTGATGTATAGCAAGCTCCTACCACAATTTTGACATTTCTAGTGTGTATACACATAAAAATATCCCTTGTATACCATAAATTCAGACACCTTATAATATGTGACTCCTCTTAAAATGAGTAGAAATTAATAAAAACAGAGATGTGGAGAGACTGGCACTAGCGTAAACTTGATGTGGAAAGAAATTGCACAAGCGTATATACCTGTTTAAAATGCTCGGCTTTAATAAACTAGTGATCACTGGATTTGGAGGAGCTCTGAATAATCTGTCTCTTCATGTTTAGAAATGAAACTCTATCTTGTGTCTTATTAGAAAGCTGCAAAAAAAAAAAATCCCTCTTTAGTGCAAATAAACCTTCTGAACATACCTAACGAAGGAAGCACTGGACCCTTGTTGAGTTTAATGGTTCAGACCTTGAAAAGTCTGAAAAAGAAGTTCCTTGTTCTTTGAGCAGTTGCAACTTCTTCAAAATGCATATGTATCTGCAGTATCATCTCCCTCACCAACCCTGCCTTAAAAAGAGAGAGGAAAAAAAAAAAGTAGAGGGATTTTTCTCTTTTAATAGGCCAGGCTGCACACTGGTTACAGGATGTTTTGCAAACATCATAAACATTTTCTTCACAAACATTAGTTGAATTCCTGTAGTACTGGATATAATGAATCTTCTTTTGAGACTTTTGAACTGTCGTGGTGAAGTATGGGTATCAACACTAGATGGCTTCTTATGCTATCACAGGTTCGGGCAGTTCATGACGATCACTGAAAAATTCATTACAAAACTGAATTTGGTTTCTCATGAAATCAGTGTGCAAATAAGCTATATTTAAAGCTGAGATATAACAAAGAATTTTGATTTATCACTATACTCCTTACAATGTTGAAACAGTGACCATAGATAGTTCTTAAAAAATTTTATGCTTTTATGGAGATGGTGAGTTGTACCCATTCTCCATGGGTAAAAAGTGAAAGTTATTTCACTGATTCTTTTTGATAGAATAATAGTTTTATTGGGAAAGAAGGAGTCTTAGTGTTTCAGGTGTTAGTCAGACAAATAGAGACTGATACAGCTCTTGCCTATTTGGATGTGGATGAGGTACTTGCCTTTTAAAGCCACTCTTCAAAGGAGGGCCAAGAGACTCCTGAGACACAGCTGTTTCACTGTCATACAGTCATGTCTCTTCCTCTCTGTCCCTCTAGGTGTAAATCTGTGTTAGGAAATTACCATGTGGTAACTAATGAGAGAAACTTAGGACACCCTGGATTTGTTCAGTAATAGCACATGGAGGATGGTGCTAGATAGAAGTAAGGGAGACCTCATTATTTAGAAATTTTATAACTTGTGATATATATATATTATATATAAATTTATAATTTGTGGGTTTTTTTTCCTGACTACATATGTCACATCTCAGTTTCTTTTAATAACCAGGTGTGATCACAGTAAAAAAACCCAAGTTTCTTGATTATGAAGTTAAGAATAAAGTACATCTTTTAGTGTTGGCTGAAAATAATGGAAATTCAGTGCTCGGTGAAGTGATGGTTTGGATACAAGATGTGAATGACAATGCACCTAAATTTGAGCAAAGCTATTATAAAGCATCAGTATGGGAAGGACAAATTCCTAAAACAGATATCATACAGGTAAGAGGAAGTATGTCTTCACAAGCTTGTTTGTGTTTAGAAAAAAAAATTCTTTTGAAGGCTGCAGGCCTGCTTTGGACTGCCACTTTTTTAAGAAATCAAGATGGAGACTCCTGGTATTTCTGCTGCTTTGCTTGGATATCTAAACTAATTGTTGATTTTTTTTTTCTATCTCAGATTTCAAGTCATTCATTAAATTCTATCAAGTTGAAGATTTTTTTTGTTCTCTTACTAGTTATGCAGCTTGGTTTTAAATTCAATTCTTTTATTTTTTGTTTATCTCTTCAAGTAATTGAATATTATTCCTCAAAGCTATGGTTCTGGTTACTGTGTAATTTGGGTCATACATTAGACATCTATTTGAAAGGCTGTAGCACTAAAAAGAATATTTTCAGCTAATCAGACTAGGAGTAGAAGCCTTGAGTCAAAACTGAGTGATCAATTCAAACTCTGGTGCTCCAGGAGCAGCTTGCCTCAATTTACAAGTGCAAACACTCCTTCCTCTGAATGGGTCTATTCTCTGAAAGTATTTCCAGCTGGCCAAGTTAGAGCAAAAGAAGACATCAGCTGGACTAGAAGAACACAATTTTCTCAATACATGTTCTTGCATTGCAAGTCAGGTCATGGTGAGGGTCATATTAGGTACTGCATATATTTGTCCTCTACAGAGCAAATAAATGGAAAGCTACGAATGCCTCAAGGGCAGAGTGATTAGGAAATGATGGACATTTTATTGAGAGAAACATATGTCTAGCAATCGGGAAAATCAAAAGGCAGTAAACCCAGATGTGCAGTCAAAAGTTTCTTATGGAATACATTCTATTATGTTCGTTATATTTATTGAATCTGACTAGTTACCTCTGCTATGATTTCATTCCCATAGTTATTATAATGCTTGTTCAGCAACCAGAAAAGATGCGAAGAAGCCTCTTCAAAGAGTCAGAAGAATCTGAGAAACGTGTTCGCTGCTGCTGGAAGTTATTCTTTTATAAAATCTTTTATAAAGATGTTTTTATAATTTGCTTTGCCCCTTTTACATTTATTCATATTTTGAAAAGTAGTTGATGAACTATCACATGAAAGCTCTAAAAACTCTTGTAATTGATTAATCTTATGCTTTATCTATTTGAATTGCAGCAATACTTAAGGGCTAGTCATGGATGTTCAATGCAGTGCATTTTTACATACTAAAGAGAGCCAGGATTGTATGAGCAACCGTAGCAGTGTAAACATGATCACATTGAAGAACAATCACTCCTAATGCTCTATGAAGCTGCATTTCAAATTATTCAAAAAGTAAATTATGTGCATACCATTTAAATTCATGAGCAGCTATAGTGCCCTCACATGACCTGACATGTTGGGGGCTTATATGATTACCCACTGAAATCTGTGCAGCCAAGAGGAAAGTAACCAGATATAGATGACTGTAGTATGAGGCTTCTCTTTCTGAAATTGCATTCTGTCTTGTTGAATTAAGTCCTAGTTTTATTTCCAAACAGGTATTTGCAACTGACCTTGACAGTGGGCTGAATGGAGAAACTGAATACTCAATTGTATCTGGTAATGAAAATGGAGCATTCCTAATTGATTCGTCACGAGGGATTTTAGCAACTAGTACAATCCTAGATTATGAAAACACTTCATCTTACAGGTTTGTTTGCAGAGTTCTTATAAAAAGTATGCTCCTTTTCTTTGTTCTTCTTAATTAGAAATAGCTCGTATTACACATTTTATAATTTTCAGTTGTTTTCATCAAACTGTAGATTCTGCATGCAAATCAGCCACCATCAAAAATAGCAATAAAGCTGTCCATTTGTGTCATGGATTCTTGGATGCTTCTCAAATTTAGGGGAAAAAGCATAGTTTTATTCCCTCAATTGCAGCACTTCTTGATAAATGTGATAAAACTGATTCATTATAGGGAAGATGACATTTCCTAGATTTTCATTTAGTAAGAACTATACAGCCATTCCCTACATAGAACTATTTTTTATAAGTATATAAAGACAGAGAGAAATTGCTCAAACCACATGCTATATAGAGACATGTTCTATTCTTCAATTAAATTTTGAATTTTCTTCTCCATAATCTGATTCTTCCCTAAGCAGTTTCCGTCTATAAGCTGTTTTGTATTTGAAATTCATTTTCTCTTGTTTTCCAGATAATTGTGAGTAAATACAATCAGGTGGACATGATTTTCTCTCTCTACAGCTCATACCAGAATTAGAAAGCTAACAAATTGTGACTTAACGAGAAAATAAAAGTATGCTGATTTTTTAATGTAAGCTTTTTGAATAATGTGATTTCTACAAAAAGTAAATTGCCATATATGCGTTAGTAGAAATTGTGATTTTTTTCATATGGTTGTGGCATCAGTTAAAGCATTTGCAGGTTTTCCTATCCTCTGGGGCCACAATTTTTTAATTATCCAATCAGAATTCTTATGAACCAGAATGACGTTTAGAAGAATACATCAAAAGGATCAACAGAATATGATTTTTTTTAAAATACTAGTGTAATTTGATAATAGTATCCTGAAAGAACTATTTTAACTTAATATCCAGATCACTTCATTTAAAGTTTATTTTTCATTGTTTCATTGAATCAAAAACTAGCTTTTAGTCATTTAAATAGCTTAACACATTTGATTTGTAAATAGTATTTTAAAACAATTTTAGAATAAATCCTCGAAAGAATAGATGTTCGCTGTTAACGAAGCACTGCACATCTTCATGCCTCTGCTTTAATTGGGAACTTGATTTGATTCAGTATTTATTTTGGAATTTTATCAGTTTTAATTAGAAGTTTGTTAGAGGAATCTGAAGCCTCATATCCCTTTTCTTTATTAGTGCTTTATTAATAAATCTGTATGCTATTATGTTAGGTGAAAAGAGAGAAAAGAAACTTTTAGATGTTTTTATGTTTAATTTCAAAATGATACTGTTGATCCTTGCAAATTTGAAAGGAGTTGTTTATTTTATCTAAATTAAACATTTTCATCCTCAGAAGTTCTAAGTCCTTTATAATAGGGGTTATAATAAAAGCGTTGACAGAACTTTAATTTTAATGCCTTGGCTGAGATGTTTTTATGAGTTTTTTTTCCCCTGAAACCTTAGAAAGTGATTATTTTTAGTAAAATATTTCCATATGTACCTTACCAATATTCATTCTAGACAAAATACACTTTCTGTATGGAATTTTACATGGTCACCAATTGAATACTACTCTGTAATTCAAGTTATGTGTTCTGTTGATGTCAGAAACCACAGGGGCACCAAGAGCAGAGCTTGTGTGGTTCATGAATGGCAGAAGAATCCACAGCTGGAATTACAGCTTTGGTATTCCATATTGTCATGTGAATATGGAAAAAGTAGTATCTACTTGACATTTAGAGCAGAAACTATGACTTGGAAGAAGAAGTGAGAAACAAAGTACTCAAAAGATCTGCATGCAGGAAAGACCCAGAGAGTATTGTGTGGCATGTACATAATTTTCAAAACACTTAATAAAGATACGAGGTCTTGAACTGTATATACCTTCATGTAGTCTGACTTTTTCTTTTTTATCAGTTCCTTTTCTAAAGGACTTACTGAGTTAGATTCGATTTTTAGATTCTTGCTGAAGTTACTGTTTTGGAAGTTTTCATATTATCTGATTTCATCTTCTTAATGTCCCTTTATAATCAATGAAGAAAGAGAGGTTCCTTCAAAGAACAGTTCAGCACTTAATTCAATTCCTGCTCTGAATTGCCTTGTGGAGAAATTTCTTTATTTCAAAAAAAAAAAAAAAAAAACTTGCTAGCTCATTTAAACACCTCTATTTGATATGAAATTGGGTAACATGAATACTTAGGAATACATACGTTTTTGCTACAGAACCTCCTGGATGTTGTTCCAGCAAGACCTAAAAGAATAAAATCCCTGCCAATCATTCCTATAGAAGTGAGGATACAAATCTAGGAAGAGCAATGTGAAGAAAAAGAGACTACCCTATTTTTTTCCCCCATTTGTATGTTTGGTGAATAGTTTTGTGGTTTCTGACAGATGGTGGCAATTACAGCTTCCTTCCATTTGTAGATTGGTGGTACAAGCTTCTGATAAAGGAAATCTTAGACTTTCTGGTACAAGCATTGTGTGGATACAAGTAGTGGATGTCAACGACAACGCTCCGATTGTCCAACCTCTCAGCAAAGTGGAAATTCCCGAAAGTAAGTGTAATTGTACAGTTAAGTGTTACAGGATTCGATTTGTCAGACCACAGTACTGCTTTTGGTGACTCATGTAATCAAGAGTTTGTAGTAGAAAGCATAATTGATTCTGTTAGTTTTGAAATACGGAAGAAAATTATGATCTTTTTTATGATTTTTATTATGATTTTTGTTCTCAAAGGCATTCTTAATCTTTACACATTGTATACGTGTTTTGAACAGGAACAGTTCAGAACGAGACCGTAGGCAGTTTAGAAAGAGAAAAGCAAACTCCACAGAAATACATCTGAAATCTGGGCATTTTGGGCTCCAATGCCAGGTCCTTCAGAGGTCTTCCATATCTTTTGTTTGTTTGTTTTTTGTTTTTTTTTTCTTAATTTAATAATGATGAGATTGAATGGGAACCACGGATGCAGAATAGCTCTGATATTACTGGCTACTTCCTTAGGTTTCAGCCTAAGTACTTTTGCTTTAGGACATGGCTGTATAGCACAATGTGTTTCAGGCTTCAAACTGCAAGACATCACCACAAAAATTGGTTTTGTTTCTGGTAGCTCTAGCCTTTGTTATATGATCACTGATAGAGGCAAGGTCAGTTTGCAATTTCTAGTACTGTCAGTCTGGCATGTGATAAAAGCTGTCTATATCTAATTTCTCAATCTCATAGGAGTACACTTGTTATCTTTAAGATTGTTGTGCCTGGCTGAATGTATCATTTCTAGTGGCCTTTTCTTGTTTTGAGAGGCTTTAGAAATGCAGTCAGAATTGGGATGAAGCGGGTGTATATGAAGAAATTCTCTACAGATTTCACAGCATGTCTAGATCTTGATTTTATTCTAAATGAATCCAAAATACACCCAAAAGTAATTAACACAGATTACATATATCTAAAATTTAGTATTTACAAAATTGATAAAATCTTCAAATACATAACATTTTTAGCTAAGACTTGTTTTGAAAATTATCATTTCAGATGTCCTGCCTGGTTTTACAGTGACTCGGGTCTCAGCAACAGATGCGGACTCAACGCCAGCACTTCAGTTTGGTTTTATTGAGGGTAATAGTCCTGGAATGAAGTTTGCTATTGATCAGTATACTGGTGTAATCACCGTGGTGGAACCACTGGATTTTGAAGAGACTGCGGTGTATAAGTTGGGAATCATAGTTTCAGATTCTGTACATCAAACGGAAGCAGAGCTCACTGTCCTTGTTTTGGATGTCAACGATAACCAGCCGGTGTTTACCCAGGATTCATATCAGGTAGGAGTCTGGACAAATGGACTACAAACATCTCTAACTTCTATATGTCTTTCTATATGTGATGATAAACAGTAGGAGTGCAAGTTTCTATGTATGCCTTAAAAATGTATTTATTACTGAGAAGGAAAGTCTCTGTAGCATGTAAATTGTCTTACAGCTGTGGTGCTCTTGTGGGAGGTGAGGGATATGAACGTCAATGGACCCAACATCATCTACCAGGCCGATTAGCTCACAAAGTGCAGCCTTTGCATTTCTGGACAGAAGTTTTAACTGCTAGACTGTTGTAAAAGTCAAGTTGTGCAAAAAAAGTTTTTGCAAACATTTTTCTGTGACTAAGGGCCAGTAAAATGACTTAAAGGGATGGGCGCGTATGTCATGTGAGGCTCCTAAGAATAGAGATAGGCAGCCAAAAGACTTTCACCCTGTGGGCTTTTTCTAAGGCTCAGCACATGTAGCGACCTAGGGCCAGGATAAGTGTTGGAAGACAGACTAAGCCTAGACCTGTGGTTGGAGAGGGGCTGCAGAGGGAGTGCCAAAGGAAGGGTGAGGTTTTTGAAAGAATTGCTCCCCAAGGACTTATTCATGTGGGCTAGACTCCGGGGCTTGTGCCAAGGCCGATGCCCAAGAGAGCTTAGAGCATGGGTTGATTAGCCTGGAGGGGAGATGGACAGGCCTGTAAGTACCATATGGGGGGCAGTATGGGCTTTTCTTTGTGGTAGCAGGAAACTCAGAAAATTCAAATTCCGTTAGCAATGCTTCGATTGTAAATCCCAGACGGATTTAGTCAAGTCAAAACAGTCTGCTCAGTAGGTAAGTCACCACCTCTGAACATATGCAGGAGCAGGAGTAGAGTTAGATAACTGTGGGACAGGCTGTGTGCACCTGTGAAAGTTTCAGGTGCCAGAGTTGGCAGAAATTGTGTGAATCACCTGCATACGCTTTTAAGTGTAAATTCCATTAAAGTGCATTAAAAAAGCACTTTAAATGCTCACGTTTTTCCTTGGACTTGGCCTTAATTTTTTCTCAACCCTCATATATATCTGGGTTTTGAGAATAGTTTAGGGAAGCATTTGTTCATGCAAGTATTAGGAATTTTTTTGTAGATTGAAGGAGACCTTAGAGGCAGGATTATTAACTGATGTAAATCAGCATAGCTCTGTTGCCTATGCTAATGTAAACCAGCTGAGCTTCTGGCTCTGCAATCCTGTTTTTTCGTGCGTTGCTTGGACACTAAGATACACAGCTTATTTTTCATTCAGTGATATGTAAAATTCCCTATTCACAGGCCTGTAATTTTTACCATGTTAGTATCCTTTCACAAGTTTTAATATTTATACTATATATGGATAAATATACATTAATCTTTGTAATGAAATGGTATAAACTAGCATTTGAAGCTATGACAAAGGCAGCTGCTGTATCATTAAGATTTGAAATTTAATTTATAAGGTGGGAGGCAATTTTGGTCACAGAAATACTTTATCTGGATTTCAAATAATGGAAGCTCTGAAGAAGGGAAAGGACTTTCTTGACATCCTAGAATTACATGAAGAAGAAAGGGTACATTCTGAAAAACTAAATACAACAATAATCTAGCGAATATTAAGTGCTCTGATGATGGGATTTTCAGGGTATTTTTTTTAAGGTTCACTCACATACTCCAGAATGGATCTGCAAAGTGTATGTCATGTACTGAAATAAATATTTTCTGAAAGCATGGGGAAACACTAGTTACAGTTACAATACACTATTAAATATTCCTCCTGTTAATATATTATTAATAAGAAACACTCAGAGATTCATTTAACTTGTTGTAATAATGAAACCTGAAGTAGATAGAGATTTTAATAATGTTTAAAGCTTACTCTAAATTTTAACCCTATTGTACACATTGCTTTCAATATCTTAGATGTTTATAGGTTTGTCCACTGAAGAAAATAAGTAGGTGAAACTTTTTCCAAACCTGGGAACTGTGTTTTTTCCCCTTAGTCAAATCAAATTAAAGATAATGATTTTGTTATGTTCAAAAACTTCCATGAAGCTTTATCAAGACTGTTTTTTCTTATCCAGCTTTATCAAAACTGTCATTGTGCTCTGCCCTTTAGGTGAGCTTGCCAGAGCTCATTTCTGTGGATGTCGTTGTTCTGACAGTCTCTGCTGTGGATAGGGATTTGGAGTCTAATGGAATGATTTCCTACAAAATGCTTTCTTCCTCTGAGGGATTTGCTGTTGATCCTGAGAATGGTGAGTCTGTTAATGTGGTTTACTATTTCAGCTCACACAGTGTAAACTGAAAGTTCATATTCTACCTCCTAACCTATTGCCACTGATTACCTGAGTTTTGGAATCTTTGGACATAAATACACTGTACATTTATGGCTAAGTACGCTGTTACACCTGAAGAACTGATGGCATAAAACCGGAGTTCTCAGCTTATTCCTGCACTGTGTATAGAGCTAGTCACAATATCCTAGATATGCTATTCCTCTGACATGATTTAATAGAAATGTTGCTGTAAGTGTTGCATTGTTTTGTGAAATTTCAGCTCATGCATTGGATTTCATGAAATTTAAGTTCGTACATACTACTTCTCAGTACAGGCTGAAGCTATCATGATGGAACTTCTTTACAGCTTGGGCTGTATGTTTTTAAGATTTGGACTATCCACTAATCTTAAGTGGAATTTCAAAGTTTTCTAAGTTGAGAACATTCCAAAGTACATCATTTTCTTGAATAGTTAAGAAATGCATGAACATCCTGGCCTATCGTTGTAGTATTCTGGGATGTGGAAAACTCTGTGTGCATGTATTTGTCTTTCTCTGTGTATGTATGTATGTGTATGTATATATATGTATATATATATATGTATACATAAGATTTTTGGTTATGCCTGTTTCGGAGATTGCAGAAATGTGCAGCCGTTGTTCAGTTTGAGCAAATTCATGTCACTTATTTGCTGTTCCCAAGCATTGATATGAGAGGAATTTTTGAATACAATGTTTTTTGGATGATAGTAACTGCAAACACAGAATACACAGATGTTTTTTCACCCAATTAAAGATGTTTTCTTTTTTACCCATTCGTATTCTATGTTCACCAACTTGTCTTTATCTTTGGCTAGTGACTGTTTTTACCTATGATTAGAAAATTGTAACACACCATTATTCCTGCAAGTGTTTACCTGTAACACTACAACATTGAAGCAGAAGTGAATGATTCTGAACATGTTTAGATAAGCAAGTTGGATGAGACCTGTTTACCTAACTTATTGGCAAACCTGCCTAAGTAACAAACATGTCTATAATGGACGGCAGGACAGGAAAACTAATAGCAGTCAGTACTGAACTTTCAGAGAACAGCAGCCTCTAGTAATGAGTCTGTATTTCCTTAGCCTTATTTTGCTATTTATTTTCTGCAGTTTACCTGTTTAGTCTATTAAGAAGATATATTTTTGCTAGTCAAATGCAGCATGTATATTTTTACAGTACAGTATATGTGTCGTACCATTGTGGGTAGGCGCTTGGCTTTACAGAATTAACTATGGTTTCATAAAGTTACTTTAGCATATATGCAACCATTGCATTTTAACCATTTTCAAATATGACCAATTAGATTCAGCTCATGGAATCGCATTTGTTTGCCTTTGTAAGTGTGTTTGTTTTTTGTTAATTCTATTTTATTTTCAGGTTCAATATTCACGACTGAACCAGTGATACACCTGGGAAAGAATTCCACTTTTCGACTCCTTATAGAAGCTAAGGATAGTGGAAATCCTGCTTTAAGCACAGTTACATCTGTAGAGATACAAATCAATGATGTAAATGACCATGCCCCTAAGTTCACGACAGCAGTGTATAATCTCAGTGTGAGTGAGGATGCCTCAGTTGGAGAAAGAATCCTCACATTTTCAGCCATTGACTGTGACTGGGCACATGAAAATACACATATTGAATACTCTATTATTGATGGCAATGCTGATAATCTATTCTCTGTGGAAACAAGTCTTGTGGAATTAGAAACATCTTACAGACTTGTTGGCAATCTTGTTTTGAGCAATACCCTTGATAGGGAAACTGCTTCTTCTCACTATTTGGTCCTCCTTGCATCTGATCATGGATCACCTTCCTTAAATTCAACTGCTACTGTACTAATAACTGTACAGGATGTTAATGATAATCCACCGCTATTTAACAACCTGGAGTATCATATTCACGTCAAAGAAAGCATTGCTATAGGTAGCCGTATCACCGAAGTTGCAGCAAGTGACTGCGATGTAGGGGCTAATGCAGAGATCACTTATACTATCAGCTCTGGAAATGACAAGGGTCATTTTCACTTGGATGAGAAAACAGGATCAGTGGATTTAATGAAAACCCTGGATTATGAAGATACTGTGAAGTTCACTTTGATTATCCAAGCCACAGATGGAGGAACTGATGTAAAAAATGTGGCTTTTTCTGTTGTTCTTGTTAGTGTCCTAGATGACAATGATTATGCCCCACTGTTTTTGTTTCCCAGCCTGAACTGTGTGGTCAGTGAGAATCTGCCTACCTTTTCTTTTGTGTGCACTGTTAAGGCACTGGATTTTGATAAAGGCGCCTATGGCCACATCACCTACTCCATCCAGTCTTCATGTTTTGCTCATCGTGATGCTCCTAGAGACCATGACACATTTTTCATTGACTCTTTGTCAGGAGATATTCATACAAAACAAATGTTTGACTATGAAAGTCAGAATAGGTACTGTCTCATAATCCAAGCAAAAGACAAAGGTGACTTATTGGCTACAACTACAGTTCACATAGATATTGAGGGGAGAGATGAATTTGACCCAGTTTTTACTCAAGATCAGTATTTTTTTAATCTCCCTGAGAAAAATGAAGCAGGTCAGTTACTTGGCAAAGTGACAGCATCAGATAAGGATGGTGGGCTGGACGGAGTTGTACATTATTCCTTGCTGAAATCTTCTCCATTATTTTGTGTAAATCAAACCAGTGGTAATATTTATTTGACTCAAACTGTTCATAGAAAGAAAAATGGCAGCAAAAGGAAAGAAGATACCCTGGAGTTGTTGGTAAAAGCTCATAGTCCAAAAATTGACTCGAAGTTCACTGTGTGCACTGTTTTGGTAAATGTTTCTAATTCTCCTGAAAGTTATCCCATAGGGTCTGCATACAGCCTGATAGTTACCATTTTGGTCTCCTTCATAGTATTCCTATTGGTTGCTATCGGTCTTATTGCCCTCGTTCTGAGATATAAGCGAAAAGACATGACGAACTCTTGTGTGAGAAAAGCAGCAGCATCCTCATCGGCTGTTGATTTAAGTTTGGCTAGTGAAGATAAAGTCCCCAGGGACTGCCAGAAAATCCAGAGTACTGAGAGCAGTATGCTTCCCATGGGCACCATAGCAGAATGGCTGAACTTAGTAGGAATCAGAGAGGAGGAGGATGTTGGTAACCCCTTTAGGCATTCAGATTCCAGTGGCCATGGTTCAGCTGAAGGGGAAACAGCAGAAGATGAGGAAATCAAAAGGATCAATGAACATCCTTGCAGAAAGAGAAATGGTTCACCTTTAAGTGAGCGAGGCTCTCAGATGCCAGATTCAGGAATTCCCAGAGAATCTGGTCAACTATCCTGTCAGTCTGGAGAAACTGATGTTGTGGCTACCTGTCAAAGCTTGGAGAGCGTGCAGGCCCTTAAAGACGAAATTGGAGAAGAAGCCTGTGACACAAACTATGCACTTAACAAAATGTTATCTCAAATGCTTAGGAAAATTCAAACAAAAGAGAAAGACATAATAACAGACTTCACCAAAGAATATGTCTTGACCTCAAATATGCAGGACTGCCAACATGATTCCTTTGCAACTCTTGTCATCTATGATGAAGATCTCGAAGGGAGTTGTAACCAGGATTATTTTTTCAGTTGGGAACCCAGATTTCAACCTCTTGCTTCAGTGTTTTGTGATATTGCAGAACTGAAGGATGAAAATGTACACATTCTGAGCTCTCCTAAGGAGAAGAAATCTAATTTCCCTCCTCCCTTGATAACATCAGTAGCTCAACCTGGCATAAGGACTGTGCCACCACGGATGCCAAATATAACCTCAGGACAAGCATTTACAAAATATGCCCGTTCTCCCCTTACTCATGATCTTGGATACCCTTCACCAACCATGACTCCCAGTTTTTCTCCTTCTCTCTCTTTACTTACTGCGCAAACACCTGCCACTTCTCCAGTAATGTCTGATGGGAGAATGATAGGAACATGTCTCATTGGTCCAAACCATGAACTTGCAACAGGGGAATAAATTCATGTCTAGATATTAACTGCTGGTAGTTTGTGGAAAAGCAGATGGTTCAAAATGCATTGTGCTGTTCTTTAACATGTAAAACAAGCCTCTCAGAGCTGTATCACCAGTAGTCTATTTCTGTGAGCTGAAAAGGTACCTGTATAACATAGCCACAGACTTTCTAACTCCTTTTCTTCTTCACAGAATGCACTGTAAGTCCATGAGGCCTCTCCTTTTTCATCTCTCCAAAACTACAGTTTCCAGTGTATCTAGCAGAGCCAGGTGCTTGATAACCAACTTGACAGATTTTACTTTTTTTTTTCTCTTTTTTCATAACGTATGTCAATACTTAATACTTTAATACTTCGCTGTGGAAAAATCTTCATTTGCGTGCTGATGGGTTCTGACTTTTTCTATGTTTGTATTGAAAGTGTGTACTAGAGGGACGTGTAAATATGACAGTGTTGAGGATGTGCGGAAAATCTCGCTGTCAAGAACTGCATGTCCAAAAGGAGACAGAGGAGTCCTAAAACTTTATTCGAATAAAGGGAGAGTCCACCGGGCATACCCCTGTGGAGTCTCTCAAATTGCTGGGGGACGCAGCCCCCCTTTTATCCTAATTTCCTGACCGAGGGACGCCCTCTCCTTTTCCCCATTGGCCAAGATACTCAGAAGTTACAGCCTTCCCGGCCCGCCTACACCGAACTCCGGCCTCCCGCCATCTGTTCTCACCTGAGCTCACCAACTCCTTTGTCCCCCTTGCTGAAGAATGTGGGGCAATTGCCCTATTTCCCTCCTTTGTAAAGGCCCCATCTCCTTGCAGATGGCTCTTTTTGTCCTTCTGGGCTCATGGCTCCACTCAGTCTCCCCTCCCTTTGTCCTGCTCTTCAGCCAAACTGTGGAGAAACCCCCTTATTGATGAATACAGAAACTTGAGCATTCCGCTCAATCCCTCCTCTTTTTCTTTAGAGGCCCTTGGAAAACAGAATAACCAATGGTAAGATAAAAGCAACCTTCCTTTTTATTATTAGATATATATTATATACCTATTATCTTTCTGTCATGTTACAGCAGCAGGTCTGGTCCCCAGAGAGCTGCAGAGTAGGACAGTGTTACAGTTCTGAAAGGCTTGTATGCCACCATATCATTCTTTGGTCCTATACTGAGTATATCAGTGCAAGACCAGATAATCTGGCCTTGTTTGTTATACACATCAAGATACATACACATGCTTATACTGCTGTGTATGTATGTGTATCAAATCAATAGAACACGTAGAAAAATCATTTACAATAAATCTAATTTCTCTTCAGTGTATAGTTGAAAGTCCTTGATGGTTCTTTTTGCATCACATATTAAAGGTGGAGTGTAGGGAGAGTCTAATGGGTGCCTGGGAATCGGTTACAGGTCAGATATGTACAGAGGTATGCATTGTACAGGTTGTAACGGGTAGAGAAATTGCACACAGTGCTGTTTGAGTGACTGACCTTGTGGGATCGATACCACGTGTGCAGTGGCAGATCTTTATTTGGTACAGCCTGAGGGCTCGTAACCTATCTTTGAAAGATTCTGGTTTTGAGGCTGTGTCTGCACTGTACGAACATGTAGGAAAATCCATGCTGTTATGCAGGAGGGCTTCTTTTAAGCTGGCACATATTCTTTGTACTCCTGTGTGGTCCAAAAAGCAGACATAGCTTAGGAGCTCATAGGAGTCAGTGAGTGTTACTGAGGAAGGAGACAAGGGAAGAGTTTAATGAGCCAAAAACCTGTGTCAGAAAAGAAGAAAGCAGAGACACACTATTGCCAGCTCATATCAGAACATGAGTATCAGCTTCAGGCCTTTATTTACATGTGGATCGTTAGTTTGGCCACCTGAGGGCTGGGCGCTAAAGATCTTTGGACACGTATCTGGAGAAGGTAGAGCGTATTTTTACATTTTATGTTGATACAGGCTGCATACATTGTTAAAAAAATTGAAGGGTAATTCATTAACTTTCAAGTAACTTGTTCTGGTTTACTACTAATGTAATTATTTTTGCAACCGACTGGCCAATGTTAATTTTTGAAACGCAATTCAGTGAGAAATGTAGGCACCTAAAAAGCCACCACAATGTGATAAAGGCTGCATACATTGTTAAAAAAAGATTGAAGGCTAATTCATTAACTTTCAAGTAACTTGTCCTGGTTTACTCCTAATGTAATAATTTTTGCAACTGACTGGCCAATATTAATTTTTGAAACATAATTCAGTGAGAAATGTATGCACCTAAAAAGCCACCACAATGTGATATCATAATATCAACATGTATAATAGTATAACTCAAATAATATAACAGTATTTTAAATTTTAATTTTGTATACATTTTTCTATTATAAAATGCTGAAAACTATCTACAGAATATACCTTTCATCTGTTAAAATTTTGATATTTATAGATTATTTGATTTTGGCTTTAGTGTTACATAAAATAATTTCTAAGAGATTGAGAGATGGTCTTTGTGATGTTACAGCTTCAGGGCATGTTTATGGTGCAAGAGCGTGTTTATGACGATACATTTTTAGGTAGGGTCAACTTTACTAATACGAGTTTAGTTTCAGGGAGTCATGGTCAAGTGAAAGATTCTGCTATGAGGAGGAACAATAAACACGTCCATGCTATTGTAATAACATTCATCCTTGCAATGGATGAATATCAGTGGAAGAATACATAGCAAAGCTGTTTGGTCTTTTGTATCGATTAATATGTATTAATAGCTGGGGCCTCGTGTCTATCATAGAGTCTAGACTAATGGAGGAATAGCTTTTTCTTCACTAATACTGCTGTTGCAACTGGAATAGTATTAGCATTAGGAATCATCAAAGCATTTAGTGCAAGATAAGGCCCTGAATATGCTTCTGTGTTTTGTAAGTCTGGACACTTTTCTGCCTGAAAAGTGAGCAAATCCTGTTCTCATTTGTTTCTTCTTTTCTGCTTGAAATGTAGCTTGGTTTTGAGGCCTTTCTGAAAGGATTAAGTACAACTTACATCCTATTTATCAAGCATGTGAGATAACCACTACGTGATACTTTTTACTTCTCTGAAGTCTTGCAGTAATATTTTCTTTATCTTTCTATGTATCTGTTTATTTTGTATCAGACAGGAAACACCACTGAGCTGACATATTGTTGTTCTGTTCATAGTTGAGCTTAAAAATGTGACTAGTGAAACAAGTATCTGCAATGAATCATGTGTAGTTCTTTTAACCTTGACATTTTTTTCCCTAAGTAAACAGTATAATTTTTATAATTTGCTGTGAGTTTAATATTAGCTTGCCTCGAAGAGGCTATGTTACTTTGCAATTCTGCACACCAGTTTTAGCACTTTGGAGAAGGTACAGAACTTGTTAGTGGAAAATCATATTAAGCTCAAAATGCATAAGCTGTAAAATAAAAGACAGTTGTCTGTTCTGGAATTTTGGCTGCCTGCCTTCTGGATTTGCTTTTTGGCAGCCTTGAAAATGCTGGTGTAAATCAGTACCAAATGGATATCAAAATTCCATCTACCAGTAGTAATCATTAAATTGACATTCACGTAGATTCCTATTCAAAGACAAAAG
The DNA here is from genome assembly GCF_000705375.1 of Tinamus guttatus. The sequence goes on from NW_010580197.1 coordinate 32,315, forward strand.
AATTCATATTTTTAGGGAATCTGTTGCTTAGAATCTTTTAAAAAAAAGACTTCTATTTTAAAATGGTTCTATAACTAATTACCTGCTTCCATATTTGGCCTATGGTTTATGTTCAGCTGAAGACAGGAATTATTCATAAAATAATTTTAGATAAAAAATAGCCTGATAAAAATGAATCCATTTTTCTAAGCCTGTTTTACTGCTGCTTCCTAATATCATTTATATTTGATTGCCATCAAGTCTTTGTTGTATGTCACTTGTTTTGACATGTAGCTTTCTGGAGAGTTATGTTTGATTCTTCTTCCTCACTGCTAATGCAACCATGTGCAAAACCAGTCTTTCGGAGAGCTATATGTCAAAGATGTGCTGCCCTTACAAAAAATATTGCTATGTGCTTTTATAGCTCATAGAGCAAAGGTCAATTAATGACTTAGTTGACAGCTGTATGCAGGGGCACAAGAAATCAGGCTGCTGAGACAGTCTCCTCTTCCACAGCTCCTCATCCGTGCCGACTAAGGCTCCTTGAAAACTAGCCTGAAAGAATGTGGGGGAATCTTTACAGTGAGGGAACGGGTGCTGATTTGATGGTGTTCCCTAAGATCCTGTACGAAATGCTAGTTGGCATAGGAGGCAAATGTGGCTCTGTGATTGAATATACTGTCGTAGGAGGATTATACTTAGATTTTGGCTTACTCTGCAAGTGAAATGGCTTTGCAGCTTCTTGCTCTTAGTTATGTTGTTGGCACAAAAAAACCCAGCTCGCTATGGCAAAATGTGGCTTAGTTCACTGCTGATGGTCTGGTTGGAATAACTAAGATGTTGCAACATCAAATTGTGTATACTTTTTGTGTGATGTTTTAAAAAAGCTGGAACAGATACGGATGCCTAGGCAAAGGAAGGGGTCTTAAAGAAAGGAAAACTGAGAATGTAACACCTCCTGGTTTAGACTCACACTTTACATTGCTGCTAGGGCTATTCCTTATAAAATCTCAAATGTTTTTCTTCTAAAATGTATGAAACATAATAGAAGAGCATCTATAAAGAATACAGACATGCATCAGTGTAAGCTGGAATTGTGAAATGTGTTTTTTTATTTCTTGACACCAGTGATGTACTTGAGCAATGTAGAAAATACCAAAGCCTTTAGTAATAGTTGCAAGAAATTTCAAGAATCAAAGTTTCTGTCCCATTACTGTTATAAGTATTTGACTGACCCAAACATATCCTGATGAAGCATTAGATGGCAAATCATATGCCTGAAAATGCAGATGTCATGTAAAAGGACTGAAATGCCTCTCTGTGGTATTCAAATATTTTGTTGAAGAACTTATCACAGTTAGAAAATTCTAATTTCCAGAATATGAAATTCAAAATGGAGGATTACAGCACTGTATGTTTAAAGCTGGCAGCCTCGTTCATGTCACCTTAACCGTGTGAATCATACACCTGACACCTCTTTGGAGCTTAGGATTTTTCGTATAATCGGCAGGCAGCTGAGCTATAACTGATGTAAACCGCACTTCAAAAAGGGTCAGGAATTTTAGAAAATGGAAGGTGAGTTGTAGATTATGAGGGATCCTCAACTAACTGCAGTTGTTATACCAAGAGCTACACTTGAGGATGACTGAAGTGAAATTATGCCCACTCCCAGTGAAAGTCTGAGTTAGACTGCAGTTGTTTGTTTATATGTCCACACATTTGGTTGAAAAGCTTCAAATCTGGAGTTCAGAAGAGTTTCTAAAATGGTGTTGCCAGTGGCATATCCAAAAGAAGCTAGTAGCAAGTCAAAGCGGCTTGCATTGAACTCAGAAACGCTTGTTTCAAGCTCAGTACAGCTGAGTGTAGACTGATTTCCAGCATCTTCCATTTAGCAAACTTTCAGGTTCATTTAATTTCAAAAGATTTGAAAATACTAGATTCAGATCCAACACCACTAGACTTTCACTGATTTCAGTGGGACTTGAATAAAAAAATGCACCTGGAAGAAATGGACAACATATGTGTCTTCCTGGTACTGTAACCAGAGTCACTGGCAGCAGAGAGCAGGCTCCCTGAGGTGCAGGGGCTGTAAACCAGCAGGAAGGAGCATTAATAAATAAATAAATAAAAAGGAAATCAAGAGCCTGGAAAAGAGAGGAGAACCAGCATGGGGCAAAGGGAAGGAATTGGAGGGGAGGTTCCTTTATGTTTCATAGTGATTGTTTCAACCCTTGCTTTATATGCTTATTTTGGAGAGCCTTTTAGAGGAGTCTGAAAGGTTCTGCAAGAGAAGGATCATTTACCTTTTTTCCTTTTCTTTTTTTTTAAACTTTTATGTAAACTGCAGTCTTTCCTGCACAGAATGATCATGCCTTCAAATACTAATTCTCCACTCATCGTTATCCTGTAAGCACTTTACCTGACATCAAGTGCTGAATAGAAGTAGTCTTCAAGATGATCTTAGGAACTGTAAGGACTATGCTAATAGAGACAAGTTGGGGGCTTGTTAGATTTATTTTTTCTTTTTTCTCTCTCTTTTTTTTTTTTTTTTTTGTAGCAAGGGGTGATTGTTGTTGTTTTTGTTTTTTTGGGTTTTTTTTTAGATTGTGTTTTTAAGCTGCGCACCACAGCTTTTGCATTCCACTGAGTTTTGGCATCTGTCTCACTGTAGTGGAGCATCTTGTGCCAACAACTGACCGCATATTCATTGGATGGAGATTGATTAGAAGTTTCAGCAGTCTGTTCAATTCACTGGCAGCAGATTTGCAGAAATCTAGGGGCCCTACATGCAACTCTGTTGCTGGAAACCATATAATGTACTTGATCAATGATATGTTTGAACTCCCCCACTTCTCCTCCAGATTTTTTCCATATCTAGCTAAAATGTTCCAGAGTGCACAATTTTCATCCCTCATATGTTTCTTGTAAGTTAGTTTTAATAACTGAAAATTGGGGATTCCAATCCTTAATCGGTTAAGGTGTGAAACCAAGATGTGAATGTTTTCTATTAAACGAATGTTGTATGTTCCATCATTACAATTAGATATAAATAAGGGTTTAGCAATACAAAGCCTTCTCTTATGAACAATTTCTGGATGAGGTTCAATGGGGGTTTTTTGGGATTTGAAATAAATTGAGTTAAATAGTGATATTTATGCTATACAGACAAAAAGCAACAGAGAAATGTGAATTCTCTAAGTAGTGTAAAGATGAAATGATGGAGGACATCATGATATTTGTATTTTAAAATGTTAAACTTGAGTAAAAACCATATCCAGTTCATCCACCTGCTTTAGATGTTAACAGATTGTGAGGATCTTGCAATAGTCAAGACTAATAGATAGTGTTTTAGGGAATGTACAAATCCTGTCAGCTTCAGCTTTTCAAATGCTTCAGAGATTGCTTGCAACAGCAGGTTTATCTGTTTTTTTTTTTTTTTTTCCCCAGAGATGTTAGTTTGATGATTAATTCAAACTAAGTTTCTCTTCTTCCTTCGCACTTTATCATGGAGTCTTTGGGTTTCTTCCCATTTATATGGGGAACTATCATAATGGCACACACTTACAGGTAATGTATCTTTCAAGAATACTTACAGTGGCATTATAAGGACTACATTAGGGCTTCACTTGTGTCATACTGAAGAATGGAATATAATCATTAGCAAATATGGAGGACTCTCAGGTCTCTAAAGTTTTCTGATACCTATTTGTTTGAATTAAATGTTAATTCTTTAAGATTAGCAATGTGCCCTCTATTCTAAGAGCACATATGTACATTAAAAAATAAATACTTTATTTTTGGTTAAAGATTAAATGCCAGATATTGTGCCACATTATATTCAGGTTCTTAAATATGTTCTTTGCCTATCGATATATCTCTCAAATAGCTGAGGAATTTAAATGTTATAAATAGAAAGCATCCACAGTGTTCATTTGTAAATAAAAACAAAGTCTCATCATTAAATTCTGATTAGAATCTAAATAGTAATCTAATAATGCAGCTACAGAAAAAAAATGGTTTTAGAGGAAAAGCTTAGGAAATTGTTAATGCTATCTTTTTGTACATATTATGGCATTGTTAACATTGCACAATATTAAGGTGTAAAGGTCTTTGGCTTGTAATACAAAGCTGGTGAGGTGTTGTACATCTTATAGTGAGTACATCATTAGAATACATGAATGCAATATGTGAAGAGATGGTGGTAAAAACATCATTTTCTGTGATACACTAAAAATCTACACTGCTAGTAAGTTCAGTAAAGTGTTAGTATTGAGATATGTCAGATAAATAAGACGTACCATAAAGAGACTACCTTATAAAGCCTGCCTTTCTCAAACTGGTGTTAAATGAACCTACTGGTGACTTTGGACAAACGGTGCAAATAACTATGATATTTAGGGTACTGAGACTTGTACTGAATAAGATACATGCTACTGATACAAGTTGCATTTCTAAGCATGCATCACGTGATGATAGAATGCTGGATAGCAAATTCTGTAGTGCAGACAAAATAGGGCATGGAGTGTTCTCCAGGGCGTGCGTTTTAAAGATGAAAGTGTAAGGATTGCGAGATATTGGTGAATAGACTGAAGAAAGGTACAAGCTGCCAAAGATCGTCTGGTCATAAATGGAAGAAAATAAATAGGACCATGGAAAATGAAGCAGAGATTAAAGATAATCTCACATGGCTCAGAACTAAAGGAATGTATCACCATGATTTTCCATAAGGCTGGTGTTATTGTTGACCACGGGACAAAAGTGGCAGAGAGAATCATAAGGGTGGGAAAAGTGATAGAAGGTGAAAACATGCTTCAAAAATCTTAATGTGCTCAAATAGAGGGGAGAAGATAGTTCTTATACCAAGATTGAGAACAACCGGTGTGTGTGTGTAATTACACACTCAATAGCATGGGTTGAATCTGAATAGTTTTGTCAAAGACGGTATAAGAGCACGAAGTTGGAAAATGCTGGAGTACTGCTGGTGAAGAAGGAGAAAATAAAATGATTCATGCAACTCTTGACTGTTTAATTACCTCTGTAGGTTTAAAATTAGCTCTGGATAAAATATCATGACATAGAGATCTAATAGTTTTGTTCACAGATTGCAAGGTAGATATGAGAAACCCTCTGACATCATTGAGGTGCTAACTGTCTTTGTAGACATAAAGCATTCAATAATGTTGATGCATATGAATTTCTGAAAGGCCTTTGACACCATGCCAACTAAGTTTATTGCAGATTTACAATGTTACAGACTTACTGAAGAGTATATTGTCAGTTACCTGAACGGTGCAGTAGACCCCACTACCAAAGAGACAACAAAGTCCAACTTTTGAAAGACAGAGAACAGAACTACAGGGAGGTCATTAGTGGAGATCCTCACAGATAGTTTTTTGGATTGTTTAATATTTTCCAATAGGAAATTTTTCCAGTGAGGGAAACAAGGCTGGTTAGGGCAGCTGTTCATCAGTTTATAAGGGAAAATCTTTTTTTTTTTTTTTTCCCCCAAACTTCTAGTGATTAGTTCTTGCTATATCTTTCTCTGCTAGATTAAAGAGCATGTGAATTCTTGATAGGACAGCTCACTACAATCAAATCAGTTTTAATCTCTCTTCTCTTTTTTAACCTACTAAATGTGCGGAACTTTTCCAGGACTCACTCAATGAGTCATTTTCTCCAATACTTGAATAATTTTTATGACTTTCTTCTGTATGTAATTTTTCAGCATCTTGAAATAGACTGAATCCAGTTGTTATTCCAATATTCCTAGGATTCCAAGAACTACTAAAACTTAACATTAGTAGACCTAATGCATTTGCAACAAGTCCTTATTTGATGCTCGAATGCAAAATATTCAGTCTACTAAATTATTAATATTCATCTTCATATGTGTTCTTTAATCTTAGTAATATTATTGGAGCCCTCATTTATTAATGATCTGAAAAAAGCTTGTTAACCCTAAATAACAGGGTAGCATCTTTGTGTTTCTTCAAGAGTGTAAACCAGAAATATATAGAACATTTTTTAAAATTGATACTGTCTTACACAGTTGCATTGGAAGAAAAAAAAAATACCTTGATTTGCATAGAAAAAGAAAATGCTATCATTTAAAAACGTTTGATAACTATAAAAGTGAAGGCGCCAAGATAGAGGTGCTCAAGATAGTGATTATTGGCACAGACTTCTATACTCTTAAAGAAATCTTAAGCCAGACTTCTGTTTAGTCCATTAGTCTATCTAGAATTGCTATTCCTTGATGTGAATTTTGGATCAATAGACAGGTTTTTAAATTTGTTCAGGCATTCAAATATTTTAAAATATTTTGCTTGAATTTTCATCAAGGTATTTTGAAATGTAATAGAGGTGATTACATATAATAAATAATGCAGGAAAATTCAAAGGCAGACATTTTATTTTAGCTTCCGATTTCATTAATCTACTTCTCTTTTTCTTCTGCTTTATCTGCCCCTCCCACCCCATCACCCTTCAATATCTCTTCCTGTGGGAAAACAGAGAGGGGAAGCAGACAACAACCAAGAGGCCCCACCATCTCTTCTCTGTCCAGAGTTTCTCTCCCTCCTCCTCTGGCAAGGGGGTCTTCCCAGGTGATCCTTATATCCTCACCTCTCTACTTTTACCACAACCTTCCCAGGTGCTCCTTATATCTCACCAGGTGCTCCTTGTTAACCTCTAATGGTTGGCCTCAGAAAATCCTTTTATCCATCAAGCAATCAGTATTATTATTTTCATCCCTGGCCACTCTTTCTTCCTATTCTTTCCAAAATTGTTTTGGGAATTCAACTCAGATTAGGGAGCTGTATTCAGATGACTGAAAGCACATTTCTTGGTTAAGTTACTGAAATCAACTCACTCCAATTTAGAGGTATGAAAAGAAGTAAGACATATACCTGGAATATATGTAAAGAATGTAAAGTTTCAGAATGTGGTCTGAAAAAGCTTAACAATATGTATTTGGCAGAAATGCACTGTCTTCCAGTGAGTTATGTAGGTCATCTCCAAAAAGTGACAATAAAGCCATCAAGAGTACCTTGTGCCACACTCTGTACAGAGCACACTCTGTAGAAGTTTAATATTTACAACAGTTTTTTCTTAAACTGTTTTAGTAAGTTTTAAAGTTTTATTGCTTCTATTTTTGTCTCTGCCTGTAAGGCTAAGATACATTAATGCTACAATTCCAACTACTAAGAATTCTGGGAGAGGCGAGGAACATACAAATAATACATTTAGAAACCTCTAAAAAAGATTTGCACAACTTTTGACACAGTACTTAAAGATGAATATCACATGATAAGCCGCAGTGAGTTATTTTTTTAACCATGGAAAGCTAGTTAGGAAGAGGATCCTGGCTTCTTAATTTGATTAAATCTCCTGTTTGCAGCCTAGGAGGGTCATTAGATGCTGAGCATTCAGATTATTAAGATTAGCTTTTATTACTTTGGAGGCGGATAATTTTAAATGGGAAACTCATTGTTTATTCGTGGAGAGAATAATACACTTTCTTTGACTGGATTTTTTTTTAAGCAGCTGTTAGAAATCGCTGAACTGATTAGAATATTTAAAGTAACTCACTGCACAAGGATTAAAAGATCATGTCGCAGATGAGACCATTTAAGGTACATAGTAAAATTCCATTTCATTCAATGTGTAAGCGCATTAGCTCAGCAAAGAAATCCTGCAGCCAACCCAGGCTGTCTGCATGTAGACCTCTAAGTAGTATTCAAGGAGAAAGAGACACAAGTGCAAGGAGAACAAGCAGGAAAACAGCAAGAAACTCTCTTGTATTTCAATCCAGAGAATCCATGCTGGAAATTTGGTATTCCTAGAGGAAGTAGCATGCTGGGTCTGAGCCCTGCAAACCATGTGCAAAAGAATCTGCAGCTGGATTTCAAGTTCTCAGTAGCTGAAGGTCTAAAAACATGATCTGTGTCTTAAGGACTGAATTAGGTCATGGGAGGTTAGGTACCTGTGTTTAAAATCTGAATGATTTTTTTGCCTTTTTGTGGCAATTTTGGAGTTGGAATTTGGAACTCCAAGTATAGCAATAGTATCACCTCCGCAGGAACTTGCCTTGCAGGCTTTGTTGTTGTTTTATATGGATTGTTGGTAGTGTTATTTTCTTTCTTTTTCCTTTTTCTTCCTTTATTTTTTTTTCTATGGTTCTTCCTCCTGGTCAGAGTGCTACAATATGTTCCTAAAAATAAAAAAAGATCCCTTCCTCAAATGGTGTTCAAGTCAAGGGCCCATTTCTGTGATAGGACACAGAAAAGAGGAGTCTAACTATTTTTCTGATCACTCATAGCTTTTCAACTTCTTGGCATCATCCATAAGTTATCCCTATTTGCAATATTTGTAAATATGAAACTAAGCTTCAGCCATCTGGGAATAATTTAGTTGAGTCCAAATCTCCCCAAGGATTTCAGTAGGAATTCTCATACAGAATAGTTCTGTTACATACATAGAAAAGTACTGACAACATGAAAATTACATCATTTTATGCATCACTCTACAAAATTCATAGTCTTCATGATTTTCACAAAATTTATTAATCAGAAATCAAATAAGTCAGAAGCAACTTTAAAGAAAACACTCTAGCAGATGTAGAGGAACAAGAAGAGAAGAGGGAGCCTTCTTATGGGCAGAAATTGCCAGTGTTTGAAATGCATTTGAAAGCCTGTGTATAAATCCTGTACATTTTCACATTTGGGTTTAGAAGATCTAGCTTAATGTATCTTGAAGAATTTCAAGAATTCTCTGCTGGCTTTAACTAAGGAAAAGTAAATCTTTAACTCCTTTTATTTCCTCCTCCTTGTTCTATTGTAGACATTTTGAATGCTTTTCTCACTTTTTCGTCTTCCGATTCCTCAGTTTTGAAATATTTCAACGCTATGAAAGCATTGTCAGTATCGAAGCTGTCCAAAAGAAAGGAGTGCTCTGTTACATTACCTTAAATGCTAAATAGTTCCTATAGTTTTCACAATGTATGGGCAAAACTGAATATGATTCAGGGAATAATTCTTTGCTTAATAGTGGCTGCGAAGAATAAACCTGGTGATCGAGAAGGGGAAAGAAAGCTGGAGACAAGACAACCAGATAAAATAGGAAGTGTGTGCTGAATGTTATCCCAAATTCTGTGGTTCTCAGATGGCTTGGCACGATGTTCATGTTTCTTTTTTTGGTAAAGTCCCTGAATTGTAGCTCAAACTTTTAAGCCAGGTCCTGTAATTTCTGACTTTGGAATGTGCTTTGTTCTCTGCGCGGTTCCCACTGCTAGGACCAACTTGAAAGTTCTGTGGGCTCAAACTCAACCCATCAAAATGAGAGAAAGTGAGGATAACATTCTGTATCTTGTACTTACAACCCTACCCACTTACTGTAAAACTATTTAACACATGATCAAAGCCTTTTTATGGCAAATGATAAAAATTAAAAATTAAACTAATGGAATTAGGAACAAAAGGTAACTTAGGGTTTCTAGCAGAAAAAAAAAATAGTTTATATTGCTGAAGGATTTAAAAACTAGCCTTTTCCACAACTTCTTTCTTGGCTATGCTGAGATACTTTAGAATATTCCAGTACTTCCTCCGTTGGTAGCTAGAGCTTGAGAAACCCAACATGAAAATATTTTGAGGATGTTTGGGAAAGAACACAAATGTTGCTCATGTTGTGCCAAATACTTACAATATTTCAGTCTGGAATATTGTTAAAATTAATATTGAAAATAGTTCTGCATGTTGAAAGGAATAGGACTTGTATTGTTTCTCTTCAGATTTATATCAACAGGTTTTGTTCAGTTACAGCTGCATCTTTGTAAAAAGACTGTAATTTGTAAAGGAGTCAAAAACTAAGATTTTATAGAATTTGGAGAATTTTCTTTTTCTACCTGATCTGCCCCAGGTAATCTGAGATATCTTTTTGGGGAGTAAGAGTACTTCTAGCATCATGTTGGTGCATAATCTGCATAATCTCCGTTTGTATGATATTACCTGGCAACTTTTTTGTACATTTTTTTTTTCTCAAAGGGCTCAGAACATGTCATTGCATGCTTTGATGAAAGATAAAATAGATAAATGTATTAGATGAGTCCTTGAGGAAAAAATACAATAAACATAAATCATATAAATAATTTTTAGAAATCGTGTTCCAGTATTTCCTGCTGGATAATAGTGTTTCCTGGCAATACAGAAATTCAAAGTAGTGATCTGTCACACATCATCCAAATGCTATAAAGTATCTAAAAATAGGAAAAAGCATTATAATGCTTTCAGAGGAGTCACAGTGGTGTTATCTTTCTTCACACTTGCATTTATAAACACTGTCAAATAAAGGATGCTGTTGTAATTAGTTTTGCAAGGAAATTATTCCAAGAATAAAAACCTTATCTTAAAGACCTGTAAAATGACATGGTGGAAACCACTTCATATGAACCTCATATGAATGTCGGAACTGAAACCCTTCAGAGAGGGCAGGAACCATTACTTATGGAAAGAAAATGAAGATACGTGAATGAGCAGTACCGAGGTATAAAAGGATATCTCACATAACTCTCAGGAGTGTTGTCAGGTGAAATCTGCCCTGTTCTTTGTTGCTTTGCTGTGTGTGGTCTTCCGTAATTTCTTAAGTTGTTTCAAGCACAGCCAAGCCCTAAAAATGATTAGATGTGGCCATCGTTAAAGGGAGTATTCACTATTCCAAATAGCCTAATTTAGGCATTGTTTTATCAATTTTTAAGCCTTTGGCCCCTACTGAAGTTCTTGCCTGGTCTAAGCTGTCTGCACTGTGAATTCCTTACAGAGGCAATAGGTGCCTTTGAAGAAGTACAGGTGGACAACCAGCTCTTTAACTGTGTTGTTGTTTCTTATTGACTTCATAAAGAATCTAGCTATGTTCAAAAGAATGATTGGAGTCATTCACTTAAGGCCCCACTTAGTGCACAGAGAACCAATAGAAAACTTTAATTGCTTTTGCGCAGTCAGGATTAATTCTGTTCGCTTGATCGCTGCTAGTGATAAGAAATAGTTAAAACAGTAACCTAAGAAATGAGAGATATTAAGTGTTAGCTTAAGAAGTCTTAAATCACAACAATTTTTATCTCAAGAAACTTCTTACCTGGCTGACCATCAGGTAGCCAGAGGGAGGACACTCCTTACCCCATGACATTAAGCTGCTGCCAGGCCAGAGAGCCTTGGCTTTCCAAAGGAAAGAGTCAGAAATTGTTTCTTTCAGACTCTGTGGTGCTCTTGGAAAAGTTAACTACTGCATCTCTCCATTCCTTCCATTTTAACTCTGCTACTCTAATCCATACTGCAGTAATTTGATGCATGCAAATAGACCCCTCTGTGGGCCTTCTCACATCTAATAGAGCTTGGAGGAGGTTCAAGGGTTGTGTTATCTCATCTCTTGCAAAAGCAAGCACTGGATGATATTTTTTTGAAAATCATACCGAGAAAAGGGAATTTATACTTGTATGTGTCGACTTTGGTCAGTGCCAGGTTCTGCAACAAGATAGGGTAGGAATACTTTTGAAATCAGTACATAAACGCTCAGTGACCCTTTGAGTATGTCCACCTGTAGGCAACATTTTACCCAACGGTACACAGCATGCTGTTTTTTAAAAGCCACGACTTTTCTAAATGAAAGCCAATTCTTTCTGAAGCATGCAAGTGCACTAATTTTCATTGATTACTCTGTCCTGGCCAAGTTTCAAACTTCATCTGTTTTTACTGTAGCTCTTCTGGAAAAAGTTTTGTTAGAATCACTCTCCCATAACCTAAAAATGGTTGCAGGGGTTTTGCTTTGACTTTAAGGGGATAAGAAAAAGAAAATCCTTTAGGCATGGAAAATTTCAGTCTGAACAATGAATGTGTCAGAAAACTGTGGCTGTGAGAAAATGGGCTTTTAATGGATTTCATTTTATTTATGCATCTATCCAGATCCTATCAAAAACTGTCTATAATATTTTATTTGCCAGCGATATCGAATCTCCTTTACAGTAATGTGTCTATGGTGGCTAGGTGAAAACAACAGAAGCAGCATGAAAATAAACATGCTGTGAGAAGAATGAATGTTACCGGTGCTATGTCCTGTGTTTCCTGGAGGAAGCCTGCCATGGCTGCTGTTTGTTGCACCTGTACTTTTAGCATGATGCTCTGGGGTTGGACCAGTGTGCCAGGTTTTGCGTTTAGTTGACAGGAGTTTGCTCTTGGTGAACTCCTCAACACGACAGGTAAGAGAAGGATCATAGTTTCCTGTGTCTGGGTGAAGATGATGAGGCAGCTCTCAGGTTTGCAGGTGTCTTTGATGACTTTGAGCTTTGAATCCATCTGGATTAGCCACAGCAGATGAAGCTAAGCAGAAAGACTTAATAAGGAAGTTAATGTCAAGCAGACATTTGAGCTGACAAAGACCAAGGAGCTTTAGTCACGTAAACAGTCTTGTGCGGGTGATAACAGACCCATCTCCAGAAAAATCATGGTACACATACAGGTTTGTAACATTATGCTCATGTTCATATACTCTCTGCTTTGCCTGATGGCACTCCTGTTGTGTACCAGCTGGCTTAAGGAATGTTAATACATTGTCACAAGAAGTCCCAGTAGGAAAGCATTGCTAAATGCAGTAAATAGGACAAATAATCATCCTTGACTGTCTGGAGGGTGGACAGTAATCTTTTGTTTTTGCTAGACAACTCCCAAGATCAGGGGAAGAGGTGAAGAGGATTCAGTGAATTGAATCATTGTAAAATCATCATCAATGCCCAAAACTGAATTTAAGTGAGAGCTGAGTAAAAGCATTTTTATTGTTGAGAAGCTCTTAGTAGAGCAGGAAGCAATTCAGATCATTTTAATGAAAAATCAAAACATTTAAGAGATGTTTGAAGGTTTATTTTTTTGGGCCAAAAATATCAGCCAAATCATAGAGATTTTTGGTTGACTTAAACGCTTTTCAGAGGAAAAACCTCTCTTCCAAAGAAATGTCACCCTTCTTTAGTCAACAGAGCACTATAAACAAGCCAAGCAAGATCATTAATCTGTTATGCAAAACTATGGAAAGACCCCACCAAAGAATGATATTCCCCCTTGGGTATCTGCTCCATCTGATCAAAAGTCTGAGAAAGGACTTAGGTATGATAACAAACTGCAGAGCTGAAGGCTAGTATTTCCCCACATCTCCCCCCCAAAATTAAGTTAGGCAGTTTTAATCCAAGTAGTCTCATTTTCAAAGGTTCAGAGCACTTCTATCGATCTGCAAAGTCTGCCTTTTCCCTCTGTTTTTGTTTGTTACCCTGGAGCCTAACAGACTATTTAGATATATGACCATTAAACAGATTATTTAGGATTACAGTATGTGGCTGCTTGCCTTCTCCATGTTGCAAGCACACTGGGCCTTGTTCAAGTCCTTCAACTGGCTCCTAGCTTCAGATGCCAGGTTAAGGCTTTGGCTGTAATCTTCCCAGCCATTAATCAGTCAAGTCCCAGCTATGTTAAGGCCTGGATTTCAATCCATGCGTCACCACAACAGCTGCGACAGCAAAGACCAGCAGGCCCAAAGGGATGGCGCGATGGCTCCATTGTGGGGCTTGGCTAGGATGCAAGGTCCCAGGAGGTTTAGGCAAGCATGGAGAGTGGCTTTCTTTCAGAAACATGGCAAAACCACCTTCTTTTTTTTTTCTTTTTTCTTTTTTTTTAACCTCAGGACCTCCCATCAACTGTACCTTGTCTCCTTCCCATTCCCCTCTCTTCTCTGCATCTCCAGCTCCAGCTCCGCTCAGCTGAGATTTCCTCAAAAAAGAAACAAACCAGAGATTGTAGAAAGGCCCTGTGGACTTTAATAGCTTAAATAAAGGATGCTCAGGTTGTATTTGATGAGGGGCAGCATTAGAAAGCTCAAGGTTAGTTTGAGGTAGACTGAAGAGTTTGGGAAAACATACAGAGGAAATTAAAACAATATTTTAAAAAGCGACAGGCTATTTCACAATAAAAATGTCATCTTTGGAAATATATTTCTTTTTATTATATAGAGAGTTAAAGGAGAAGGTAGAGCCCAATGTCTGGCATTTCAGGATGAAGGTATTAGGTTAAGAAAGAAGAGCAAAAAGAAATATTACATGCCCAGTCTGCTATTTCTTCAGATGTGGCTGCAGCTTCAGCACAGAGACATCTCTTAAGGAACTGCCAGATTCATCAATGTCTCTGCAAAAGTTAACAAAATGGAACTGTCAGTTATTTAAAAATGTAGATGCAGCAACCAGTGAGCAGCTTGCTGTGTCTGGCATTCCTCAGGAAGAGGGGTGCCAGAAATTTACTGGCAAAACACTTCAGCTAAGTGATCTCAGATGAAAAAATGACAGCTTCTCCTAATGAACAGTCAGTGCTACGAATATAAACATTCATCAATAGTCCCGGAGAGGCGCAGCAGTGCTGCCTGGTATCTGGCTGTGCATAGACGCTACTTTTCCCTGCATGCCCCATCCCAGTGCACTAGTCTGTAGTAGTCCTGGGATGGGGCATGCACTGCCAGAGAAGAAAGCAAAGGGCATCTGCTCCCCTTGTGCAAGCCCAAATGCTGTAACAGCTCTTCAGACAGCGCCAAGTTTGTGAGGAGCAACCAAGGAGGTGTCCTCTGTTCCACCCCAACCATGGCCCCAGGAAAGGCTAGGGATAAGGGTGCCCAAGCCCATTTGTCACCAAAGAGTTTGTCACTATCCTGGCCATGACACTTGGGAAGCACATGTTGTGTAGGCAGTGTATTGTGTTGTTTAGCAGTTGTGGTGTTCAATGGCCATGGGGCTAACCTGCTTCCTCCTGGTTGACCCGATCTCAAACTCTGTCATACTCATGGTTTCCACAGGGTGATGGGAAAGGATTTCACCATTTAATTATACCCCATGTGGGAAAGGGCCATCCTTTCACTTCATAGCATTCAAAATGAATTGTTTGGGGTAATTTGGGTGTTTTCAAATATTGTTGTGTAACCGCAAATGAATTATTAAGACCGATAGAAGTGTCAACTTGATTTAAAAGCTAAAACATTGGATCAGCAGTTTATCCACTGCAGACACTAGCAAACTCTTAGGGTCAAAGGTTTTAAAGAAAGAAGGCAGCTGTGGCCATGGTGCTAAGGTTTGGTGTCTTTATTTGTGGGAAGCACATGTTAACTGACACAAATAACATCCTGATGTTGCCAAAAGGGGCCTTGCAATGCCTTTCCCTCACCTCCAGAGGGGAATTGTTATTTTTGCAGTGACAAACCCATGATAAGTGACTCATTTGCAGACTGAACGCAAACCGGAGAGCGACATAGTGTTTGCAGAAGGATTCTCTGCAGCATTTGAGGGAAACAGCTAGGAACTGTACATGTCAGCTTGATGCAAGAAAGCTTGGGAAAATGTGCATTTTGAGAAAATACAGGTGGGGGTGGCTGGTCTTGCTGCTGCAACATAGGCTGTTGGCATGGGTGGCCAGGATCACATGTTCTTGTGACTTCTTACCAGCCCTATACAGAACTTCCTCAGGAAACTCGAAGTGTAATTCTTTGAAGGTGGTAGAAAAATATATTCAAAATAATATGTTAAGGGTATTTAAAAAGAGTAGCATCAAGAAGAGACTTTTCATTCTTTCCTTGAAAGGACAGATTAAACCAGGGTAGCTTATCAGACAGGAATACATGCTAAGGCTCATGAAAGAGTTCATGGCAGCAGCCAGGAAAATAATGTCTGCCCACTCCCACCAGAAGGAAGTTACATTCACTGCATTCTCATTTTAAGCTGCTAGTGTCTGTCCCCCAAGCTGATTTTACTAGAGGAGACTGTAGCTAAGAAGACAATAGAGTGCTAATTTAGCTAGACAAAGCAACTGTATTTTTATCATTAAACATTTTCCCCCTTCATTTTTAGCCATTTGGGCTTTATTTCATTGATGCAAGGACGGCTTTCCCTTTCACTTTTGAGCTGGGGGGCAGGATGGAAGCCCGTTTGCTGTGGGATGCAGTTCTGCATGGGTAGCTTCGTCTCTGCTGTGCTCCAGCCACTGCCAAGGTGGGGAACATTAGTAAATAACAGTCCCAGAGGACAGCTGCAGAGTCGTACTGTAGTCATATCAAATTTTCAGGACAGTGATAATGAAATGTTGTTTCTCCCATACATTTTTGTCAACCTGGCAATAAATTGATTTAGCCTTACTCGCTGCCCGTGACCAAACGTAGAGCTTGCACAAGCGGATATGTATCTATGTATCAGTGTCTCTATATGGAGGCACCAGTGTACGCCATCCTCCCATGGGTCTTGATTATATCAGTAAAAATACACATTTTGAAGCTTCATAAATTATATTAGGCAAGACAGTCGTTAACGCATATTTTTTCTTGTAGAGATCTTTGGCATATCAAGGATGGAATGTTTCCTCTCTTTTTTATTCAGACCAAGAATATTTTCCAGGTTCAGAGAGCTCAAACTTTCCCCAAACTTTTATTTCCTCCAAGCAACCCAATCCCCTAACTCGAATTTGCCATGTATGACGTGCACAGCCATCTTGAGGAAGAACTGGGAAAATATCCTTGTTTACCATATCTTGGGCGAGAGTTTCTTGGTCCTATCTGCAAATTGAAAGGTTTTTGCAAGTTCTTGTCCCAGGAACATTTGGGAGTATCCTAAACAAGATCATAGCACATGGATGTAAGCAAAAACACACATCAAGAAAGCAAGAAAGCACCCCACCTCCAAATGCAGTAATGCACCCAAAGAATGAGTTTTTTTCCAAGGGACCTGGGCTCATTCCTCTGCCCACTGAGATGGACAGCGTAAAATGAACAGACTATGAGTTAATAAATAATATTTTATCAGTCTTATGGGCTTTTTCCTTTACTGATGTTTAAATAAAAATGTTTTATAATCCTTGCTAGATTTCTGGTTTTATTTACTCACGACCATCTGTTCTTTGTCTCTTTTCTCTTCTTCCAGGATTTGATTCCCCTCCGCCTGCTTGTTTATGTGTGGGGCAGCCCCTTCCCCACCAGCCGCTTCTTCTCTCCCAACTTGCTTTTCTTCCCTTACATTTTTGTGATCTGCTATTTTTCCCCAGCATGTTTTACATCTATGGGGGTATTTATTCTGTAGGTTTTCCTCTCATATTCTATGAGTGTTCTTCTTTCTCTGTGGCTTCGGGTTCATCTTGCACTAGCTCGGTCTTGCAGCCCGATCGAGCTTGGCCCTCCTGGAGGACAGGACAGAGGCACAAGTTGCTTAGTGGGTGAACCATGAAAACAGGTCGACACACAGAGTGCCCACCTATGTCCACCTTACCTCTGAAGACACCACAGAGTGTCGTTCTTGCTGTCGTGTCCTTCACATATGGGCTGGGGCATGTCCACAAGAAAAACTCATCGGAGAAGACCATTACACATCGAAATCAGTCCCTTAGCCATTTAAAGGGCGATACTTCTAATCAGTGTGCCTGAGAAAAAGACTATAGGCAGTTTTCCTCACATCCGTCACTTGCAAAGCTATGTTTTCAAAGTAAATGTTAAACACAGAAGATTGATCTGAGCTGTCCGAGGTGATCCATTGCATCTTTTCTATAGCTATCAATTAATAGCATGGAAGTTATTTTTTGTTCTCTCACAGCCAACTAAGTCGCAATTAATTGGCCATATACAGGACAGCTACTCCCGACTTAGGAAGATCTCAGGAAAATCACTGGGATGAAGAAAAATAGGGGTTGAGTGTTACTGAAAATAAACCTAGTTTTTAGACAATGAAAACATTTTATTCTCTAAGCTAAACCAGAGTGCATGCAGCCTGTTTCTGATTTCTGTTGCCCATGAAATTGAAGCAATGTATTCATCTTGATTTTCATGCTCATTGTCCCTATTAAAAAATTCTCTACATCAATTGCTCATTATTTGCTCAAGTTGTTTACTGTTAAGTTTGTATATGATTGCAAATTAAACAAGCACATTGAAACTCCATCTGCTAACACATGGTCACTATTCATTTCTGGCAAGGGCTGTTTTTCTCATTGAGCATTAAGAAACAACCTCAAGTATAACACTTGATATTGGAAAAGTGCTGTGCTTCAAATCTTCTTTTGGACGTAAAGTAAAGAGAGAAATTGTTCTTTTATTTTTCCAATAGAAAAAAAAACATAAAAACAAAATTAAAAAAAAGGTTTTAAGCTAAAACAAAAATTAAGATCCATTTTATGAAATTGATTAAATAATAGTGTTAGCTTAACAAAGGTAGGAAAGTAAGAACATCATTGACAACTGTATGTACAAATAGCCATGTGAATTTGATTATAATTAAATTATAGGTATGCCAAAATTATCATGGTATGAGTCTAGATTACACACACATATATATATATATATAAAACAATCATTAGAAAGGATCTGTTTTTGGAAGATTACTGCCTGATGCTTTCTGAAGACCTGACTCTGTCAGGGTGTCTCATTTTGAGCTGAGGGGTAAATCCTGCTGTTAATGAAGAAAACATCCTTCACTCAATGAAGTGAAGCTGTCCTTGGCCTGGGGTGTCTAAAACTCATCCTCGCCAGCTGATAAATGTGCTGGGTCTTCGTTGGGGAGGACCCACTGCAGCAACTGGCCCTAGCATGGGACATGCCCGTGCCACAGCCACCCTGAATTGCCAGTGAAGGTAAATTCCCTTTGAGGAGCTCCCCTATGAACAGGATTACCTGGGGCAAGACATGGCATCATGCACTGCCAGGGCTGACAGAACAGTGCGGGCAGGTGAGACGGCTGAGGGCATCTCGCTGAAAACAAATTTGCTTAAAACACTGGTGCAAACCCAGCACAAGTACCGCTGAGGAAAGGGGAAGTGTTAATATTTCAAGCCACTATAAAAATCTAGTGTTTTTTTTAATGAATTTCTCATTCAGCAGCGTCAAAAATTACTTTTGCTAATCCATAAAATATGAACAAGGCCAAATTTCTTGTCATAAACACAGCCAAAACCATGGGCAGTTTTGCCTCGTGTAGACAGGAATGGTTACCATAGTAGAAAGTCAGTGTCCTGAGGGTGGTTAAGAAAATGAAGCATCATGAACTCCTGAATTCATATTACTGCCTGTTATTTTGACAGTTTATTTATAAATGTGACTTATATGAAGGAATACATTAAGGAAGTAACTTGCAAATATTCAAGAGTTTTTGAAAATACTTCAACGGTTAGTTTATTAGAAATTAAAAACAAAAAGAGAAGTGTTCTTTCTGAAGCCGGTCAGTAAATAGCTGACCATACATCAGTGTTCCCTTTCAGAATAGTTTCAAAACCTTACTGAAATTAAAAAAAAAAAGGGAGGAAGTGATTGTATGTGTGTGAATAAGGCTGAGAGAAGCAGAGATCACACTGATTATGACTAATAAGTTCCTCTATTAAAGGTCTTGACCAAAGGCTGTGATGGCATAAATTGGTGCTATAATTAAAAAAATATTTTAAGTAGACAGGATTTTCTTGATAGAAAAATGCGTTTTGGCTGAAGTCTTTTAAAAGTCGTATCGATCTTGACTGAAGTGCAAGCTCTTCCCAAAATTAATCTTGAAAGTGATTGCTTGGGACCATTTTAGAGTTTTGCATCAGAATTTGCACTGTTAATTTTATCTAGTATAGTTAATTTTATTTTGTAGATTTTTTCATCTTCATGTTAATATGATTTTACTATTTCTTCTTTTGAAAAAACTGTACTGCTAACATTAGCAAGTCATGTTGCCAACATGCAAAATGCCCTGCTATAAAATAAATTGGAGAAACATGGTTTCCAGGGAGAATAACTTGTAAATTAGTCCTAAGATGCCATCCATTAATTTAAAAATACAACTCCAGTCATCAGCTCATCTCCCAGCACGACATGCGAATAAGAAAAATGGGGGCCATGTGTTACCTGGTCACATGGATACAGGATGGGAATGGATGAGAATATAGGATAGGAAATCCTGCTTCAGAGTCAGGGCAAGTTCCGGAGACGTTCATTGCCATTCCAATGCATCTGGCCCTGGAGAAGGAAATTTCTTGCCACATTTTTCTTCCTGGCACAGAGCAAGCTCTGTTGTAATATTTTGCCTCTGTTGCCCAGCTGTGGGTCATGCCTGGCTGCAGTTTGGGGGGAAGAAGGCTTTGGGCATAGGAAGGAAAGGCAGTGTCCCCATAGTCTTTGGTGTGGACTGTCACCAGTTTCAAGGTGGGTGGCATGGGCTCCAGTAGCGCTGAAACCAGATGGGACTGCAGAAGAAGCAGACATTAGGGGAAGGATGGACATGAAGGACCTGTTTCTATGGAGCGGGAGGCTACAGCAGTGCATGGAGAACACAGCCCATCATCCCAGAGGGATGAGAAGTGCATGTTGCCTTCCCAGCACAGTGCCAGCATGTTCCAGGCCATGAGCCATGTGGTGGAGGGAGATTTCCACCCGAGCTCCCCTTGACAAGGGGTAAAGCTTCTCTAGAAGTGAAAGTAAATTACCCGCACGTCAGGACTTTCCCAAAAGGAAGACAAACCTCACGAAAAAAAAAAAAAAAAGCCCCCAAATGACATCTATCCCCTTCCAAAGAAAAAAGCCCTCATCCTGAACCTCTAATTAAAATATGAAGATTTGGTGTGGAGACCAGCAGAAGGCTTCGTTGTTATGAGTCAGCTCGTGGGGAAGACGTCCAGCATTTCAACAGAAGAGCAACAAACTATCGATTACTGGCTTCCAGCTAGGAGAAAGCACTGTGCAATGTTCCCTGGGCCACACTTCGATGCTTTGACACTCAGGAACATCAGCACCAGCCGGGCAGCTCTCCAAGCATTGCTGGTGGCCAGACTGCGGCTTCCTTGTCACGGGGACAAACCCCGAGCCACCTCACCATGGGACACCCTAGTGCTGCTGAGAGGGAAGTGTGGATGGGACGGAGGTTGGGTCCCCACGCTGGGGCTGGCAGCGACTGCTGGCACCTCCTGAACCTGCCCCTGCCCCAACAGTGGCACTCTGACCTGCCCAGAGATGCTCATCCAGCTTCTGCATGAGAACTTCCCTCTTCATTTCTAAGCATCTCCGGCTGCAAGCTGTCCACTTCTTATCTCACCCCCCACAAGCCATCTACTCTCTTTGCAGACATGCACCTGTTCCAGCTGGACCATGGCCTCTACTCTTGCAGATCATCTTTCAAATCAGGCAAGAGAACATTATTCTTACATTTTCCTTCTTCAATATCCATCTTTTACAGAAGCTGCTGTACCAGGTGCTTGGTTCCTGCTGGTATCCAGCTGAAGATAAAATTTCTCCATTAAAAAGCAACAACAAAACCAGTGTTTCTGAAAGCAGAGCTCTTGTACTGTACCTCATATGCTCAGAGCTCACAGTTTCCAGGAACAACGCTGGAGTGTATGAGTACACCTTTCCGCGCAGCACTATGCAGAAAGTACTGGTTTTAGTACTGTTTTGGTTTTTTTTTTTTTTTCTGTTCTATGCTACAGACACATGCAGTGGCGAATTCAAAGGACAAGCCTGCCTTTTATTTTTCAGTGAAATTCAATTTTATGCCAGTTGGCCCAGGCACTGTATATTGTCAAACAAGCAATGGATGCTGGGCACCCGAGCGCATATATATATAAATGAAGTCAGTAACCTTGTCTTCTTTTTATGCTATAGTTGGCTCTATTTTGGCATAGTTTTATGCTATGACATAAAGTTAACGACCTGTTCTAGATAAAAATAGAGCCTCAGAGCCAGTGAATTTACTTGTAAATTCATACAAATACCATGAATACTACTTGTGAGAAAAAAAGAGCAGAAAAACAAAAAGAATAGCCCTTTTTCCAGCATTTGCTAAGAGAATTAAAAAGAATACCTATGTCTTCACCTTGAAATTAGCTAAATTTTGATTCACATAAAACCTATTCGTTGAACTAACATAGAAGAGGAAAGTATCCTGCTGCTGAAATAAACAAGTGCAATTTGAAATTTGCATCAGCCCCAAAGGATTTCCTGTCTTCTCTTGATTTGGATGGAGAGTTGAGAGGAGTTACTTGCACGACTTCCAGTGCCGGTCCATGCAGGGATGGACGAATCTTGTGCCCTTGGTCTGAGATCACAGAAGCCCAAGCCTCAATCACCAAGGACATTTAAGCATAGGACTCCAACTCCAAACACAAATAAAAATATACCTTTGTGGAAACCCAGTGAGAAGATAATTAGTTGCATAACATGGATGCTTATGGCCAAACCTTCCTTAAAATACCACCCAGGTAAATCAGCTTCCTAGGCAATACATGAAGAATACTGCCATTTAACTGCCCTGAAGCAGCCAGCAAAAAAATGCTGGAGCAGACTGCCAAAGACCTAGATGTGCTGATGGAAAAAATTAGCCTCAGTACATTGGCATCTGGAGCCTGCAACTGCCATCCAAAAAGAAAAGGGACTAGTGCTGTGGAATTGGTAATTGCACTCCAGCAGTCTACCGCAAGTCTGCTGTGGCTTTGTCGTTAAAAAAAAATTAAGTGTTTTTAATTAAAATATCAGGCTCTGAAAGTACA
>NW_010580197.1:54887-71271 GCF_000705375.1 Tinamus guttatus
AGTTTCTGTGTGTGTGTGTCCGAGGCTAATAAGCAGACACACACATACACGAGTGTGTGTGCCTGAGCCTTGCTGCTTTTGTGAATATTTGTTTCTGCGTTAGCTCTGTGTCCATTTCACAAGGAATTATACACTCCATTTACTCAAGATTCCAATGTATATTACTTGGAAAATAAAAGCAGTTTCAGAGCAGAGACCATGTTTTAGCAGTTATATTCCCTTTTTTCTATTTTCCCACCTTTTCTGTTTTTTTTTTGTTTTGTTTTGTTTTTTTGGAGGGGAGTGGGAGAAGGGTTTAGATGCAAATAACCCTATTAGGATCCCCCAAATAGGATTGTAGCTTAAACAACAAGGATGGGGCAGCCAATAAAGACCAGCCAGATTTTGGAAATGTGCATAGTCATAAAAGGAATCAGGATACGTAAGCACTAGCATTGCGGTTATCTGCATGCTCTGAGGTTGCTTTCCTCCTGATGGCCAGGTTGGGACACATCCTTTTCAAGATTTTGCCCTCAGGCCTTCAGAAGTCCTTTCCCTCAGTTTAGCAATGTCATTTGCTTCTCAGTTCATGTGGCGAAGATTCAGGAATATCCACATTTTTTTTTTCATATAAGTAAAAGAATCATTGCATTTCTGGTACACCAAGGGCGGGTATAGGTTAAAAACATCAGGCTTGGCAGGTATCTAGTTCTCAATGAGGAATATGCTCATCACTAAGCTAACTATTTTGAAGAATTCAAGAGGTTATCGAAGGCAGACAGGAGCCTAACACGTGGTGCTCCCTATACTCTGTTATTCCAATTATCCATGAATCTACTAAAAAATGAAATCTCTTCTCCCCGTGCGCTACTAAGGCAGTGTGAGCGAGCATATTGTTTTATTGTTTGTCCTAGAAGTCGATGGGACTCCTCATGCGCCTAAGGTTACGGGAGCGCTTAAGTGCTTTGCTGGACGATGTCCTAATGGACCATATGTGCCGCCACAGCTCCTTGGGAGCGGGATGAGCGGGAAGCAGCACACATGCCGTGCAACTCGGCCACGCTGCATTCCCAGCTGGCCCTCCGTGCTGTTTGTGTCTATGTGATATGATATCAGCTTCGCCTTCTGTAAACAGATGAGCAAGCTGGAGATCATTTCCATGCCACCATGGAGTAATCACTGAAGGAGGCAGGTAGCTCGACCTCCTGGAGCTTTTTAGATGGGATGCGAGCGATAAGGCAGCAAGCGCTAATCTTTAGAGTCAATTTTTGTAGGCTTTTTAAACTGCAGATGAGAACACGTTCATGATAACTCTCAAAACTGGCTCACCTGTTTCTAGAAAACTAGCTCAAACATAATATGGGGCACCAACAAAATGTGTTCGATTAAGATTGAGCTGATAAACGTGCACTGGAAAAAAGGCAAAGGTTTATGTCAGGAGAAGCACTGATTTAGATACCACCTTCCTCAGAAAAGCACTTGGACAGGTAGAGAAGTAAAGCAGGTACCTGGCTGCTTTGCTGAATCATAACCATGACTGTGGAGCACTTCGTTTACTCTCAGCTATGTCTGTAGGTCTTGGGATTACTTTTGCTTTCACAGAGTAATCGCTTTTCTGCATCAGCCAGAAGGTATTACCAGTCCCACTGCTGAGATTGCGAATTAATTTCTGTAACAAAAGCAAATTCCTTTTCCCTCATCTTGTTTTTTGAAGCGCCCTGGATGTTTTATTTCACCTTTCAAACTTGCATTGAGTGCTTTGGCTTTCTGGCCCACTGGAGGTAATTTGTCAAATAATAAAAAAAAAAACTTCTATTGGGATGCAGAATGCTCAGTAACAGCAACCCTCTTGCAAAGACAGGGAATCCCTAACTCACTGATTTGCATTTCAACAGCAAAATTTACCTTCAGCAAGAAATTAATAGAAAGTATAAGCGTAAGCTGTAGAGGGGAAAATAAAAAAAAGCAAGAAACAAAAAACAAGCCTCATATCCCCCAAATCATTAATTTCCAACCTTCTAGTGAAGCAAAGTCATGTTTGTCCTGAGGACAGAAAAAGAAACCACACTAAGTTTATATAAAGCTACATGTGGAAACCTCCCATGGTAACAAAATGAGTAATAAAAATCAACTATCGATGAAAGTCCAAACATTCATCTTTAAAATCCTCAAATGGCAAATTGCACATCACAGGCCTCCTCAGCCTTCTGGCCAGAGCTCTGCACATGGAAACTGCCGCATGCAAACTAAAACCAACGTGTTTGTTTAATTCTGCAGTCAGGGCAAGCCTTTTTTTTTTTTTTTTTTGGTAAATCAGGCTTTTTTTATCACATGCTTTCGTCCACCATTACCTATGAAGGTTTTAATCATTGAGGATGGTGGAATTAAGACAGCAAATTCCTTCTTCCCTTGTATGTAAAGAAGAGAACTCTGCAATATTCCTTTAAATAAGCCAACAAACTAATATAACAATACCAACAATAAATAAGCCAAAACTCAGGACATCCCTCCCTGCTTTTCCTGCCTGGCAAGGCCAGGGCAAGACAAAGCCAACGAGGTGGGATTGACAGGCCTTGGGGGTTTTGGTAGCATTTCTGCCTCCCTGATCTCCTTGTTTGATGCTCTGGCGATGGGAATGTCTGCAGCGCCCGGCCTTGGCACTGGCAAACAATCAGTGTCTCACTGAGCAGTTTTATTAAAGAAAGACATCAGCAAGACCTTGACATAACTCTATTTGTTTATTGATTTGCCATCAGGCAGCAAGTCAACTGATGTTTTATGGAGTCATGCACAGACTGTCTTGCTATGAGGAGCAGCAGAAGGGGTTTGCCAGGCATCAGAACTTTTTTAGCAGTTCTCTTCCTCAATCTGTTTTGAGGTGGTGGTAATTTGGGTCTTTCCCCTGACCCACTTTGGTAAGCAGTGGTGAAACCATGTGAAATGGCCATTTTTGGTAGCCTTTAATTGTGCATTTCTGCACAAGACATTTTGAAGTTTCAGTCGAGTTAAAGACTGAAGTTAAAGATCGATCATGAACCCTTTCTTTTAAACAAGCCATTACAATTTCCCATTATATTGTTGCAGTGGACTGAACATAGCAGCAAACCAAATCCTAAATCCATAAAAGCAGTAAATTAAATGTGGCTCCAGTGGTTTTGGAGCTTGACCAACAAGTTATCTTTATTAATGCATTCAGGGAAAAGGTCTCATTTTATTACATTATTTTCTTAATGATAAAGGCAGTAATGAAATCTCAGCACAACACACCAAAGGAATCTCAGTTTGCTGGCAACTGGGTCAAATTTTTGTGCATGTGTGCTTGGTACAGGGTTAAGACTTGGCAGTGTCCAACTCACTGACTTCTGTCTTGAAAAGCACAGTCTTTTGCTGCTTCTCTGTGCTTGCAAGCTGACATTTTCTTGGCCTCAAATGAAATTTTGACACATAAATCCCACATGTCAAATGATATTGTAAAACAAGCATCCAAGTGTCAGCACATAGCCCAATAGTCTAGGGAGTAGAGAACAGAATAAGGAACACCTTTATGGAGGCTTTCATCTGCATCCAGCCATCTGCAAGTAATTTGAAACCAGTTTCGAATGGAGCTAGGTTGTTTGGCCTCTTAGCACACACAAAGCCAAAGCAGAAGTTTGGAGTCTTCATGGCTTTTATTGACTTGCTAATAAGTAGATAAAGCTTTTGTTTTCCAAAACTGTTTTCTCTCAGATAGACCACTCCAAAGAAAGCCTAATTGAAATTACAGAAATCTCTTGCAGAGGGCCACAGATTCCATTTCCAAATAGCCTGCTGATCCTGAAAGCCCTCATGAAGATCCTTTAATTTGCAAAGCAGGACCTGTGGCTTCGGTACTGATGAGCTGTTTTGTTTGACTTTGGGAGACACTAATGGTACCAAGCTCCTACAAAACATCCCTAACAAAAGAGTGTGGATTTACATGATGAAGGGCTGGCCCAAGACTCACCATTAAATAGTGTAGGGGTCTTCATGCAGCTGCTTGCTGCAATGGGTACTTTGCAATACCTACTTTTTTTCTGTACTACTATTGGAAAAACAGAAATGCAGGAAAGGCACAGTTTAATGGGGGTCTCAAGGGCCTTCACCTGTGGCAGACTTGGATTTAGCAGAAATAAGCTGTAGATTCAATGCAATATTTTGGATATGAAATCTGTTATGAATTTTAGACAACACAAAACCTGGACCTTAAAGCTTTAAAAAAGAGCAGGATTCATCTGTGTTCCCAATAGTAAAGGGTCTGGAATCTCAATATGTTGCAACTATCAGTGCAACTGAGGAAGTGTAAAATTGGGTATAGTGAAACACAACTGAGGTTTAGAAATTTCCCCTAAAATATAACTGGTGTGAAGAGGTGAAAAAGGCAGCAGATTAGAAGTAACACTATGCTTAAATGCAACCAGCTACATCTATCTATCAATCAATCAGCCAAATATAAACTATTTATATACTTTTAAATATATACACATACATTTTACATTCATATAATATTTGTATACATATTTTATATAATTATATACCTACTCATGTCCTGCTCAGATGAGCAGGACAAAACTGTATGTGTAGAGCCAGGTAGTGGCTTGAGCATTTTTAGCCCAGGAAGCTTTTTAGCAGTGCTCACTGTACCTGGTGCTTGGGAAGGTGCCAGGACTTGGCCATTTCCTCCTGCAGGTGCTTAAAGGGGTGATTTGGACTTCATCAACAGCCGGAAATTCCTCCCCATTGTGCTGATTGTGTCTAAGAGATAAAAAAAAAAAAAGACAGTAAGAGAAGGTATGTAAGGTGGCACAAAACACACGATGCCGATTTTGAAAAGGAAATACTAATGAGAAAGGAGCCAGGCAAAAGAAATTCAGTTGTGAAATTCTCGCATGCCTGAGGGTTTTAGAGATGTCCCTTCCTCCTACTCATATTTATATTTATTCTGTTTATTGCACTGTGTTTTGGCTTGTTTGGGTAATTTGTGGTTCAATGCATGTGCAAGCAAGGGGGAAAGAAGCCTTCACACCCTGCCATCTCTAGGGTTGCTAAGGTCAACCTGAACTTGCTTGTACACATGTACACATAGATGCACATGATTTTACAGAAGCTTCCTGCTGTTTTTCTGTTCTTACATGTGTGTCTGTGGTGAGGTATAGTGAATTATGTGGTGTGTGTGAGTAGATCACCTGCGTGCCTCCTGCCTCCGCCTCACTAGGAGACTTGCAAGTAAAAGGCGCTTCTTAAAACTTGTGGTCACAGCGCTCTTTCCTTTCTCCCTGGAGTTCTTACCACCAAATGTGTTTTAAAATGCTGATCGATACTTAATCCTTGGCCAGCAACATGCTTGAGACATCTGAGATGTACACGGGGTTCTGCATGCTGGGTAAAATCCAGAGCTGACGTACACATTTTTCTTCCGACTTAGACCCAAACAGACAAGAGTGTAAGTTGGTGTCAGTTACATGTCAAGAACTAGAAAGAGGGTTAGGAAGATGTGATTTAAAAGAGGCCTAAGTATCTGTCTCTCTGTATTGCTTGGCAGTAAGATTTTTTCCTAGCTCACTGGTCTGTACCTCTTTTTTTTTGTCTTTTTTTTCTATTGCCCCTTTACACTAGTGAAAAATGTGAACTTGTGTGTTTTTATGTCATGTGAGGCAATGCACACTGGTATTCCTGATCTGCTGCATCTATTTGAAACATATACTATTCTCAGGGGTTATATGAAATAATAAAGGAGCTGTCTTTAATCTCTCTGAAGGCATTATGCTGAAGAGATATTTTTTTACTGTTAATGCTATGACTACATAAACCAATAAAATATAAAATATGAAAAGGTAGTAACTGAATTCAAAACATTTGCCTACTAACATGATTTCTGTTAGGTGCTCTGATGGTGGTAGCAGAAATTTGGAAATACTTGAAATTTACTATTGCCTCCCATTCTTTATCTTTCTTTAAGGATTTTCTTGCTTTCCCCTTCCTCCCCCAACACGTAGCTGTTGACTATGGGAATTCTCGGTTTTGCACAAAGACCCCTTATTGCCTATTCTAACGTGGCCAATTTTCCATCTACTTTTTGGATTCCACAATGGCTCCAGATTTTTTGTGACCAAATTTAGCTTGTAGGGTTGAGAATATGCACAAGAACAAAGAGTAATGATGTAATTTTTCCCTAAAATGTTAGGAGCTACTGAATGTGTTTAGACACAAGTCTGATCTTCATTAAAATTGTTCACAAGACAGTGGTAGGGAAGAAACAAACCTAAGCTCTGAAGTGGAGGAGAAAGAATACTTAAGAGGCTAGAAGAGAGCTTAGAGGAGAAAATTTCAGCCTACGTTTAAACCTGTAATGCTGAAAATCTGCGTTCAGCTGCTCAATAACCTCATGAGCCTCCCTGTGCTCCTCTGCTCCTCTTCAGCCACCTCTGAGAGACAAGGTTTCCCTCCTCCTAGGAGGGTAACACCAGAATACATCTGTTTGCTCCCAGGAAACTTGGGAGACTTGCAGAGCTGGGAAAGGATTTCCAGAGCTTTTCCTGTGCACTAGAGCCAGGTCAGTTATACTGATGTTGTTCTTCACAAAAGCCTGCCTTATTTGTCCCTAACTGCAGCAAGGCCAAAACCTCTGCAGGAAAGGCAACTCGGCACTGCGCTCTCCATCTTCTTGGAGAGTTTTCCAAAATGTCTGATTTGAGTCCTCTTAGCTGCAAGCTAAGCCCACCACATCTCAGGCTGTTCCCATGGATGTGAAGAACAATTTATTGCTTCCCCTTGAAGCACCACAGCCTTTTCCATAGCGGAGGGTTGTTGTTGTGTCCTTTCCGGGTCTTTTCTTCTCAAGAGCCTCCTGAGCAACCTCAACTTGTCCAGCTGTTTCTCAGAGGTCATGTCTATGTGATGAGTTTTGTTGCATCCCTCCTCTGGACTCTCTCTAGATTTTGTGTATTTTAGCGGGTAACTATTAAATATAAAATGTGGCGATGTAAAACGTTGCTCTTGGCACTTGTAGTTATTCCAAGTTCTTGAGACTTTCAGGCAAGCCAGGATTTCTCCACAGCTGTCTGGGCCATTCTGTCCTCTGAGGAATGCATGTGGCAAGAAATCCATACACAAATTGTGCTTACAGCAGTGAATATGGGAAAAGGGAACATATGTGAATGTCCTCTGACAGTTAAACAAGACAGACAGTGAAAGGATGTTTTACAGGGAGAATAGTTACAGTAACGTGCTGAGAAAAAATAAACATATTTAATTCTCCTGGCAGCCAATCACCTTGCAAAAACGCATCCCCTCCACCAAGAGGAGGCCTCAGACAAGGTCAGGGCAGTGGTACCCAGAAAGCAAAAATTTTGAGTTTTGGAAAAATCTTGCAGCAATGCCCTGCTGTTTCTGCTGAAGTGCCCAGCTTGAGGAACGAGGTGCTCCAGGGAGCAGTGCCGGCAGATGGTGCTCCAGCCCATGTGGATCCCGGCCTAGGGACGGCAGCTCTGCTTTCCGGTCCTGAAGGGCATGTGCTTCATCCCAGCCTCCACCCTGCCGTGTGGAGGTCTGGCACGGAGACACTTAGAGCGTTGAATAAATTGGTGAGGACAGACTCAATCTGACTATCAAATACGTGCAGTTAATTGTTAATGGCCAGTCTGCAAAACGGAGACAGACATGTAAGGTCTGTGACAAACTTGGTGGGAAGAAGCAACAGCCTGAGGTAAGCACAAAGTTCTTGTGGCAGCACAGAACACAGGGAAGGAGGTAAATAAATTCTTTAAAAATATATTTATTTACATATATTTTCCTAACTCAAAGGAGATTTCAGGAAGTACTGCATGTTTTTTTTCCTCCACTATTATGCTGTAACAATTGATAGAAGCTCAGATTAGAACTGTTCCGCACTAACTAAAGCTGTAAGATACTGAAACACATCCTGTAAGTTAGCAGTCATGCTTATTCCAATGTTTTATTGGCAACACAACTTGATGCTAGCTTTGTGGCAAGAGGGCAGTGACTCTTTCGCCAAATCTCCCTATGCATCGATCCCTTGGTCTCCAGTAGCTTATTTAATGTCAAAGAACTCAAATTTAGAGGGTAAGTATAGGAAAAAAAGCAAATGGCATGCTTAAACCCATTCTCACTAAAGAAGGGATTGGCCCTTCTTTACCAGAATAAATTGTATCAGTAAATAATTGCTCACTCCATTTTTTTTTTCAAAGAAGCACTAAAAACACAAGTCAACTTTAACATGCCTACATGGAACTTCGGTGTAGTCAGTAAAACTTTTTGAAGCATAAAATAATAGTAATTATTATTACTATAATTATTTTTACATCCAGTCTTTCTCCCTGGTGTTGTAGTGAGATCTGCTCTTGTCCCTTTTCCTGCATCTAGATTGGGCTAAAACATCATTCACTTAAACTTGAAGAGTAATGTGTAATATGGGAAAAGCTTTTTTTTTTTTTTTCTTGGAGCATTTCAATCCTTGGCTTTTGAGAGTCAGTATCAATTCCAAGCTTTGCAACCTTTCCATGTCATATAGAGAGCAGGGATTTAAATAAGACTAGGTAATGATCTAGTTGCAGCCCAAAGGAAATGAATCTGAGCACTCCATGATATTCACTAACTTTGTTCCCTGTTGTTTCTAGGGGTGGGATCAAGCTGCAAAATCTCATTTCTCTTAGCGCTGTAGTGATTTGGGCTTTTGGAGATAGGTTTTTACCTTATCTCACAATAAACGTAATACATAGCCATAAACACTGGACTGTCAAAATACCTCCTGCTGGGGTGGCCAGGCATTGAACAGTCCTTCACCCAGATATGTGTTTTATGACTAATTTTAAAAAAAATATATAAGCTGGGCATGAGTCTGAATCCAAGGTTTAGAGCAGAGACATGGGAAAGCCCAAATCTTCATGGCAATCTGCCTAGTGTGAGTGTCCCACAGGAGATGTGCATGCTGGTTGCTCTGGTGTATGGCCAGGAACACGCAGAAGAGATGAGCTGCCAGAAAACCTTAGGATATATCTTCAAAAATATGTACATATTCACAAACAGAGACAGCTGGGCCCACCAGTGCTACCAGCACCAAATGAGCATGTTTGCAAACCAGGGAAGGCATCTTGAACCCCCCAAGAGGTTTTAGGATCAGAGGAATGGAGTTGCAGCTTGCTTGGAGCAGGAGTCAAATCTGCTTTGGGAGGTTGTGTATGCGGCCAGTGAGCATCTCCCTGAGCTGGCTGTTTCCTCACCTGCTCGGTGCTTTGCCCTCTCTGTATCAGCCCTTCTGCATTTAATCCATCCTTAGGGCAGCCAGGGCTGGGGACGAAGCCTGCGTCCTGCGCTGCTTGTCTGCCTCCCTGCTCTGGTTTATCTGTTAAGAGATCAGGACAAGAAAGAAATTGCTTCCACTCATTATTTAATCTCTGAAGTGAGTTTTAAATGATGCTGATCTACTGCCATGGGTCCATGATGCTTAACATCCCCCCTGCCAGCCTTGCCAATCTCACACTTCATTTACAAGCACCGTGATTTTGATATAAACCAAAATGACTCTAGAGCAGAAAATCAAATCTCATGCTAGTAACCCTCTGGCTGAGTAATCTTCGTATCACAAACCCCAGTATGTGAAACTTGAATCATGCCATTTCCATCAGTAAACCTTCATCCTCCACAGACAAGCTGTGCAAAGAGCTGCTTAGCCAGACAAGCAGAGAGTCATCACGGTGTATGCGTGAGTGCTGGGCTGCGTGAAACATATCATTTGCCAAAAATGTTTTGTTTTCTTTTGCAATTGTTTCTATTTTTATTACTTCAATCGAATAATATTTCTAAAAATAATAGCATTTCAAAAGAAGAACACCAAAAGATTTCATTTTGAAATGTTTTCAATGTGTATAATTTCCTTCTTCATATACCCTCTTGTTCTGATGCAAGCAACTTGGGAAAAAGGGGTTTTGCCTAAAGGTTTCTCTCTCTGGTTTTCACCTAAAATTTTTTGATACCTCTCAAAATTTTTTTCCAGCTAGACCCATACAACTATGTGTTCAGCATCAATGCATCTTCCAAAACCGCTCCTGGAGCTTTTATTGTTATTTATGATGCGTATTAGCACCCGTGGGATTAGGGATTCTTGTCTGAGTAGGTAATAAAAATACAGTCTTCATCTCTGAAATCTCACCATTTCTAACATCTCTGAGGGATTTTGAGGCATGAAATAATTCAGGTCTGCTATTCTGTTTGTAATAGCTTGTTAGTTAATTCTCTGAGTGATATACATAAAATGCTGGATACTGTGATGGAGGCAGCAGTCCTGACTTCCGAGGAACTGTATTTTAACATTTACCAGATTCAGATCTCCTTGTTTTCTCAGTATCTCTGCTCTAGACTGGTCTCATGAAAGACAAATGAATGAGCTATAAGAAATTCACACCATGCAACATTACTGCAAGTAATAAATCTGCTGCAGTAGAGGAATTTGTGTAGAAATAATAAAAGTATCGGATGCTAAGAAGAAGTAAAACCAGCTGTGTAATATAAAAGAAAATCTTTATCCTCATCTCGCTGGCGAAAACTAATTCAAACAAAATCCATTACATAAATCACACACTTGAAATTATTTACATAAAAACAGATGGAGAGTGTTCCTACTGAGATAATGATGTTTTAGCAATGTACGTCTTCCACAGAATCACCACCGCTCCGAGAGCAGCAGGGTTTGTGCAGCTTTTGCTGCAAGTGTAAATCTCGGAGAGCCCCTGCGCGAGCACCCACTGCTTGTCATGAACCAAATTATTTGCTTTGAAAGACCCAAAGTGTTTCGAGGGTGAGGCGAGTTAGGCTAAGTAGTGTTTGCAGTGGGTTCTCAAGTGTTCTCAAGTTGCTGTTAGACCAAGGTAGAGGCAAGGTGAGAATGGCTGGATGCAAGTGGCACCGTGTGCGCTTTAGCTAGGAAGTGAGGATCGCTCCTCAATCACAATAATTGGAAAGCAGGATTTGAAACTGATCTCCTGCTCCTCGTTATGCCCTCTTTTAAAATCAGAAAATGAAATCCCTGCAGTTTCCACCTTGGTTCATGGTGGTTCCCCCTTGTCGCAGCTGGGCAGAAACCCTCTGTGCAGCAGCTGATTCCTCAGCTCTGGAGTTACTTCCCAAAGCTCTTCCAAGGGGTGTCAAGACTTGGTCTTCAGAGCATACTGCTCCTGTCAGAGCAGCAGTGGTGAGTTCTTCCGCATAATGGAAATACATGCTGTCCCTTTAAAAATGTATCATAAAAATGAATGTTCGTAAAATATGAGTTAAGTTTCCATATACCTTAATCAAATTCTGGAGGGTCTCTGGGGGGCAGCGCTCTCGCTGCAGCTGTGCAATGTGCAGTATGTTCCAGCACTGATTGAAAATATTTTTGTGCTTCCTTCGTTTTTGCCAGTGGAAACCCCAAGGCGCTCTCCACTGGCTGACGGCGCTGCTATTTGGGGTGACAGTGATGGGTCGCAGAGAGGGTGCAGAGCACTAACTAGCACACTCGAAGTGAGCAGGGTCCCAGCACCGACTGTCAATCTCAAAACCTGCAGGATAAAACGTGTCTGTCTTTCCCATTGCCTATTTTTACTCCACAGGGGAACGGGCAGGACCAGGCTTGCACGAACTATGGAGATTGTCTGTAAAAGCAATAGTGTGATTGGGAGCCATAGTTTTTAGCATGCTGCTTTTTATGGAGCTGTAGGGTTTCTGGACTTGCTTGGTTCCTTTCTTTTTGCCTTGCTGCTTTTCCAGCATTGTCTCGCCCTGGCTGTCCAGTTAGTCCAGTTCAGTGCCATCAAAGTGGGACCCAGGGCTTGTCCAGAGCCTTTGATTTCTTCCCAGTTTGAGCATCTCTACCTATGCTAAAATTCTCACCAAAAAACACATTATTCTTCTGCTCTTTGCTCTCTTCTAGAGCTAGGAAATCTCCCTCTCTGGGACCACAAGAGCTCCAGGTTTATGGGCAGCAGTAGCTGTGCATTTTTGACCTCATTTAGACACTGCATGTAGCATCATGTTTTAATTACTGATTTGGGAAAGGTGTCCTGATCTTTTGGGTGCATGAAGAGTATACATATCCTTCAGCTTCAGACTTAAAAATAAATAAAAAACAATAGATAGGTAAATAGACAAATCAAAGCTTAGCCAGAAGACCTGGGCTTCAAAGGAAGCAAAAGTCAAAGCTAATATTGGAAGACTCTGACCAAGAGACTCTGAACTGGGAGCTGTCCTGCTGCACGTTGGTGGAGGTGACGGGTGCTTTTCAGGCTGCGGAAGGCGAAGCCCTTGTGTGGGTGCAATGCTCTCGGGCATGGATGCTGCATGCTGGCACATGAGCAATCCCCGCGATGCCTGCAGGACTGCTCCCTCCCAGATTTGCGTGCCCAGGACCAGTGCTGAATGCCACCAATGTGCATAATGCGATGTGCGTAATAGCTCTCAGATGTGAGCGATCCGGGATTTCGAAGTCTTGGCATTGGAACGGCAACCATCCATCACTTCCCAAATGACACTGGCGGCGGCTTTTCAAAGGGTTACAGAAATCAGACATCTGCCAGTGGGAGATGGTTCTTCATTCACGGCATATTTTCCAGTGTTTTTTGTCCAAGCCAGTTTTAAAAGATTAAACAATTAGGTTTCCCTCTACCATTTCTCTTGGGTGGATATTCCACATATAATAGATCTCGCCATTAGGACATTTTTCCTAATATTCTGCCTGAATTTCTCTTTATTATCTTGCTGTCTCAAGAACACGTTTTGGTTGTATGTCACTCTCAAATGCAACAACAAGTCAGCATTTTAACATCTAGAACACTCAGTCCCTCAAGTGACCTCGACTTGAAGTTCATTTTGCTGTTTGGAAGATTTGTCAGGCTGCTTCACCATTTCTCTCCAGGCATGACTTTATTTTTATGAGCTACCAAACTCATCCGTTTATTACTACTGGCATCCATTCTTGAAGACATAAGAAACGATCCAATTTTAGACATCACCTGAACAAAGGCACTTAGTGAATGAATGGAAACTGTGATTAGCATCCCCACATTTCTCTTGAGCCTGACAGATATTTGCAAAATGGGAAATTTGATGAAAAACAATCTGCCTAGCAATGTCAAATTCTTACTAGTGCATTTCAAGGTTGATGATGATATCATTTATTCATGGTCAAATTTTCAGCTACAGCTGCTTTAAGCTTCAACCCATAAAGCCTTTGCCTGCAAGCCCACATCTGCTCACCCCCTGGATTGCTAGGGCATCCTTCCTAGGCTTGTGCATTCAGATCCATGAATTTTACAGCTAGAAGCAGTTTTCAGACGTGGTTGAGGCTGTCTGCAAATGTAGCCTATAATCTCTGTATTAATTTGTGTGCACCCATTAAACACAACTCATATCTAGAGTGAATATTGAATCAAAATAAACAGTACAAAGGAACACTTCATGCACTGTCCACTTTTTTAGAGTGGAAGTTGTCTTTTAAATCATTTAATTTAGTGCTCACTAAGGATGAAAAGTCTCACTCATTCAAAGCATACTTTTGGCTGAAACTATAAATGAAATGGGAATATTGATCTCTGATTTCTGCTGGAAAAGGGCACGGAAGCTGCTGGTGAGATTTGTATTTGTTTATAGGCTATGAATGAGGCTTACAAAGATGCTGAAAGCCTGTGAACCATGTATATTCCTCCCATAAAAGTAATTATATCCAGACACCAAAAAAACAGAGCTACTACAAAATGTTGCTACACAGATCCTTTCCCCACTAATGATTGAACATCTCAAGCATAAGTCCAGTTTTCTGAAATTTTGAAATATCTGTTGCTAAAATAATCTCACTGTCATTTCACCAGGTGCTCTCTGGAAGAATATTTTAAAAAAGGAGAAGGAAAGGTGCATATCTGTGACTTATATTTGAATTTTACTTTAAGTTCTTCCCTTGGAGTTGTACTGGCAGCAAGGGTTGCCAGCACTGGATGCTTTTTTCAATACTCAAAGCCAAACATTTAAGGATGTGCTGAAGCTGGGAGGGTTACAACTTTTGTAGGCATTTCTGAAAAGTTTATCACCATTGCTGCATTTGGCAGCATGTAGAAGTCCCTCAATGCTCTTTAATTTCAGAGGCACCTACACTAAGGAGTTTTGCAGCAATTTGCAAGTGGGCCAAGGCGGCTCTGGTCGAAATCTGCAGTCATCGCTTGGGTGAAGTTTCCATGCACTCTGATCAGCTTCATGTAACAGGGCTGTGTTTTAAAGAAGTGTTTTTGGTGTCCTCAGCAGCTGCTACTTTGAGGGCAAGTGGAAAGTCCTTGGAAGAGGTGGGAGGTCTCCACGGGTCATGGCACTCATCCCAAAGGTGGTTCGTGCCTTCTGTCATCGTGGTCATTGTCAATGGGACGTGGGTTTGAGGGGTATTTTTGAGATATTATTACCTTTGTAGAGATGGAATAGAGGATGTTTGCTAAGTTAGTGGGAATTAAAGTCATTATTTTAGCCAGCATGCTGGGAGA
Source organism: Tinamus guttatus (assembly GCF_000705375.1). The sequence goes on from NW_010580197.1 coordinate 69,398, forward strand.
GGAGGAGGGCTTTTTCTTTGCTTTGTTTTGTTTTGTTTTAATGTTGGTTGGATTGGTGTGCTAGAGGTTGTGAGTAGAGTCTGGGGAGAGGAAGGGAGGTTTGTGTGCAGCCTTTCTCACCGACCCGATACGTTGGAGTTATGGCAAATTGCCAGCAATCCTGGTGCAATGGAAAATGGCGTTTTCCGAGTGGATTTCCAAGAAGTGGAACCTTTGTGTGACCCGTTCTTGAGGGAGGGCTCCACTAGCTATTCGTGCGCCGTCGTCATTGCTTTATGTCTGACTTTGGTCATGGTCGCTACCAGGCTTGTGGTTAGTCTCTGATGGCTATAGTGAACATCCAAAAAACCCGACACACCTATGTGATGACTGATGGATTTACATGGGTGTCTAGAGACTTGTTGGGCTGGGTTGCATCTCCAGCACGACTCAAATTAATGAAGTGGCTTCACAAAGTTCAGTGGAGGTAAGCAGGTATCAAATATAAATATAACTGAGGGCTTCAAGTAGAATTATTTTAGACATTGATGTTGACAACTTTGTGTATCTGTGACAGAGGGTCACAAAATAAGGTCTGGCCTTATGTGATGCAGCCATAATGATATGCTAATAATAATGATGTATTTGGGGACCCACTCGGCAGTAAGTTCCTTTAGTTGATAAGGACAGTTGGTGTCTTTTAACTTGAGTATTTGCTCAACTGATGTCAACTGATGTCAGTCTTATGGCTCTCAAAGTTTTACTGATACTTCAGATGGGTTTCATTTCATCTTGCAAAATACCAAGGCCATCATGGGGAGCGGAAGAGGCTATAGGCCTTACTATCTTTACGCATCTGGAGCAAAGCTTGAGGTGAGCAATGAGTGAAGGGCATTAGCCAGGGAAGGAGTGCAGTGCCTGTTGGAGATTGAGAAGTGCACGTGCATCATCTGTGAGCTATTAAGCTCTCTTTGCTTTTGCCATCTAATATCCTTTTTCAGGAATGTATGTACTTCAAAATAAATTAGGCTGGGACGTGGTATCTTGTATCTGTCTTAACTCATGTCTCTCTAAAAGAGGACATTTCCTGCTCCTGGAGCTCAGACCTGCCCAGAAGCCGTGACAAGACATGGAGCCAATATCAGCTATTCTCGGGCAGAGATGACAAACTCATCGAGGGGAGCAGGGTTGAGCAATGACTTGAATGGGCCTCAAAACCTAAAAAATACATTCTGGATCAGCTACAGCATTGCAGGGCCCCAGCCCCAACCCCCAGCTGCTCATATGCTGTTGTGGCCTGGGCACAATTAGCACTGATGAGGGATTTCTCAGGTGTCTATGGGGTTGAAATTAGGTGACTCAGACTAAACACATTAACCGAATTACAGTGAATTAGTCCACATTCCCTGTTAAGAGGTGGCTGTGGGTTTTAATAGAGCTCTGGCCCTTAGTTGCTTCTTGGTTACTTCAGTGTTTCTTGTGTGTTGAATATCTAATTAGAGATGGGTACTTCCAGGATGAGGAGGTACTGACTGTGGTATTGAAGGGACAGATACAGCCTGGCAGCACAGATGTGCTGAAGGGGTAGCTTTCCTGGAGGGACTGGAAATGTTGGTGGCTGCTGTGGTTTTCTACAGGGCAGCAAAGCCTGGGCTCTGGAATAAGCAGGACCTAGAAGGTAAAGCTTTTAGCTATGTTTCATGTTGTGCTTAATTAGAAAAACAAGGTCTGGGGGCTGGTGACTGCCTCCTGCCCCTGTGTTGGGGGTCACTGGCTGCACTCAAGCCAGAACAGACTCCATCTGTCTTGCATTTTGCCCCAATGTCTTATGTTCCTGTATTGCTGTGGCCATGTCTCTGGGACAGGAGTTCCCAGGAATGCAGGGTCTTTCCTAG
>NW_010580197.1:71329-99231 GCF_000705375.1 Tinamus guttatus
CTGGGGGGTGGGGGGGAAGTGTATGGGATAGAGCAGGACTGTGTGGGAAATGAATGGTATCATTAATGGATCTGGCATTGTGTTTTGGCAAAGAACTGTGCAGTCCTATATCTATGTTAGCAGTTAATTTAATATAGGTAGATGTTTGTCCTCAGAACAGCTCATTTTTCCTCAGAAGAAGTTCCCCATTATATTTTCTTGCTTCCTTTTTATTTAACTCTGAAGGAGTGCTATTCAGATCCGCGGGCATGGGAGCTGACACAGACGCTTTGTTCAATAGATAACATTTGGTTGATCTGAAATTCCAAAATAAATCAAATAGTAAAATAGGGTCAGATTTCAGTTTTTTCTTGTGTTTACATAAAGTACAGATTGTATTTCTTTCAGTCAGCTAGGATAGTGCTTTGAATGTAGTGCTGGCATAATTCATAAAATGACAATGTTTTCCCAAGTCTTCATTTGACTTTGGACACTTTGGTATTTTTTTCTTTCCATTTTGCCCCTCACATCATTCTGCTCCCTATTAAACAAATCCACAGTGTGACATAAGCATAATAAACTTTCTTAAAATCTACTTTCATGAAAAAGAAGGGGGGGAAAAAAAGACCATGCAGACTTTTTTAAAAAAAAAAAAATCCAGGCAATGATATATGAGTTACATCATATACAAGTTTGGTTTTCTTTGTGAACAGTTTAGGAGCTTTAAGCTGCAAGACCATCTTATGGACAACCTGTGAAATGAGTGCTGCATAGATATGTATATGCTTATGGCTTCAGATGTATAATGTCCTCAGGAAGGCGGCAGGCAGGCAGGTTGCACCCTAGCAGTGTGACCAAGGAGCCCCAGACCTGGTGGGTTAACGCCATGAAAACCTGCCTGAGTAAAGCAAAGGGTGTCTTAGTGAACAGGCGATGCTTGTCCCTCATTCCTGTCTGTGTCGGGAGCAGAGCGGGAGGCTCATTTCGTGAGGAAGATGCATCGCAGCGCGCTGTGAGGTCTGGCATATGGACAGCTTGAAGCAATAGCTGTCAGACCTGTGAACTGCTCCGCTCCATCTTTGTCAATGCTCCCCCTTGGCCACGGCCCTTCCTGAGGCATCGCGCAGCCTGGTCCCGTCACGGTGGAGCTTCCCGCTGGCTGCAGCTGGTGCTGCTGGCTCTCGCTGGCCTTGCACGCTGCTGATGGCTCACAGCTGCCTCTAGGAGCGCGGCCTGGAGAGCAACGCGTGCTGCCCTCGTGAGGGAAACTCGGAGTTGTGGAGTAGCACGAGCGCGGGATGGCTCCAGAAGCCTCGTCCTGCTCTGTGGAAAGTTCATCCCTTCCACATTCTGTGTTTTCTTTGTATTTTGGACCACAGGTGCCACACTGGGAAGCAACACTGCAAAGTACAGCTGTGCTTTCTTGGGATGTGGCTCTGCCCCTGTCCTGATGGGACTGGAATTGCCCATTTCAGATGGGAGGCTCATATACCACCATTGCCATGCTACAAGCTATGCCAAGGAGGATTCCGGGTGCCAGTACCTAAAATTGACGTGTCTGGGCTTAGGAACATGATTTTGAGAGGTCTAAGTAGGTGGCAAATACCTTGGGCAGGTGAAGAAGAGAGTTAGGCATGGCCTGAGCTGTCCCTACCTTTCCACTCTGAGATGGAGCCACGAGCCAGAGCTGAGCCAGTGTGATGATTTCCTTTTCCTCTTTCTCCTCCATGAGGAGGTTGTAGCAGCCCCTGAGTGACAGGAGTGTTGGTGCCAGTGAAATGCTTTCTTGTCTAATGTAGCTGCACCAGTCCTTGAGTTGGAACTCAAGACCCAGGGTCCAACCTGGCTCCTCTAACCATGTCACATTCAAACTATGAAAAATTCCCTCCTTGAGCTGCTCTTACTTCCATTAAGCTCCCTCCTTAAGCTGCTCTTACTGCTCATTAACTTGTGTCACTAAAAGATATTTAACATTTTACTCTTTCCTCCTTATTCTGTGGTGAAGAGGAGAGAGGGGAAAAAAAGTAGTGCTAATTGTGTTTCACTCTCAGATTAAATCCCCTTTCCTATGGGTTAAGACCTGTGAAAACCGAGCAAGTGACAAAAGTTTTGAACTAAAAACATCTTTAACATTTCCAAGGAGAGGTGGTGCTGCTTTGATGCAACAAGGGATGAAACTAGAAAATACTGTGGCTTCATAGTGGAATCATCTATCCCTAGAGAACTTGGTTACTATGAGATGCCCTAAGATACAGAACTGTGCTTTAAATAGGGCAGTGCAAGACAGCGCAGCCTTGAGGAGAACTCACTGCAGCCCCTGCTCATCAGCTGCAGCAAGGCCACAGAGGTGTTTGCTGGACCAGGAATTATTTGAGAGCCAAGAGACCACAGCACAGTCACTGCTGTGCATCAGTGTGAACCGGAGAGCGGCGTCACCCCTAGCGCGGGTGACGGCTGGGAGAGGCCCTGGAGGAGCCTGGAGCCCTGAGTGACTCTCCAGGGCAGCCTGCTGCAGTCGGTGATCTGGCCGGGGTCATGAAGGCATGAATCACCCTGACAAGGTCAGTGTCTGGAGGAAAAAGGAGGGGAAAAAAAAAAAAAAACCTCAACTAAAGTTTGCAACTGTCAAATAGTTTGGGGATGAAAAAGCCACTGCTGACTGCTGCTGAAACCCAGTCTTTTAAACACAGTGATGTTCTTGAATCCCTAGAATTTTAAACTAATTGAAATAAAACTGAATAGAATTAACATAAACATAGCCTCCAACTATGCAGAGGAGAAACAAAACCCATGCAGACTGATCTGATGAAGATTATGGAATGCAAGTGCCATTCAATTTTCTGGAATACCACATTGCTTTTTATTCTGATGTTAATAGGAAAATATTTTACAGACTCTCCCAATAGGTTATGCTGGATTTGATTCCTGTGTCTCCTTTTGCAATAATGCTAATGGCAAAAGAAATGCACATCGATGTTGTTTTAGCTGCAGTAGAAATACCAGGGAACTAGGACCTACACCGTGCACTATCACCTCGTCAACTGGTAAATTACTAAATCAGAGTTTTATGAAATTACTCAATCAATATTTGTGCAGATGTCTTCCAGGAAAAAGCACTTCTGTGTCTGTTTAACTCCAGTGCATAACAGATGGCTAGAGACAAGGCATTCCTTTTCAAACAGTCTCATATTAACATTTTAGGATACCTTTCTTTAGATGCTTATTAGTTCTTGTAAGCCAGGCATTAAATCTTGCCTTACGTATTATGTTTTGAATAAAATTAAATCATATACAAACCCTTAAAGCAATGTTATGTTACTTATGAAGAAAATAAGTGCAAACAATTCCTTCAGTTTTGTACTGTGCTTTAGCCTCTAGTGTTCTGATGTTACAAGTCAATTATTTGTCTGCACTTACACTACAGTTCTGTAATGAATTGCACATGAAAGCAGTTCAGCTATTCCTGTTAACTGATAGATATTTCTTTCTTTTATTCTCTTCCTTTTAATCTAAATGCTAATCATGCTCTAGGCACATCAGTAGCTCTCAAAATGAACAGACAAAAAGGAAATAACACTTAATTTTGTGGATTATGGCTTGTGAGGGGACTGAGCTTTGATCACTGTTGTAGGAGGTGGCAGATGCCTGATGGGTGACCCTATCTGGGGACTCTTTCCTCTTGGTGTTACCAACAACGTCATAATACCTGCAGCCTCCCCTCTTTGCTGGCTTGGAGGATGTGTGAGCAAACTTCGCTGTTTGTGGGTCTAGAACAGAGGCCCTGGCAAAGCTGTCCACATGTGGCAAGTCAGAAAAGGGTGGGGGGATACCACAAACCTCCAAACCACACCTGGTCCTCATACATGCCTCGGTCATTTGTAGGCCTATTGCCCCAGCAGCAGTGGGGTAGGCTCTGGGATCTGAGAAATGATGCTTGCTCCTTGATCTGAACTGTTTCCAGTAGGCTTGGGGCCTTGGGGAGGCCTATTTCTCTAAAAAGGTTTTGTCTTCCATGCTTTCCAACCTCTCAGGCCAAGGTCTGATTAGGCATGATTACTTACACATAAGTGTTATCTTAAGTGGCAAAATGTTATTATCTGTTTCACACTTATTCCTGAAATGTTGTGACCAAGAACAGGAGAGGGGAAAAAAAAGGACAGTGTCTGTCAGAAACTGATGACAGTCAGTGAACGTAAATTTGCCAGCTTATTGCCAAGCAGTACATTATCTGGCTGCAGTGACTTTCAGATGGGTCCTTAGTCTGAATGCATCTTTGTTGGTATTTATACATGAATTGCACACTTTGCTGAGTTTTGCTATGCAAGAATAACATTGCCCTATATATATTCTACTTTCTGATATGATCCTGTTTCTGATTATATAGGGACTTGCTTTGTCTTGAATTGATGGAGAGGCTGAGAGACAGAAGCCCTCCTAAGCAATGGATAGTTTCACAAGCATTTCCCATCAGCCACAGTGGGAAATGATAGCAGTGGAATTTTCCTGATAAGATCACTTTTGGCAGTATTTCACATCATAACAAATCTTGCAGAATCCTCTGATTATCTCAGCATCATCATAGCTAAATCAAACTAGCGCTAAGCAACTTTCTCCACCAAAATCCATGCAGGATACATTGATTCCTTAGTGAAGAGCCTGGCTACATCAGCTGTCAACTTTCATTCCTACATAGCATTCAGGGCTGTCTCCTCATCCTTCATTCCTCTTCATCTCTCTTCTTGCTACTCTCTCTGTGACTGGAGAAGAATAAAAAGACTTGATAAAGATTTAAGTGCCAAGGTTTTCTACCAATTACTCTAAAACACCCTAAAATATAAGGGAGAACAATTTGTGCATAGGTATTTGAAGTCATCTTACTTCATTCTCTGCTTGGGTACTCTTCTTTGTGAGTATATGTAGTGTGTTTCATCTAAACAAATGTTACTTTGACAATAATGACATACGACTACAATTGCATGGGTTTTACAGGGCTGGTTTTTTTTTTCTGAATTTTTTTTTCTCTCTGCAAACATTGCTGCCTCTGTAGAAATGTTGTTACTCTCTGCTGAGTTCCACTGAATGACAGCTCGTCATTCATCTCACTCTGACAAGTGAAGATGGGACCCGTTAAGGCCACGGGCTGGGGTTTAATGGATTCAGTGAAGAGGAATCTTCTACCACAGCTATGGCAATAACAGCACAATATGTACTGCAAGCACACCACCATTTTCCTTGGCTCAGGAAAGCTGGATTCTGATCTCTTTTCATGCATTTAATCAAGAATTGTCTTTTAGAATAGCATGCTTGTACAACTAGTCTCTCTTCTCTTTCATAGCCTGTCTTTGAATGAGTTGATGTGTAGAAAAAAATGTTTAACATAATAGGTGTTTGCAAACTATGTGAACTGTAGGTTTATTTTCAAATACCCACTGAGAAAAGGCTTTTTTATAATACCACTCCACAGAGCTTACATAGTTCCGTATAAATATTTATATATGGCCTATACTTTAAAAAGCCTTACCCTTATGCACCAGAATCTTTCCAAACAAACTGAAGTTAATGCCTTTACAGAAATGGCCTGTTTTAGCAGAAGTTCAGCCATGTTCCTGCTTAATCACAACGACGCTTTGTAGGCACATCCCCACAAGGATCAGCCCTGCCCCATGGGGACTGCCTGCTACAAAGCTCCCCAGATTTCTGTATCCTGCACACACAATAATTGCAACTGGACCTTTTTCTGTGTGAGCAACTTATTTTCCCTCTGAGGCCATACCAGTTCCTTTGGCAGTGTTTGTGAGGATTGCACAGAGCCAACACTCAGCTGCCTTGCTCCTAGGAAGGCAATTTCTGCATTTCAGCTTGCTCCATCCATAGGAAGGGAAGAGCAAGCCTCCTACTCAGTTTCTGCACTGGCAATGTAACCAGGATGGGGACTAGGGAACATCTTTTCTAAGGCAGATTTAGCAAGAGTCAGGGTCAAATCATGACCATTCCTTCATTTCCTTAAGTCCTTTTCCTCCTTTCTTTCCACCTCTCCTTTCTTTCCCCTTTCACTTCAAAAAGGCAGCTGGGAGATTGTTGTCCCACAGAACACCATTAAAGTCTAACGGAAGTGTTCATGCAGTACCAGCAAGATGGATGTTTTATATAATGGTTGCTTTTTTCATTATCTGGCATATTATTAAATGTACTTTAAAACAGGTTGTGGATTGCACTTCACCAGTGGTATTAACGAAGTCACTTGCCTATGCAAGCAAAGCAGCCTTATGCATCATTCTACTGAGAATACATTTACTGTGCACAAGGTACCTGCTGGCTTGAAATCTGAATTTAGAAGTTGATTCCTTTTAAGCCCGGTTGCCTTTTTCGGAGAAGTTTTTACAGTGTTTTGCGCTACTAAAGAAGCGTTAAGGGGCCACTCAGGGCTGAGTGAGGAGAAAAGTAACAGCAGGCAAGTGACCGTTTCCAAGCCTTCATGCCATCCTCCCAAGGAGGGTTTGAGGAATAAAGGCTGCTTGTGCGAGGCAGGCTCTGCACTGTGTGCCGAGACGGCTGTGAACCTCATCCTCTGGGGCCCCCTGTGCGCGTGGCACGACTGAACCGTGCTGCTAGCTCCTTTATCTCCAACCGCAGATCCTTGCGTTTTAGGGGCAGACGGCTTGAATTCTTTTCCAGTTAAGCCACTGTCAGTTAAAAATGCAGCTCTATATGTTAGTGCAAACAGCATCACTGCTGTTGCGAGGCCACGGCAGCTCAATATCCTGCTTGTCTCAGGTGCTCGCTCTGCTGCCTGGTCCAAGCCTGGAGTCAGCAGGCACAAGCTCACAAGCTACATTATGGATGAGCTGAAGACAGTACCCTCATTATGGATGAGCTGAAGACAGTCTCGTTTTCTGTGCATTGCAACCCATTACGTCATCAGGATTGGGATTCTCGAGCCGCTCACACCAGCTAGAACAAGAGTTTACTTTATTGCCTTGATGAGCAAAAGCAGCCCTCTGGGTGAGGGAACTTGCAGGTGGCTCCACAACGAACAAGAACTTTAGTCTTAGCATCAAGCCCTGTACAGCTGGGACCCCATAAACTTCTTCCCCTGAGCTGAGATTAATAGAGATTCGTGTCTGTGTGTACACTGTTAACGCATATGAACAGTTTTTACTGAAACTTAAAGGAAGTATGTGCCAAATTACACACAAGCTATGTGCTGTGATTCACTGATGGTCACTTTATAAAAGTTTATAATGAGATAAATGAGAAAAAAGGTGTTTCCTTTAATTAATGTGGTGTAGTGCAGCAAGCTCATTAGACTGAGAATGATCAAGTACCTGGAATGTGTGATGCATGCAGATTGGGAAAAGGCTCCTCCTGGTTCAATTAAGACGTTTCTATTTCCTGATATTTTAGCCTTAGGCCCTGTTTTTAGGCAGATGTGTTTGCCACGGTTAAGCAGATGACAGAATATGCCTTTGTGATATGTTTTGCTAAATGGGCTGTCACTCATTCTGCTGCAAATTTTGTATTGTGCACTACATAGAAGGGAACCTGAAGCATCTTCATTGATCTCAGCCTGCTGAATTCAGAACGACAAGCCAATCCCACTAAATATTATTATATTTATTATATTCTCATTTCCTTTTTGAGGAAATCTGTGGAGGGAAAAAAAATCCAGCTTAGTCTATCTTTGCAAACTAGTATCATAAAAATGAGCTACAGTCTGTCAGAGTCCAGCTACTCCTACCTTGGAAGAGTGTTCCCCAGTATGTATACACCACATATTTTTGTATATTGCCTACAACCTCTCGAAAACTAAAGTTTCTGACCCATGGGAAATTCCAATGTTATGTGTGTGTTTGTTTGTTTGTTTTTTCCACCAATTAGAATGAACTTTCCAAAAGTCAATTTTCCACAGAATGGAAAATTCTGAAGAGAAACAAGGTCCAAAAAACATCAAAGTGGCCCACAACACAGTCACTACCCGCTCCACATCACAGAGACATTTTAGCTGCCACCGTCACACAGCCGGGACATCCAGATCTGCAGTAACTGGGTAGATTGGGCAGCTGATGGTATTTCTGACAAAGCTACGTTTTGGAGCGAGTGCTGAAGAGCGCGATGTCTGAGGTTCAGCTGGTATGCGCCTTCATTTTTTCCCTCTCAGCCACAAAGTAAGTGATGACTGTAATGTTTGTCTTTATAAACTGAGTAGGAGTTATATTGGCTATACTGTTACCTGGCAGTCTTAATGGCGCAACCCTCACGATTAATAAGGAACAATTATCTTGCAATTCACTTCATAGAACGAAATGGGAAATTTCGGTAGCAGTAACCAAAGAAAATGTTGGCAGTGGGTGCTGTCTTTGGGCTATTTTTGCCTAACCAGACTACTGTGAGTAGATTTTTTAAATGTTTCGAGCGTATAAATATTTGAAATGATGGCAATATATTTTATTAAAAACAGTGTGTTGCTTGGTAAGGAAGAAGGAAATAATGGCTCAAGGGTCTGGGAATGGAAGATGGAACCGTTTATGCCTAAGTCACTTTTCCACATCCAGCCAAGGTCAGCAGTAAACAAGAATCATATCGTTACCAGCTGGTGGCCCAGAGAACGAGAAATAAATCGATAGTGTAAGTCCGGTTTCCATTAACAGAGACAAATATCATAAAAACAGAAACCAGAAGTGGAACTAATTGACAATGCTGTTGGCTCTACCTGGGGAAGTTAAGGACAGAGCTGTGGTGGAAACTTGACCACCTCCTCGGTGCTGCGGGTGGTCCTGCGGGAGCCAAGGTGGAGGCTGTCGGGAAACGCGCTCTCCTCTTCCTGGCGCTCCGATGGATCGCGGTGTGCTCAGCCCTGCGCCCTCCTCTCCGGGGCCAAGGCGCCCCGTCTCCCATCAGTGCACCGGGGACACCAGCCACCTCTTCCCAGAGGAGGAGGAGGCCACCCCTCACCTCCTGCTTTCTTTGGGAATTGCATGCACTAAAGGCAAACACTTGAGACCGGCAGATTTTCACTGGCATTTACATAAGTAATCACCTCTCTGCGCACCTCCTTTAATTATATATCTGCTCAAACTATTATAACACGTGAGTTTGGACTAAGGCAGCAGTCAGTTATTGTTATATTTATTTGCGTCTTTTTGATTTTAAGGGTAAAATTAATGTATCTATTTATAATATTTTAAAAACACAATTACACATCTTTTTATTTTGAAGCCAAAAAATACAGACGCATAATATATGAAGGCTTAAAAAATGATGACTTTTCAAAAATACCACAAGGAGAACATGAATTTAGCATAATTACATTAAAGAACAATCCCTGTAGAGGTAGAAAAAGAAAAAAAGAGTAAAAACCTGCCAAAACATAACAGACTGAATGGGTCAGTGGCCTCTTGATTATGGCATACACATTATGATATGCATGTGTATATATAAACACATACATGCTTGTACCTAGCCATAGCATGCTTTAACACTTGGTTCCAAATTTATAATTTACCAAATGGACCTTTTATAGCTGTTAAGAGACCATGAGATCCAGAACTACAAAAGGAAGTGTACTCGTTTGTTGTTTTATTTTCTCACATGACAGGCCAAATATTGCCTTTCTTGACATTAATATCTGGAAATTTGTTACACAAGTAAGGTAGAAGGGAAAAATTAATAAATGGGACCCATTAAAGGTTTTGCCAGAAAAAACTTACTAGATTTGGCAAGGACACTGATTTAATCAACATTTTTTCTTATTGAAAGCAAATGTTCAAGTACAGTAAATTTGAACGGGCTAACTGCGGAATTTCAAATAGCAAAAAAATAAACCTGCATAATTTTGTATATACTAAATCTTAAACGGAAGATAGCTCTGTGTGTGTATTTTATGGAGGAATCTGGGAGAAACAGAAATAAGCAAATAGGAAGAGAAACTTTGAAGTCTATGAAGAGTCCCTGAAGAACAAAACAGTAACTCTCCTTTTGTTTCTCAGATGTTGGGATGTTTTATCAAACTCGGGTGATGCCACATGGCTACAGCTACTTTGAACTTCTTTTCTCTGGCCCTGACATATTTGGTTTTATAAAAGGTTTCCCTTCAAGAGTTGGAAACGTTTCCTGAACAGTGTTTACTAGGGCAAACAATCCATATGTAAATATAAAGAGCTGTTGAACGATGCTTTGTTGAGAGAGGATTTTTGGCTAATGCAGCCCCTCGCCATGCCCTTGACGCATGGGCCCGTTTGGCAAGCTGGGCAATATGAGCGTTTTGTCTCAATTCATCTCCTTTCTTGATATTCAGCATCATTTACTCTTCTTGCCACTTGATGACTAGCACAGCAATGGGTTGAAGCAGGTTAAAGCACTAAATAGAAGTTATATGAAATGCCACACCTACAGGTAACCTTACCCCCCTATGAGTGAGATCTGCACCTTGAGTTAACCATTCCACCTTGCTACAAAGATTTTATTTTAAGTATAGATGGCTTAAAAATAGCCTTCACCTCCTGAACTCCTTCCTAGAAAAGTTTCTCCACTTAACTATAAGCTGAAGCTAATTTTCACACAACATCTGCTGTAATCAAAACCATCTGTGTGGCTAAAAGCTAAGGATAAAGAATTTATGGCCCATGTTCTTCCCATCTGACACCAGGAAACTTTTGTGTGCATAGTCTATATGTCTGCATTAAGCTATATGACATCGGGTCTAGACACCCACACTGTTTCTTTTTCACAAACACTTTTTTTTTAGAGTCAGCAAGGAATGTTCATGGCCAGGATGCTCTGGCAGAAATAAATGATGCCGAGCTGCCTCTAGCAGAGATGCAGGCTACTGTGTGCAATTGGTTGTCGGCCCCTGAAGAGACCTGTCACAGGTTTTTGATCATCTGATGTGTTTTAAAAAAGTTCCACAGCTTGGACCAGACTTCCTTCACTCTAGGTAATTAGGAAAGAAAAATAAACGAATGCAGGAATCCTATGGCTGCAGAGAAGCACCATGCTTAACATAACCCACTCAGCTCTACAAAGCCAGGGGGAGTTGCTAACAGCACTGACAGTTTGGAAAGTGATTTATGAAGCATTTCTTTTGTGAAAAGTTGGCATCTAGACAAGCTATACTTCTGCTGCTGCTTGTATACACCTCCAGCAAATATAAAACCCAAGACTATTTTATAAACAGACCATTACGCCCAGCAACTCCTTTTAAAAGGTGTGATTAGAAACCCAAACAACTTGCTGTATATTCGTTTAGTATTTGTATTGATGATTATGAAGAATAAGACACATGTAATACCACCTGGAACAAGAAAAGAGTAGTTAACCTTTGTCTACTTAGCTACAAACCTGAAATTCTCTACTGATCATGTATTGCTGAGCCAATTCACTCTAGTGCACCGAGTATATTCTCTTAAATTTTGTTACTAAAAAACAGGTAGTTATTTGCTGGTCTGGATGTGACTGAGGAATTTCTATTACAGGTCCATACAATTTACTATTTCTGTTATTTGAAAAGCTCCTTCCCAACAGCAGGTGTATGTGCTACGTGGGCTAGCACATTGGCAAGCTCAGATTCATACACTGCTTACATAGTTTCCACTGTCCTCACTGTGCATCTGCATCAAATTGCACTTAGATATCATGGTTGAGCAGTGTCACTGGGTTATTAGGTGTTACCAGGAGGTAACCACGGTCATTATAGTTAGCCTAGAAAACCATCTCCAGAGGCTTTGGTCCAGTCTGAAAGGCGATTTGGCTTGCTCTACATGCACAGCTTGAATGGGTGTTTCTGGACAGAGAAGCAGCCCTCAGATGACTCTGGGGATGTGGGAAAGTCCTCACACACGAAATCCCACCAGCCACTGCCTTGCATGACCAAGCTCAGATAGAGGACCCTGCATTAAACCTGGTGTCACAGAAACACAAGAAATAGCAGGTTGCAGAAAAATTGTGTCAAGCTTATGTGATAGCTTTTTGGGAAGCATTTTCATTTGTGCCACTTAACAATGTGGAAGGTCCTGTGATGTTAAGCTTTAAAGAAGTATAGGTGGTGATTTTACCATTACCCTGCACTTGTGGCACTTCAAAATGTCTGTGAACTCTTTTTAAAAAATCATTTGGTGGGAAGATTGAAACTCAAAATCACTGATCCTGTATTTCTGCATTTAATGGAAAGGAAGCACTTCTGCTTCATGGTCGGAGATGATGAAGCTGTCATCAGTATTGCATTCTAACAAATGCATTTTCATACAAGAACAGCTATAGAAGCAGATGAGAAAGAATGCCATGTTCGCCAGTCAGCTAATTCAAAGCTGCTTGTAATTCGGATGAAGAACAGTAACAGGGGCTTAAGGAAGCTTAAGAATAGGCTAATGTGCTTAACTGACAGATAATTCAAGCAAAGCCTTCCAGATCCTGTTGTAATTGTACAATATGTTTAATCTAGTGCAAGAGGCTTCAGCTCTGCAGCCTCTGCAGAGGTGTTGCTCTCCCAGCCAGGCTGTTTTCATTAGGGGAAATGGCTTGTGCTGCGGCAGGCGGCACTGACTCCCCATGTGTTTAGATCCTCCGTGGTGGCTGGGTCCCGTTTATGCCTGGGGGATGGAGAAAGGGAACATCCACGGGGACATCCCCGTAGGAGCCAGCTGAAGAGCTGCTCTAACAACAGCACCAGCATGAGATCCCCAAGTGCCTCGTAGTTTGTGTCCCAGTTTTGGGACCTGGTCCTCCTTTCACAAGTGTGCTCTGATGTGACCAGGAGGCAGGTGGGAATAGTTAGATGAGAATAAGGCAGCACTGTTGACTACTCCACCAAGAACACACTGAAGGGTATCTATAAAAAAAGACAGCAAGCATTCCCAAGGTCACATTAATATCAAATCTCTCCAGCCTTTATGGCACATGGCTTAACATAAGCTTTAAACTATGAAAGGCGTGTTTCCCCATGGCAAGAAGGAGGGCTGTAAAGAAATACCTGTGGGGAATTATTTCAGGAGGGCATGGTTGCCTGCTTTCCTACCCCCATAAAGAGCTACAGGAAAAAAAAGGAAAAAAATGAAATGAGTAAAAAGAAGGGATCACAGTGGGTGTTTTGGATGACATCCACAGTGGGATACTGTGGTTTTTGTCAGGTTTGCACCTATCCCACCTGGGAAGTTGTGTTGGGCTGCCTGAGTATCACAAGGGGGTTTAACCAGTCCTCAAGAAGTCACCTCCCTGCCAAGACTCTGGGAGGTTTTAATATGACATCACATCAGCTAAATAAACTTGCCTTGCTCTTTTTGGACTAGTGACAAAATTTATTTTATCTGTTTGGCACCAATAATTAAATACAGAATTGCACGCTGAAGGAGAGGATTTTTTTTTTCACTTATATTTTAGGTGAGATGGAGCAAGAGAAAGAGTGAGAGAGAAAGAGCAAAGTCAAATAACCAAGGTGTTGCATTAGAAAAAAAACCTTTTCATTGGCATAAAGAGTCAAAGTAATTGCAAATAGGAGCCAGGAAATTATGATTCTAATATCCACTCTGTCGTCTGATTCCTTGTGTGGTCTTGGGCAAGCCCTTTAACCTGCCTGTCTAATTTCTCCGACTTGTAAAATGGGGACAAGAAACCACAGAAGAGCATGATGAGTACTAGCAGATGTTTTTACAGCACCTTGAAAAAATGTGAGAATCCATGCATATGCTATTATTACACCTCAGGAATATACCTGAATGAAATGAATCTGAAATGAATTTTTTTATAGAAAATACAAACAGCTTTCCTCTTCCTGTACTGTAAATTTTTCTCTCTTTTTTTTAATTGCACTATCAAAGTATTCTTACTAAGAATTCTTTCTCTAAAACTTCCTGGAAGACGTTTGTTGCAACCAGTGTCTAGAAAAATTGAAATTTGCTTAAAATTTGCTCATTCAGATTGAAATCCAATCCATTCCCTCCAAGGAAGACATAGCTGAAGGCTGTGTTTTGTCTCTTTGCATTTCTCTGTTTGTTCTATTAGCTTTGGTAAGAAAAGCCATTCACTAGAGTGCTTGAAGTACAGAAAAGCAAGAAGACTGTGCACATAGATAAACAGACTAGGTATGAAAACTTCAAGTCGGGAGTGAGCAAGAAGTCCTAAGAGCTTTTCCAACTTTGTTGCCTGAGTAATCGATTGCTCTCGTTGCAATGAGTTGAACCACACAGAGGAAGCCTAAATAGTAACTTGACATCTCGTCAGTGATTTGACATCTAAAAGAAGTGTCCAGAACTCATAGTCAGTACTTTATTACTAGTCTGATTTTTCTAAAATGTTGACCATTTGCCAGCCTTCAGCAAAATCAATGGGAACTGAAAAACACTGAGTGGGATTAAAAAAGCAGGCCCCTAGTGCAGGTGGCTCAGTCTAAAATGTAAATTTAAATTAAGGCACTTTTGTTTGAAATTTTAAAATTTCTGCCTTAAATTTCAAAGAGCTTCTATGACTCCATCTGTGGTACAAGCCAGTAAGTTTAGGGCCTTTTTATGGGTTTGAGATACACTTTAATATTCATCTCCAGCAACTGAAGATTCTTAGTGGTGCTTAAGTTGAGATTTGGCAGTATCAGCCTGGGCAAAAGGAGCAGATTCCACTCAAATCTCACATATTTGCCATCACCTGAAACATGCTGCTTTAGACAAGCTGCAAACTGGGACTTCACCGTTGCTCTCAAACAAAGAGCATATTCAGTAGGAAAACCATCTGCTCCAGAGCACTGACACTGGGATATGTTTCCTACTGACACCAAGGGCTTCAAATCGTGTCATATGTTACTCATTTACATATCATGCTAACTAGTGAAGACAGCAGAAAGTTAGTGTTACATCCTTACCAGCCCAGGATCTCTCTGCATCTTATTAGCCACCTCTTCACTCAGGGGTCTTGCACTGTGCAGGATGGTTGCAGTTAAGAAGTCACCAGATGATGTAGAAGCTGCAGTTTACACTCAAAGCCTGCCTTTAAGTAATGAATTATGTTATGAATATCTAGCTAAATGGCCAAGCAAGGAAAGGTATAATGCTGTGGGCACATACATCAGTCAGCCAAGATGGTGCTATTGAGCTGCTGTGTAGCATGGGATGGCAAAACATACAAAAAAACACTTTTCCTGGCGGACCTGTGGTGTTATTGCCTGGTATGCACATGGATGGATCAAAGATTATGGCCAGATACCCGAATTGCACAGA
Source organism: Tinamus guttatus (assembly GCF_000705375.1). The sequence goes on from NW_010580197.1 coordinate 86,506, forward strand.
ATTATATATAATCTGTGCAACAGGGAACTAGGCCCAGTGGCCACAGGCACCGCTAAAGAAGCTTTCAAGGAAAGTAGTCTCTCAGGACAACCCACCACCACCTTTTCTGTAGGTCTCTGCGAAGAGCCTGGTTTCTTCACTGGGTTAAGGTGAGCTGTCATATGCAACAGTCTATGTTTTCAGGTGGTTTCATTTTACATTACTAAGGAGTCATGCTTTAAACTGCCTGCTTTTGTCACTAATTCTTCACTGACGTTCCCAAATCTCCAGAATTCATATACTGTTGTGCCAACAAACTGAATGGCTTTCCACCTCCAAAAATCATGTATTTGCAGTGCCTGAAAGTGAAGTCATTTCTGTATTTTGCCAAGTGAACTAGACTCAGGATCGCTGTATTTTAGTAGCTATTTTAGGATATAAGTCAATAGCTTTTGTCTAATGCAGTTTAGCAAAGAGTGATACAGGTGAAGAACAAAAGACTTTGGCAAAGCTTTACAAGGAAGTTTGCACAAGCTGTGCCTAAATTAGCCTTGATTTAAGGCTCTGCTATTAGCCTCTTGTTTTATTAAGCAAATTATTTAAGAAAAAAAATGCTTCTTGTAAAACTTGGATATCAGAACTTTGTTTTGTCAGCAATAATCTATTTTCCTTATTGGGATTTGAAATTGCAACCTCTCGCCTTGCGATTTTTCCACTTAGCAAGTGGATTGGTGCCACTTAAAACAGTGAGGAGCAAGTTCTGTGCTTTATCCTATAAAAGGAGCAGAAAAAATACCAAAGCAAAAGAAATACGCCATCTTTTGTTTACACATGTGTGTATATCAATGGTTTTCTGGTGCAGACACACGAGAAGAGGGTCAGGACGAAAGTGCCAGCATGATTGATGGCATTTTCCTGTTCATGGTCATCTGTCTATGTGACATAGCACAACATCACATATGGTTATCACAGAATCCCACCCTCCTGCCTCTGCATGAATCCTTCACATATACCCGCACCAAAATCAAAGCTCCAACTCCTGGTACTTGTTTATTTTGCTGGGATAGTTTCTAGGGAACAGTGACCCAATGAAAATAAAATGAATAATACAGGGGGATTCCGTTTTCACTCAGAAGTCAGCAAAAAAAAAAAAGAGACAGGCATTTTCTGAGGCATAGAAGAGACCAGAGAATACTGTGGTCACCTGACCTTTTTTTCCCATGGATTCTGCCTTCTCTACCATCAATCCTTTAACTCCTAACTTATTTTTGAAAACCGTTCTCACACTAAATTTCCAAAAGTTGTTTCAACTGAGATAGAATGAATGAAAACTGAATTAGATCCAACATCTTGCCTTTTATACTGGTAAGGTATTTGGAGAAAGGACTATTTAAATCTTTTGTCTTGCACAGAATAAAGCACATTGCCAGTGCTATACAACCTGCCAATTAATAGCAACAGTCATTCAAACCTCCTTTGTCCGCTTCCCCCAGCGTTTTTCTCAGGTTTATATACTCTTTGTCAGGGCTGTAGGAAGTATTGAAATCACTTTGAGAGATGCTTTTTTAATAATATTCCCTGCTCAAACAGGAGAAAGAAAGAAAAAGAAAAAAAAAAGAAGTGGAAAAAGAAACAAGGCCTCTTGTCTTTCAGGACTTTAAGGTTTCTTAAAACATAGTGGCCTTGTTTTAATACAGACACACCCAGATATGTGGATGGTTTTTGCATTATAATTTCCTACTATAGATCCTATATTAGCATCAGGTCATGAATATGGCATTTGAAAAGAGATCATCAGCCTCCTGATGGATTTCACTCTGTCTCCAAATAATACTGAAATCCAACAGTGCTAAACTATGCCTGATATCAGAATCTGGTTACTGTCATCAAAATATATCTGTCTTTACTTCTAGTTTTGTGGCAGTGTATCAAAGAGTGAGGGATAGATGACTGTACCCAAGAGTGCCTGGGTTCACATACATTTGTTTTACCCAACCTCCACATTAAATAGGATTTTTTCATATCACTTTTAAAAATATTTTTATTAAGAAGTTTTTAAACTTCATTCAAAGTTTATTTTAAAGATGTATGTTAGGCCCAAAACTTAGCTCTTGGTTCTTATACAGTATAAATAATAACTGTTTTAAGAACAAAACTGACACTTGAACAGAATCCTGTTATGCAATACTCCCCTGTCAGGGAAGGAAAATAGGGCATAACTATAGCCTATCCACTTTTTTTCATTTCTAGTCTCCTTCCGTGTTGCAAACATAGTCAATATTTTGCAAAGAGAACAAAGTGTCAGGGAAAAGAGCAGAAAGTATTCGGTGGTTGTCCTTCCAGCCATGTACTTCTTTGCCCAGTTATCTCCAGTTGCTTGACTTAGCTCTTAGGAGCTCAGTGTCTGTCACCCTAAACAGGTTGGTAGCACAACCCTGATTTAACAGGATGCACAGCATAGTAATGGAGTTCTGTCCTCCCTCCTTTTTAGCACATTTGGGTCAGAATCTCACCAGATGAATATTGCTGTGACTGTAAGGGATTGATGCACCTTATCTCCAGCTCTACCTCCTCTGAGGTGCACCAACAGCAGTAGAAAAAGAAAAGCAGGCTCTTCTCTCTGGAAAGTGCAGCTCTGGGTCCCAGCTTGGCTTCTCTAGATACACATTACATGTTTCTCAATCAGTCAGAGCTTTCTTCACTTGCCTTTGGACTAAACGATAGCAGCATGAGGGGGCTCAGCAGGACTCATTAGCTGGGGCCAAGTGCAGTAATGCAGCTTATACAGCTTCCATGTGGGACCTCGAGCTCTCCCAGATGCACTTTCCTTGTGTGCAGGTCCTGAAACAACTAAATGTTGGGAGGGGAAGGAAGGACCAGGAGATTTTGGAAAGGGGATGAGCAAGAGAAGTTCTGTTTCGCTGAAGTCCTAAAGTTCTCTGATAAGTAAGTAAGTAGTTCGTTTAAGTGGCAAAATGATCTAAAAAAAAAGAGCTTCAATCAGACCATGGCCAATCCTATAGTCATCCCTTTCATTTTTAGGTAAATTACATTTATCTGTGTCTCCTTATGTTTCCTTTCCATAATCGATGTTGGGGACGCACTTACTGACAGGAAAAATGAAATTGCAACTTGTACATGAATTTTGGAGCATATATGAGGAAAGCATAAAGAATACGCCTCATGGCTGAGCAAACCCAAGCAAGTTTTACCAGCAAGGCTCTTAACCAGCTGCTCAGCAGCACTTGCAGACAAAGAACTGCTTGCAAACAGTGAAAGGGGACAGATTTTAATGGAGTAATATAAAGTGCATGTGTTCCTCGAAAATGCCAAACAAAAGCACTTATTTTCCTTCTGTGTGCACTTCCACACTTAGTGCACTTCCTGCAAAGTTGCACTGCGGCAAGGAGTATTCCTCCCTTTTGCACTCTGCGGAAAGATTAGCAGCAAATATTATCCTTGCAGTAAAGCTTGTGCTTCACCTACCTCCTCAGCATGCACGTAGCAGCCGGGTGGAGCAGGGGCTCGGAGAAGGATGGAAGCAAGGAAGCATCTTCCTGCAGATCTGTGGTAGGAAGGCAGGCTCCCTTCATGCGCCAAAAGGATCAGGGAGGAATTTTGCCCATAAAGCAGCGCTCAGGCCTGCGGGGAACAGCGGGGAGCTTCGTGAGTAACGAATGCACTTGGAAAAAATCCCATCTGCCTGCAGAAATCCGCAGAGAAAGAAAGGAGCTAAGGAAAAGAAAGAAAATTGCTGAACAAAGCCTTCCGCTCAGATGGTTTTCCCAGCCCCAGTCATAACCTTCCCTAACCCAGAATTTATTGCTGTAAGCGAAATGTCACTGACTCATCTGCTGGTATTGTGCATGTGGGGAGAGAAAGTCTCCGGCCACAAAGAGGGGACGAGGGAAACACCGTGGCCCCGCAGCACATGACGGGCTCCATGGCCTCCCTCTTCCAGGGCAGTCCCATAGGAAAAACAGTCCTCAGCCTCCCTCCCCTCACCCCCAACCAGTCTTACACTAACCAAGGAAAACACACATAATCAAATTAAGGCACTTTGTTTTTAAATCAGTACCATTTATAGTGATATCTTTTTGACAGTTTCTAGGCACAGATTTGTCCTGAATATTTTTCCTGGATGTAGCACATTGTTTTCTCAGCCAGAAAGCTGCACTGGAGAGGCTCTTGGGCACGGAGCAATGCTTCAGGCCATCTTCCTGGGTAATGGGAAGGGGTGGTATCTGCTCTTAAATTGTGTTTCTACCTAATTAAATTCAGAAAAACAGCCTTCTTTAACCAAAGCCAGTCACATGAAAGTATTTGGAGCAGAGAACTCTGATACCCGATATGAAAGTTCACACTAGCTGTAATGCCTTTTAAATATGATAAAACCTTCAATCAAGTCACGAGCTGAAGCAGTCCATGTCGACAATTTATCTCCTGCCTCCAAAGTCTTTGGTTCTGGAAGGGGAAATTTCCAAGGCAGAGCCAGTTCTCTCTGGGTTTGGACGATTTTAGGAGTGCAGCTACATGCTGATGGGATGTGAGGCTTATCTCCAGAGCTAGACTCATCTCTGGTGCTACTTACATGTGACTGTGGCACTTGCAAGATGTTATCTTGGGGTGGATTTTCCTGACAAGGCTTTCCACACATTCTATCTGGATACTCCAAAGGGCTGTTACCTTCCCAGACACTAAGGGCTGCCTCATTTTGGCTCCTTGTGAAAGTTTGTGCTAGTTTTTAAAAAATGATATCAAAAAAAAAAAAAGAACTAACAGATGCAGATACAAAATATACTTGCATCCTGACCAGTTTCAGATCATATTCCCAGATGTGGGACTGGGAGCTCCCTCACAGGTAAGTAAGTAGAGAAAGATGATGGATTGAGGCTGATGCACCACTGGCATAAAGTGTGTGAAAGACAGGAGACACAGACAGAAAGCAGGCAGAAAACAGCATCTGTGCACTGCTATTTCTGATGCCCAAACCAGGGTGAGGAATGAGGGAAGGGTGTTCCAGCTTCCCAGCTGCTGAGGTAAGTTTGGCTGCTATCATCAGGTATGGCTGCTGTCAGTCTGGCACCATGAGGAGATTGTCCTGGACACTGTGGAAGTCCATCTCTAGTGGCATGAGTGAAAAGGCTCCCACAGCATGAAAGCAGCAATGCTGATGGCAGTGAAGCATTTGTGTGCAAATTTGTGTATTTGCGTATTATAGGTCAACCTGAAATGAGCATGAGAGCCTCCTCGCCCAGGGAAGGAAGGCAGTCCTTCGCCTCACCTCAGGGGCGCACGGAATGAGGTATGCATGGAGCGAGGCTTCCTTGCTCTCAGGTGAGAGGAACCTCCGTGTCCTTGGAAGGAAACGCTTGGGCATCACCCAGTGCCGGCAGGCAGCGGCTGGCAGAGGCACGGAGCCTGAGCCCACGTGGGCAACGGAACGGCTCTGAAGGAGGGCAGAATTATTGCTAATGTCATCTATAAATTACCATCTAACAAACCCAGACATGCTGTAAATGAAATTAATATGCCTATGGATTCATACAATACAATCATTGCCTATTAGAGATTATAGCACTAGTCCACAGGGAGTACAGTACAAATGCAATTTGGCTTTAATTTTTCAATTTAGGAGCAGATTGCCATGCCCTTATTCACACTGAAATAATGACTAACTTTATAAAAATAATGACCTTATAGCACTGCGAGTCTTTAGAAGAGAGGCCTCACAAAAAGCCTCATCTTAATATTTGCAGAAAATAGAATGATTTCGTGTAGTTCTTGAAATACTGGCAAAAAGAAAGTATTGTTTCATTTCTTTTGTTGCGCAGAATGAACTGATCCAATGTTGATCTGTGTAGGTCAGGTTAATGTTATAGGATACAGCGGGACTGATCCTCTGCTAGATGTCATAGCTATGATGTGACTTGAAGAAAGAGAGCACATAGGGTTATTTTACAACAAACAGCTTCCTCATAAAGTAAAACTGGATGATCCCAATAAATGTATTATTTCATTTAATTTACAACCTCTTGTGCTTGCTGTCAGAGCATAGTACAATGACCTTTTATAATACTACCAAGTTCTTTTTGCTGAGGGAGTACAGCGCACAAAATCTTATTGCTCATGCTGGGTTCAGAAACTAATAAAAATAACTCAGGTATACATTTTATGTGTAACCTTTTTAATCTTACAGGCTAACCTATACACATTACTCATTCAACTGTGGTCATTAAATAACTAAAAACAGGTTGGAAAAACTAAGGACTAGTGATGGAAGACAGGTTTCACAGTAGTCTTCTTGTGTCACTCTGTCCTTTTTTGTATTTATTTTTTTCACTGACTGCCTGGAAGCTGCTAAGTCCTAGCACCTTGCATCCTTTTTTTTTTTTTTTTTTAAAGAAAACCCTACAAGTAAAGTTCCAATGATCTCAGATCTAGTTTACAGGAAGTAAAACACAAAGTACTTGACTTTTCTCCTAGAATTCTGCATCACACACATATAATCATCAATCCATCTGCTTAAACAGATTTTAGTTAGAAAAAACAAATGAAGTGAATTTTATCAAAGATGATAGGAGAACTACAGAGTGTTGTGTTCCAAACAGTAAATACACATTTTGCTTCAGGATTACAAAATATACTTTGGCTTACAAGAGTAAAAGAGAGCATTTGAATAATGATCAAGACCCATGGTATTTATGGGAGATTCACTTTTGTCTATAACTTGGCTTAGTACTTTGGCCAGGGGCCAACAAAAGGCCAAAAAAAAACAAGAAAATGGTGATTCAAGTGGGTGTATAGTACGTCTGGAAATCCCTGTGTGCACCCAACTAAACTATGAGGCACCTATCAATTTTAACAGCTGTGACTCTAGGTCTCCATGGGACAGCATGCTCTCTGCTTAAGTGATGAGGCCAGAAACATTGATTTGGGAATAAACTTCACTAATACTAATAATGCATTTTCCAGGCTGGCAGAGCTGGACTCATATTTAACAGACTCGAAGCAGCGGCAAAGGTAATCAAACATCTGAACCTGTGCATTCATTTGCTTTCACTGGAAATGATTGTGAAAATATAACATTTTATGGAGCACTCTTAAGAAAGTAATTCAAGTGAAACATGGATTTTATTGTGAAAACAGACTGTATTAGGAAAGGCAAGGTAGATAAAATTCCTTGTGCATTTTCTGCTTTACACGGGCACATAGGGAGAGCCTTTGGTTTGAGATTACTTGCTCTTCCCTATGCATTCCCTCTATTGCCTTTGTTAATCCAGCTTTAACGAAGAGCTATTGTCCATCTGAGTGGGCTGGAACATACTGCATTAAGACCTGTAACCGGGAACCTTATAAAAATATCAAATTTCTTGCTCACCTATTATCTTGATCCAAACAATGTCCCATTTGTGGAATTTGAAATTAATTACGAAGTCAATACCTCCCAATTCCTGTTCTTAGTTGGTGTGAGAGAGGTGTGTGAAGCACATTTTGAGTTCTGAGGTTATTTATTTATTTATTTATTTAGGTTACTGGGATCATGATGAAACACATCAGTCCTGTAGCACATACGGTACTACTTCATCAAGGTATTCATTTGATCTGCTCAAATAAGGATCACATTTTTAATAAGGATCTTGTGTCTATGTAAAGACAAATTCTGTAGCTCTCCATTTCTCTCTGTATTTTCAAAGAATGGAACACGTAATTGATTCTTTTTCTGATTCTTGCAGATAATTTGATATGTGGTATTTTAGAACATTTCTTTTGTATTTACATTTTGGCATGAGCAAACCATATTGTTGCATTGTTCACAGTCTCTCTATTGTCACTGCCAACTTCTTTTGGGGAAAATCAAAGAAAATTTGAGACAAGATATATCAAGCTACAGTAATTTGGCTGCCTAATATTTTATTGCTCCCTAGATTCATATTGATTTTCAGTTCTTCTTTTTCTTTTCATTCAGTGCTTCTAAATATACCATTTTTCTTACTCATTGAGTAAATAATTTTACAAACAGAACTGCTGGAGGGCATGTATCACACTCCCTTTCTTCACGTCACACAAGCTAAAACATTCTGCAAAGTGTGTCTTCATGCTATGGTTGACTAATGTTTGGAAGATTTCCTTTTTATGATGACATACTACAAAAAGAAAAATGAGGCGATTTCCACTGAGCTTTCTGAAAAAGTGCGGGATGTACATAATGTAACCAGTCTGGGATTCCAGGATTTTGAGCATCTCCTCCACTATACAGTTGTCAAAGCTTACAGCTCCTAGAGAGATGCACAAGAATCCAACGCCTTTACCCTCTGCCCTTCATTTTCTCTGGGTTCTTATCTGTAATTATAAGGCTGTAAATATATACGTTAAAAAAATCAGATCTGAGGTAAAGAAATCGCTTGGTTATTATTTATTCATGTCTTCTAGCTACTGTCTTGCAATATTTTTGTTCTTAGTGTTTCCAAGTGGGTCAGTAGAGCTTTTAGTGAATTGTTTGTTTTAGTGAATTGTGTGAACCTGACTTCTTTCTCAAGCACTAGAAAGAGAAATAGTCAGGAATTCAGGAGCCTTAAAGTGCTTCTCTACTATAACTTGGCTTTTCTACATTGTTTCTCTGTAAATCCCGGCACTGAATAGCTGGTTTCCTACGGAAAAACAATAAAAGATTTCTACCTGTGCTCCTTATATTGAACAGTCAAAGCCCACTCAACCTTATTCTGAAGAATAAGGGGAAAAGGCCTGGCACCTCCGGAGGCTTGCAAAGGACAGTTGTGGGGCAGCGATCCAGGGGAGAAAAAAAAGGCCTTTACAAGCAGTCAAATAACAGACAACAGATTTGCTGTTTTTGTGTCATCCAGAGAGGCTGCAATGCGCTTGCAGGCTCTGCTGATGCTGCTTGCTGATGATGATTGCTGGTCCAAGCTTCAGGTATTAAAAAATAAGACTTAAATTGGACACAATTGAAGGTTTTTTTATGTGGGCAAAATGCTCAGGCTGTTCATGCTGTCTATATAAAGGACCCCTTAAGGACCTCATTAGTTGAAATAGTACTTTTTTCTCCTCACTTATTTCAATATCATCTTTTTTTTAAGTTATTCTCCCCTGGAGAACATATGATACTGTTTTGTTTACATTGCATAAATTAATTCATTTCTTTTTTGGGGCTTTTTAAAAATTTGCTGATATTTCATTATATGCCTTTATTTAACAACAGATTTAGTTCTATTCAGGCTTAACGAAGGACTTTTTTTATTTTTTATTTTACCCTATTGACACATCATGATTTTTTCTACCCGCTTAGGAGTCATTTCTCCTACATGGCCATTGGCTTTAATATCTTGCCTTCATTTTGCAAAAAAAAAAGACAAAACAAAACCATTTCAGACTGCAAGGGAAGATGCTCTAAGGAATGGGGAGGGAAAGGAAGAAAGATGAACTAAACCAACAAGATGCTTGAGAGAATATCTGGCCATACAGTCCTGATAATGTTTCCTATAGCAGAGGCAAATGCCAGAAAAATCAGATGGCAAAATATGGCTGTTGCTCTCACCAAAGATGAGTCGATCCTGCTGGCTCTACAGCCCTCTTGCATAGTGAATTCCTGCAGATATTAATCTTGTTGAAGTTTCATACACCACATTTCATCAAGGCACTTCGTGCAGGCCTATTTACACCCCGGGTCAGGAGATCCCTTCAGCACATGCTGAAGGCAAAGCATGTGCTCTAGGCTGTTAAACTTAATGATGCTTAGGCAGATTTCAAGGTTAATCGTGTTAAGGGGTTTTCTGCAGTGATGGTTTCCAATGGTTTGCCTGGAAGAAATTCCATAAAATACAGTTGGATTGAAGTATGTAGTGTTTTCTCTGCGGTAAATTCGTTTGCCATGAAAATGTGAATGGGGAATTCTAAACCTCTCTACTAAATAATGCTAGAAAAATGATTTATACACTGCATTAAGAAATACTGTTGCAATAGACTAGATTAGTATAAGCTCTTTGGGGAGACGGCGTGCTTCCTTTGGTTTTTCCACCGTGCGTGGCACATTATGGATGCCAGTGCTAACAAATAGTTACTACTAATAATAAAATACTCACACTGACAGAGTGTACGCCAGTTCGTAGTATCAAGCCCATGTGTCAGGCAGATAAATATAAACCTACTCAAACTTACCAAAGGTCTTTGTGAATTAGTAATTTTTTAAAGACGGGCCCAGCTCTCCTTTGTACCCTTTTCCACTCCTTCCTTCTCCTGACACCGTTCACTTTGAATTTTCTTCCATCAAACTCCAGAAGAGCTGTCTGCCTGTGACCAACCAGCCCGAGTACCAGAGCACCCCGCTCTGCTGCTCTGCTATGAGCATAATGTAAAACAAGCCTAGGCGTCAGGGGAGCACAAGCTGTTGACGATTAATGACCCTCGAGCTCGCATCTGACATATTTTTTTCACAGTGTAACTCCTAAAGCTTAATTTGTCATAGCCAGGAATGCCTTGTTTCATGCTCAGTTAACAGCTTCATATAGTTTTCTCCTGTTAATAAAATATTATTAAAAGCAGACACCTGCTACTAAGGCGCTTTATGACTTCTACCTTGCAATTTCTCCTTTTCCCAGGACAAGGCAGGTGCAGTGCAGGCCGGTGCCCACCCTTAGGGGCACGTGGGCATCGCGCCTTGAGGACGTGCTGCAGCCCCAGACCAGCTCAGAGCGAGCTCAGCAAAACCCTCTGCACCTGTGGCCAGGGCAGACCCCGAGGGCTGGGGTGGAAGGAAGAGGCAGAGACCTGTCCTCGGCATCGCTCCTGCTGTCTCAGCGGGGGGATGCTCCATGCTAATGCAAAACACAGCTCTTCCAGCTGCCTCCGCTCACTGCATGTTTGACCAATATGTTATAAGGTTTTATTACTGGTAATGGGGCCCAACCACGAGGCTTAAGGAGAGCTCCATCCTCTCTTGGAGATGCATGGCCTCCAAGAGAGAGAGAAATGGGGAGAGGATCTCAGTGCTCAGGCTCACACTGCCAGATTCAGGTGAAAAAAAAGGCAAATTTTATGAAGTTGCAAACTACAAGAGAAGTGTTTTGCGGAGCCTCTTAACTGTGCGATTCCCAGACAGCAAGGTTAGTACAGCTCCACATAGAAAAGGCACCCCAGTTCGGTTCGGTACAGAACTTAACAGCAACATTTCCCCTGAGGTGGAGACAAGCCGCCTCACCACAAGCAGTCAGTAACTCCCTTTCCAACCTGCCTCATGCAGCTCGTGCCTGTAGATCTCAGCGGGGTGCCCATACAAGGCAGGAAAGCAGAAGTCCCGCGGGTGCTGCAGACACTTTGAGTACCCCCAACTTACTGCCCTTTCGTGTCACCTCCAGCCAGCCCTGTCACAGCCTCGCACCTCTGATAAAAAGGTGACAACCACAGTGAAATTACTGCAAGGCAGAGGTAGAACACAAAGTTTAGAAAGGTGTGTGCCCAGTGCCCACGGTCCCAGCTAGACTCTCTGTTTGCTTTAGTCTCTGTCTGAATTTTAGCATATTCAAAGCACATTCCATGTTTTCAAGCTACTTTTTCCACAGTCACACAGGCTAGAAACTTGCTTTAGCAAAATAAATAAATATGAAAGCTAAGATTCCAATCTAATCAAAGCACTCTGGAGGCTGAGACAATAAAAATAACAAGGAAAGTTATGAGAGCTGCTAATGCAGCCAGCGTCACAATTGTACCCCCGCCACCTCTAGCTGCCTGAAGAGACAAGCGCTGAGTTTGTCAGGCATTAAGCCGTCTTCAGAGCCCAGAAACATTCACATGTTTTGAGGCAAGCGGGATTATTTTGAAAAGAGCTGCCAGAAACTAAAAGGTTCATGCATGCAAGGAGCGCTGACTCTTGCGCTTACAATAACTTGGCCCAACAGTTCCCAGCCCAGCCCAGCTCTAGGGCTCTCCAGGCACAAAGAGGTTTTTTGGAAACCTCTCTATTCTCAGACCGTCTCCAGGCAGCTGTCCTGCATTTTCCTAGTAGGATTATCTCAGCAGGACCTTCCCAGGTCCTGTCCCCTTGGCCTCGACCAGAACTTGGGCACCCAGTTGAAGCTGGAGGACCTGGTGCACCAACTGTCCATGCCTTCACCTTTCCAGCCATTGCTCCTGTCCTCAAAACAGCGTGGGCATCTCTAACTTACCGATCTCTCTGCTCCATGGGCTCGTGGGCAGGCAGATGGTTGGTCATCAGTGAGAAGGATGAAAGGAGCTGGAACCTATGTGGTGATACCTTGGGGCTCCAGGTCAGATCCTTTCACTGAATCCATCTCCGCTTCACCAGAATGACACTAAGGCATCAAACAGGGCATCTTCAGACCTCTTTAGGATATCGCTGAACTCATCTTTCTGAAGGTATTATTTTTCATCAAATTGAGCCAATAAGAGTGAAAGATAAGGAAAAAATGGAAAAAAGGGGCTACAGGAGAGCAACTGTTGTCTGAATGTAGCAAGCCACAGTCACCCTGGGTACAAGTTACTAGAAATCAGCAGGGTTCCTCCACAAATGGCTCTGGTCCATCACACTTTACCTTCTACCACATAGAAGCTACACTGGTTTTAAAAATCATTTTACAAACAAATATATTAGTATTTGGAAAGTTGTCCTTAATAGAGTGTGTAAAGGCTTTTGGCACAGGAAAGGTGTCTGATAAAGTACATTCCAAAACAAAGCCTTAAATTAAGTATTTGAGAATGTCCTCCAAAAGGGAA
>NW_010580197.1:106766-166796 GCF_000705375.1 Tinamus guttatus
CAGAAAAGAAATGAGAATTCGAGAATGCCTATGCTATTAGAAAGTGAGCTCAGAGATTTGCCAGTGCATAAATAAATACTTAAGGTGAAGCCAAATATAAAACACAATAGGGGATTCTGAAAGCTACTCCCACATAATGGAAGTGATGCTGTATGTACCTGTGAGGAAACAGCAGGCGGTTCTGCAGGTGAGAAATAACTACCTCAGCTAGACATGGACTACAGAGGACCAAGCAGCTTATCCAGACCCCATGCAGGGGAAGGTAGGAGGTGCACCAACAACATTTTTGACCAAATAGAGACATGGAGCTGACAGAAGCAGAGCTCTCCCCACATAAGCCAGTCACAACCACATGGTTTTACTACTCTCCAGTGGCCATGGTGCTGCTTTCCAAAGGGAGAAGTAACCAGCTAAATTGGATAATAATAGTAATCTTGACTAATATGCAATATATGGGTAGTTTTTATGCTTTACTATTTTGCTGATGGTTAACACAACAAAGCTTAGCTGCAAAACAGAAAAGGTAAGGAACTTTACATTTAAAGTCTCTGACACAATGTAGTTGGACTAACTGCTATTTTACACAATGGTGAGGATTTAAAAGCCAGACAGTAAAAGAAATTAGCTTCCCTCAAACTTCCTTACCTCAAGGGTGAACACAGAAGAGCCATCCAAAACACAGGAAACCTTGCTTATTGCATATTTAATGCACACACCTCTGAAGTCAACTTGCTTCTCAGCATTCTCCTGAAGGGTGAAGGCTGCAGTACAGTAAAAGAGAGATGCCCTTTAAGAGGAGGTGCACCCCAAGATAAAGCAGCTGCTTCTTCGTACAAATGTCCCATCACAGACGAGCTTTCCTGGTACAAAATAGATATTTATTTCCAGACTGCAGCTGTTTTGAGAAAAGAAAAAAGTAGCATGAAGGAAACCACACTCGAAGCTGTAGCACACAGGACTGCCATTCTGAGGAAGGGATCTTGTGTTTCCAGCCTTCTGGAGTAATGAGGGGGCACGGACACTGTCTTCCCTTTCATGTCCTCTCCTCTGTATCCCTTCTTCCTCAGCCAGCTCCCCCGTAAGAAGCCAAGTATATAATTTAGAGAAAGAAACATGCATTTATTTTCTCTGTTTGTATTTAGCAGCACATTTCCCTTCTACCCTTTGAAACAAGGATTTGTTCCACAGACTCCATATAGACACATAACCAGAAAGTACCACCTCAAACTCAGGGCTGCTGGATTGTGTATTGCATGTGCCCGACTGTTGGGCTGTAGCCTGCACTCTCCAGGCATGCACAAAGGGAGCACAACTGCTGTCCCTAAGCGGACAGTAGCTTTATTCCTGCAAAAGATGCTATTGAAAGCAGTGTTTAAGATAACTCTCTGGTAGCTAGTTTGTGTGTGTATAAAAAAAATTACAATAAACCAAATAAAATTCTTGGTGTCCAGTACAAAGTTACTGAATCTCAGACTTGCTGGCATGTGCTTTTGGACTGAAGAGGGAAATATCTCTTTAAAGTTTCCATTGATGTATAAAGCAGAAACATCTGCTGGAAGTGTTGTCATAGGCTGTCTCGGACTGCAGTCAGCGGGAGGCGAGCCTGTGGTTAATAAGCTTTCTCTCTCCCCTCCACAGTAGATGTCATTGCAATGAGTACGAAGCACAATAAGAAAGTTTGCAGGATACAGGCTAACTCAGCCAGAAAATACAAAACACAAACATGGAAAAAAAGCATCATTGAGAAGACTGTCAACAGCTTTCAGATTAGTAATATATTCCTGTCAGAGCAACAATAGCACCACTGGACCAGCTACCCAGATCAAGCCCTGGCACTTGCCTCTGTCAGAAATGCCATCAGGACCCTTTTAAAGCTCTATTCTGCAATTGTCTATAGAAGCGCTTGCAAGACTGGGATTTATTTGCTAAAAGGCTGTCCAGAGCTTTATGGCAGGATTTTAAAAAATGATTAATTTGTAGTGTAGTCTATGTCATATATCCACACTGAGCCTTTGACTTTACTGAGTTGGCCTAATTCCTCCACACTCCTGACTCAAGCAGCAGACTTCCCACAGGTACTAGAGTAGCAGAAACTTCCTGGGGCTGAGATGAGCCCACGCATTGCCATACGAAGAGATATTAAAGATGTTGGGTAAAGCTTCCTTTTTTTTTTTTTAATCTGTGACAAGACTGTTGCTGTTTTTACCTGCAGAAAGCTTTGGAGGGAAACTTCCAGCAGGAACAGCCCCTAGACAGCACAGGTCTGACCAAGCAGGACATCAGAGGGGCTCCCGGGTCCTCACCGTGCTGATCAAGGTGGCATCCCCATGCATGGGGCTGGTAAGTAACTGGTAGCTCATTTGCCTTGGTTTTGGGAAAACAGATGAGGAGTTAAATCAGCTGGATGATGGGCAATAGGCCTCACTGCCTCCCAGACCTGGGAAGAATGTGAGGGGCCTCCTTTCACTGTCCTCTTGCCCACTGAGGACACTGTGCTCAAAGAGGACTTGCTCTGGACTAGACACCTAGGGGCAGCAGCCCAGGCAAGGGCCTCCCGTTGTCCCAGACCCTCCGGAGTTACATGAATTTATTGAGGATTTGACCCCTTTGCAATGCCTTGATGCCTCTAGTTCATTAAAAGAAACTGAATAAATATCCAGCAAATGATGCAGATAGGTACAGTAAATACTTTTCTGCAGCTTAGCATGATTTCCTGTCTACTTGGGAACTGAAAGTTAACTGGTATAGAATACAGCATTTTTAATAGGAGGAAAAACAAGATTCTTCTTGTTATACTGTATTGGTTATAGCATGTCACTCTGTCATCACCCTATCATTGCTCTGCTGTATACCCTACTTATTCTGACTTTAACGGTGTTACACTCACCAAGGTTATAATTACACATTATAGTGTGGCTTTCCTATGCTTAAAAAGGGCTAAACGTACAATTACACAGCTCATAAATAGAAGGACATCATACTACTACATAAGTGCACATATCCATATAAAACCTTTAATTTAGTTGCAAATAGATTATAGTTTTTACAAGGATTTTATTTTGAATGTGGCAATTGTTAGCACCACCTCTTGGTGAAAATGTCAAATTACATGGCATTTTACTGAAATTGCTGCTCTATTTACAGGAGGGAAGAAGGACTAGCTAACAATTCCATGCAAAGCCAATCATTAACTAGAAAAATATAACGAAAAAAAAAGGATTTACTGGGAATTATTATCATTATTGTTTCAAGAATTTTCAAGATAAATACTTGAACCAACACGTACATCTTTACAATATTTTAGGATTTAGAAGCACTTACTAACCAATAATAGTCAAAGACACAATCAAGTGAAAATGCATGTGTGCCAAATTCAGTGACCCTCTCAAAACTTTAACATTACTTCTGAAGAGAAAAACATATGGCAAATAAAAATTCCTAGACAATTCTCAATATTAACTGTCACTGTGACAAAATGAGACTGATGAGCTTTGTTTTAAAAGCACCTCTCATTTGGGTCATAAGTACTAATCAATAAGGATCAGAGAGAAACCTGATTTCCTGCCCTTTCTCCAGAACGTTTCTGAGAACAGCATACTATGTTGTTGAAGTGAAAATTAAGAGTGCAACTAAACTCTACCACAAAATTCTCCCATTCATTTAAGGATTTAGTAGCTCAGTTAAAATAATAGTATATTGTGTGGTATCTAATGATCCTTTTTAGTCATGCCCATGTCTAACAGCCCCACCATGGGACCTTTCCATGCCTGAGGTTTTATCATCTCACCAAACTTTTTCCTAGGAAGAAAACAGCTCACATTTCACCACAGAGGTCTGACAGCATATTTGTGGATGTGGGGCAGCCAGCTGTATCCCCATGGGAAAACCCTCAGTAGCAAGTTCCAGTTGGGTGATGCCGATGGGAAGGGAGGATGCTCTGGCCTGAGGAGAGACAGAGCCTATGGGACTTGGGGCAGAAGGTGGTAGAGGCACCCATGCAGGGAGGACAACACTGGGAGGACTTTGGGAGAACGTTGGGGGAAGTTCCAGTGCAGAGAGACCCTTCCCCACAGGGTTTTGCCATGGAAAGCCAGGCCGGGCAGAGGTATCCAAGCAATAATCTCAAGTGATAACTCAAGTTATTCGGTGAGTCTAGAGAGTCTAGAGTGTTTCAGAGGATGCATGCTGATGGTCAAGTTAGCTCCTTTTTTAGGTGACCACATACTCACTAAAGCTTGAATTGTCTGTCCTCACACATGGATTCAGCTCACAGCACAAACAGAGGGGCGCAGCTTAACTTAGGTCCCCATTTACTGAGGCACATTTGAAAGCAAAGATGTCCTGGAAGAGATGGAATTAAAATATGGAAATTATTTAGAATAGCAAAGGAAAAAGAAAGATAGAAAAAGGAAGAGACAAAGGAACAGAGGTAGAAGAGAGAGAAAGAAAAATAAATATGTAAAGAAAGAAAATGAGAAAGAAAGCAAAGAAAGAAAAAAAGAAGGAAAAGAAAGAGGAAGAAAAGCATTAATTCCTTTTTGTTCATTTGCAATTTTAATTGTGCAGAACAGGCAAATAGTTAGAAATGAATGATTGATATTTTTGGAAAGGTATAAAACATGAAAAGTATGCACTTCTCTGTAAGTAGCTTTTATATTAAATTGCTAACAGCACACTGCTCTCAGAGTTGCTTACTGTGCTATACAGAGTCCTGCGAGTTTCAGGAACGGAAAGGAGTCACTGAGACTTCTTCCATTCTTCTTTCTCCTCTACTTAAAAGAAAAGATAAAGAAGAAAATCTCTCAAAGTCTTCTAGCTAAGAAGGACGCTCTCAGCTTCCTAAGTGTTTTCTAATATTGTATTCCTATGTGTATTACTTTGGGAGGAAAATTCCTATATCTGTGTGTAGGGGATTTATGGCATGAATCTGTAAGCATGAAATGAAAACACAGCCCAGGTGTAAGAAAAGGTGGTACTTACACTTTCTCCTTGGATACAGTAATTTCATGTTTCTCCCTCTTGGTTCCAAAAGCATCTCAGTCTGTAAATTCACACAAGCAGAATTAATAACAATATATACATATATACTGGCCCATGTAAATTCTGATCATTTAAAACGTATGGATAGAGACATACACATGCATATCCTACTTTCATTATTCATCTGAGAAGTCCCACTGAAACTATTTAGCAGATGGATATGAATAAGGTCTGCAGACCATGGGACTGTAACTTGAAGGTATAGGAAAATTTCAGTTCTTAGATCTTAGTTCTTCAGTTCTTAGCATGTGTTATGCTTTTTGTCACTAGCTTAAGTCAAGATTTTCATGCTTAAGTTAATGACTTTCAATCCTAAGTGTGGTAAAGTGAGCATGAAGTCTGTTTTTCTATTTCAAGAGGTATGATGATTCCCTAAAACCAGACCCCTTGACTTAGTCAAGCAAAATGCAGGGCAAGGAATATCAGTAGTCATTTCTAAAAATTCTATGCTTTGGTCCTATTGGTTATGAAGTCTTAGCCAAAAGCATGCAAACTTATGACTTATCTATTTTTCTGTTAATTCTTTCCCAGGAAAAATGATGGCAGGGAGAGGATCATTTCTTTGGGAAGAAAAAGGAGAAAGGAGTAAAGGTAGAAGACACAATAAGCTGTAGTCAGCAGAGGCCTAAAGACCAGTACTGGTGGTGCTAGCAGGTGATGATTGTGAAGAAGGAACTACATTGGGCAATAAAAGCTGAATGAGGTCCTGGTAGACTCTTACACGCTGGAGCAGGACAGTAAATAAGTAAAAAGTTGTCTTCTGATTTTGAAGGCAGAGGAGAAGCAAGAAGCAAGCACCTGAGAAGAAGCAAAACAAAAGAAAACAAAATAAACAAACAAAAAAAACGGCACTGAGAAATGACCAGTCAGAAAGAACTGGTTAAAATTAAGAAAAAAGTGACCAGGCCACTAGTCATAGTTGAACTTAAGTGCCAGTAAGATCTACAGTAATCTGGAGTGTTAGTGGACACTTAAGCTGCTGTGTTGTTTCTCCAGATGTTCAAATGTTGACAGTTCAGTAACATGCAGCAATCAACTCAAATGCAATGGAGAACCATAGGACCGTTACACTAAACACCCAACTATGTAATGCCATACTGTCAGTTACAGTGTCCAGGGAATAAACAATTTCAGTTCAGTGTTTCCTAAATGAAGAAAAGGAACAGATAGTCCAAAGGCTGTCAGTGTGACAGAGGAAATAGCCAATCTCTCTGGATGGTGTTTGCTGGTGGTTACCAGGCCTTAACAAAAACGGACGAGTCAGCATATACTTTGACCTAAATCAACTAAACGAAGTTGTTGAAAGAAGTGCTGTCCTATCCACAGTGGATGACATCTTTCCAAGATGAATGCCCAAGTTTCTTTCCCTTTCAGATGCCGCAAATGGGTTTGGCACATTCTTCTATACCCAGATGGCGCCAAGTTAACTACTTTTATTATGCCTTTTGGATAGTAATATCTTTCCGCAGACTTCCTTTTGGCATTGGTACTGCACCTAATATATTCCAAAGGAAATGACAAGGCTACTGCAGCACCTGGAAAGGGATAGCTGCTGGACAGGCCATGTCCTGGGATACTGCCATTAAGAAGAGCAACATGATAAAAGCCTGCCTAGATTTCTACAGACACTCTGTATTAAAGTCTAAATCGCAATAAACATTGGGCAACATCAAAACTAGCTGAGCTTTTGGGACACCATGCACTAAAACTAGGCATAAGAACAGATTGAGAGAAGGTAAATTTGGGAAAAAAAGTTATAAATTAATGCAAACTTCTGAATCTATATCAAAGTGAAATTAATGCTGGGTTATGAATTGCAGTAATATATCCTTGGAAGGAACTCCTGGAAAATGAAAGCACCTGATATTTGAACACGATACAAGAACATCTATTTGAAAGAATGGAAGCCCTACCTGAAGCATGCCAGTGCTCCTGTTCTGTAACTGCTCATAGCCAAATGCCATAACTGTATTGTACATTACTGAATTATTGCAACCTGGTCAGACTGGTGGGACTCCACATACTGCTCCTGGACATTTACTGATGATAGGAATCACTCTCTGCAGACTGAGGAGTGTCTCACTGTAAAAGAAGCATTTAAAAAATGTATAAAATAGCTCTTCCAGAGAGTCATTTAAACTTTTGACTGACCACAAACCACTCTTACCCCTGACAAACAGCAAAGACTTGGATCATGTGCCAGTGACTTGTCAAATGCTACTTAGTGCTTAATTAGGTACAATCCGCAGACAGAGTACAGTATTATGGCTGGCACAACCTTGGTAGTTGGTGGTACCCTGTCTAGATACCTTGTGAATGTGACAAATGTATGAGTATTGCAAATGGCTGGGGAAATTAAAGCTTTATGAGAGAGGTCTGCAAGCCTTAAAACCAATGTCTGATTCATAATTATAACACATCTGACTAGCTACTACCAAAAAATGTTGAGCTGCATATTAGAGTGTGGGAAAAGTGACTGCCTTCAATGCATTAGAAACACACACGATGGTAACTGGACTGTCATTGCAGAAAGAAGCAGCCTTTCAGAATGTAATGGGGGTAGCATGGTTATCCTAGCAAAAATATCCCTATGACACCTCAACACATTAGTGAGAATTAGGAGTAAGTGAGGATGTCCATTTAGTGGCCTATTACTATGGAAGGCACCCTCCTTATTCCATGCCTTGATGACGTTCCAGCAAAACATGATGGCTCCTGCAATTTCCTATTAGTGGCTGAGCTACATGCCTGATCTCTGTAAATTAGGCAAGCCAGGTCCTCGTGAGTGACTTCTTGACCCACTCCTTGACCAAAGGAACCCTATTATATGATGACAGTACTAATGGTGTATATAGTGGAAGAACATGATTACTTCCCATTTATTCAAGATTCCCTGGGTTAGATTGCTATCCCTAACATAATGACTTGTAAACTGGAATGCCATTATTCAAATATTTTAATGCTTAAACTTCCCAGAATTGCACTGTACATCTTTATCTGGCACGTTCTTTTCCCTTCCCCTCTCCTGGAATTCTTGCTTTCAGCAACCACATCCCTGGTTGTTGATGCCTGGAAAATATTCTCCTTTCTCATGGTGTCTTCCTAGATCATTAATGTTGACATGCCAAAAGCTTCCCACTGAGATCCTGTTGGCTTTTTTGGCATCCCACTTCTCCACATCTGGTATTTTATATAGCTCTCCATAATACTACAATTCTTGTGCCAGCAGCTTGTCCCCTTCATATGCAGTCCATATCTCTCACAGTCATTTATGTTTTTTCCCAAATCAGCGCTATCTCTGCTAGATTAGCTCCTCCAGGACCAAACAACTAAGCTGCCTGAAAACTCTATGCTTTCTTAGAAAACATAAATCACCAGCAAGTCCCAGAATATCTGACAACTTCAAATATAAAAAATATTAATGACCAGAAAGCAACACATTAAAAGGCTATGATGGAAGGCCAACGAAAAGACGGAAGAAACTTTCCTTTTCCCCATGCTGTTCCAGCTTAACTAGCATCTAGAAACTTCCTCCTTACCGATGTAGCAGTGGGCATTGATGCTGTTTGTCAGTGGATTTTCAGGATTAATTTGCGCTCAAATTAAGGTGAGATTAATTTTGTGGATCTTCAAGTGATGCTCACTGTACCTTACAAATCAGAAACAAAGCAGTCTATAGATCTTGAATCATATACCATCTATGACAACATCGTAAAAATTCTTGAAAGGCTAATGAAAACTACAGGAGAGGGATAAAATTGTCATACAAATATACTTTGAAGTCTGTTTACAATAGCAAATATTCTATGCTCTACAGGATTTAAAGAAAGAAGAGCTTAAAATAACTTCTACTGGTGCCTTTGAAGAAAGCAGGTGCTGACCTCCAGATTTTTCCTGGAAAAGCTTGAGAATACTAGATAGGAAATGGGTTTCATGCACAAACTTAATCCCTATAAAGATTAAATATGCAATACCCACAGAGCATGACAAATTCAAATGCTGTAGTCATATGAAATGTAGGTAAATGAAATGGTGCAACTATAGATTGGAGGTGAAAACAAACGTTAAAATAAGACGCATACAATCGAGATAAACATTATTTCAGAAAACACAAGCAGGAAAAATATTTACTAGTGCATAAATGTTCTCAATTTGCCTAAATTCAACATCTAAATTGCAAGCATCTGTACAGAAAGTCTCTGGAAGAATAGAGGTATCAGAACAGAGAAACAGCATCCAGGGGCAGAGTTCTCTTTTATCATCACCACCAATATACAATATTTTAATGTATAAAAGGTAGGTATGATCATATCCATCAGCTGTTTTCTAAAAGAAAAAACACATATATGTATGTTTACTAGTTACCTAATATTTTTCTCACAGATAGTCTCATTTCACCTCTATCGCATGAAACCCTGATACTTTCTATCTTGTAATTTCTGTTTATTCTTTTGAAGCTAAATTGACCCAAGATGCCAGTAACAGATCCTCCAAACTAGTAAACTGCTGTCTCATCCTCCCTTATCTTTAGGGGTTATCCCTTATCCCCTATATTGCCTCGCATTCCATTTGGCACATAGGCCTACCAGAAGATTCCATTTGCAGATCAGAGGGAATTTATAGTCAAGCCTTGGTGAGCTTACAGTGAAGGAGATTTTTTTCCCCAACATTTACAGTGCTCAGAGCAAAATCAGGTAAGTTTTCTGATCAAATATCATGGTCAAAAAAATAACAAACCCCCAAGCCTAGCCATCAAATAAACCAGGTAATGGGTCTTGAATCATCATAAAGAAACAATCAGAAAGAAAAATTGCACCAAGGGTTGAAAATTCAGCACAGAGACTGCTTTCAGCCTGTGTTAGGTATTGCTCAACATTATTGCAGAACAAGCTCTGGAAAGTAATATATCTCATCTTCAGGCATGTGAACAGCTGCCTGCATTTTAACGCTCCTAACCACTGAACTGTCCAGCTCACACCTGGGCTTTTCTGGGAATCACGAACTAGGGCTTTTCTTACCCATCTCCTGAAAGAAGAAAGGCAAAAGTATCTTTACTTGAGAGTGCTTAAGCACCAGAGCAGGGTTATCCAGAAAGGCTCCAGGCTCCGTATGCTTGGAGACACTCAGAACTTCACTGGCCAAGGCCTTGAGGAATCTGAGGTAACTCTGATATTAACCCCGCTTTAAACATGGGGTTGAACCAGATGCTTTCCAGATGTCCAATACAATCTCTAATTCTAGTCAATCACTTAATATAAATTTAAATACTCCAGAAATGAAAATGTTACAACATTTTTCCTATGGGATAATCGGCACCTTTGTTCTCATCACATTGAGATATATGCTCTAAAATGCTACTCATCTCAGTAAGAAGGGTAGCCTGAAGACACAGATATTGAACGAACATCTAATAGCTGTGTTTTCTACTATGCTACTGAGGTTGTTATATGCTAATCTGAGAAAAACAAAAGAACAAAACTGCTTAGTAGTGTCTAGCTAAGCAAGCCCTTCTTCATCCATCAGAGCCTGCTTCTAGCTCCAGTCAGGATGGACAAAATCATCTGTGCCTTCTCTTGAAACCTTATTTCCTCATGGGGATGTACAAGTCCCAACCCAGAGAGCACCATACCACATGCCGCACTGCTGTCTCTCAGTGAGCTCACTTGAGAGAGAGCACGGCCCAGAAACGCCAGCGCTCTAGAACAGCTAAGTCCCTCACTACTCATACCTTAACAGTTCAGTTCCTAAACACTCCCGAGGCAGAGAGGTGTTTCCATGGGTACAAATAGCAGTTATATTCTCAGTGACTGCTGCACTCAAAAAATCTCTGTCTTGCATGTGCGAGCAGCTGGGGTAGAGCATGATCTCCCTCCAGGGACATCTCTTTGCACTGTTTCTCTTTCTGAGAGCAGAAGTGTTGGGCAGCTGCCTACAACTGTTACTGTGTAAGACGAAATGAAATACATCATTACTAATGAAAGAAAAATCTTACACAACTTACACAATAGCAAGATTTAGTTAGGTTTCTGAAAAGGGAAGAGCAAAGAAGCATTTCTCTCCACATCTCTAAGGCATTCTAGGGTGAACATTTAGCTGTTCATCTCATATAACTGTAAGAAGCTTGGCAACATGTGCCTAATTTCCAGTGTGACAGGCAGAAAGGTCCATCACAAAGGATGCTGACAGGCTAGGAATGGAGTAGCAAAGTAGTATTTTAACAAAGATGAAAAGTGCTGCCTTACATCTGAGACAAGCTTTGTTAATGCAATTGCATTTCTTAGGCCACATAGCTGAACTATCAGTGGGTTTGGCCATGTCACTTTGGTATAAGCAATGTTTGATGAAATGTGAGTAATTTTTAAAAGAAAGCATTTCTGTGGGTTGGATTCTCTGTTTTGTGGTCGTTGCCTTGGAAGGACCGTTAGTCACTTTGGGCTTTTGCACTTGCATTAGAAAAAAATGAGAAGAGAAAAAAAAAAAGAAAAAAAAAGTGGGAGATACGGAAGGGTTTATTATTGATTATGAGCTAGCTTGGAACCTTCAGCCAGAGCCTTGCTGACCTGCACCAACGCCTGGCCAGGACTATGGACAAAGAGGCACAACTGAGCCATAAGCAGAGGCAGAGCCTGCAGCATCTACCCTCTCCTGGCTGACAGTGAGATGAGAGGGGTGAAATGAGTTCACCTGCAGGCTTTGGGGAAACCAGCGCCCAAAGAAGCATGTGTTCGATGCCTGTGTCCTGAGAAGTCAGGACTGTGACAGTCCCCACTGCAGAGAGCTTTCCAAGAGCAGAACCCTCCACACACCTACATGCCACACACCTATCTGCATACAGAACAATCTACCCTGTGGAAATAACTTCTGCATGCTAAGTCTTATCACACTGTTCTGGCACTGTATGTCAGATACCAACTTGCAAGGCTCAATTCACAGAGGAACTACTGGCAGTATCTCAACTCTGGGGCAAGAATATCTCAGGGCCCAACTACTGAGACCATTGCTCTGTCCCAACCCACCACATCTTTCCATGAAAACCAGAGAGTCAGGAAGAGCATGGAAGGTGGCTCTCTGGCACCTCTGCCTCCTGCGGACATTAACTTTGGCTGTGAGCAGGACACAGCCTCCAGACCATGTGGCAGAAAGGTTCCCGGGACTGCAGGGTAGTCAACAATACCTCTGCACTTCTGCACAGCTCTAAAGTAAGAGTTTAACATTGCTCTAAAATGCATGGGAAAAGATGGGAGCGCAAGAGGGAGGTTCTTTAGAAAGCAGCACGATGAACAGCAGACAGTAAAATTAGCGAGTATGCAGTAGTAAGAAGATGCACCATGTCACAGATCTAGCAAACACCTACGCTGTGTTGAAGGAAGACACCTATCTCCACCTGGGATGCACAGATGTGCATTCCCCTCTTAGGGGCAGTCCATAGGATGCTTCCATAAAACCCATCTTTTCCAGAAGGGTTATACAACTGACAAGGCTGAGCAGGCTTGTCACCCCTCAGCTCAGATGAAACATCCCTATGCATCTCTGTAGCCACACGTGCTGGAGACCTGGCGGCTCCTTGTGCACACACCTTGCAGTAATTCACTCTGGAGTCTGCACAGGTCTGTCCAGTCTTAACTGCCTAAGCTGTTCTTGACCTAGGATCTTGGACTCCCAACTCAGGGGGCAGAAAAGTTTTGTTGGAAAATTTCCAAATAATGTCTAATTGACACTTCCATAGATGTGTTATTGAGAGTTGAGCAAACAGTGAAAAAACTGTCATGGTCTTGCTCAACTTGTAATTGTAGATAAGCTACAGCTATCTGCTCTTAATCTTCCATCTGCAAAAATTCTTAAATAATAAGAGTTACCTCTAACCTTTCTCCCCCGACAAAATGCACTACAAGTTTTATAGCAAACTGAAAATGGGATCTGTAACATGTATTATGCCATTTGCTACATTCCAGAAATAATTTCCTGATAGCATTGAAACAGAATAAGTGTAGTACATATAAACAAGCAAAAGGCACTTTTGGGCTCACTTTCATAAGAGGACTTTAAAAGCAGTATCTGTTACAGGCACCCTGTATGCCACTAGCATGTTGGCTCTGATGACAGAGCAGTGACCAGATTATCTTTGGTGCATAATCTAATGAAGCAAAGACTTCACTCACTCATAGCTCAGTCAGAAATGCTTTGACCTTGTTGATAGTTTCTTTACTGTACCACAGCTTCCACAATAGCTATCCAAAATGGCATATAGCAGCGAAAAAACTTCTGCAGGGATGAATCCTGTAGGCAAAACAAGCACTGTGCTAAGAAGGACCACCACTCAACTCTGTTCAGAGTCAGAGAAAGAGCAAACACAAAATCAAGGCTTGTGGTGCAACATTTAGTCCTTATAGTAAACCAAAAAAGATATTTTTTCCATGCAGCCATGCTGATCATTTACGTGCTCCACTTGGAGCACTGAGGAAGCTTTTCCAACTAAGCAGTTTCATTAAGAGCGACATTACGAGGGATCATAGTTGTCACAAATCACCCAAAATTGTTCACATTTTTTTTTCTTAGTCCTTAAGGCTGAAAAAGACTGAAAAAATTGGTGAAATATAAGAATAGCTGCATTTCAGCTGCTTTTCCCAACTTTCACCTCTGCATCTGCCTTTTGCTTACTCATTTGCAGATACTTTGATAGCAAGCCACAGAAACCACAGTGGCCAAGTACTTCGCCGGTACTAGGAGAAACACTCAAGGGGGAGGGAAAAATAGGTACAAAATTGTTACTCTTCTACTCTCTATGTTTATTTATTTTGGACCCATTGGACTAGACCGCAACTAAAACTTTATGAACCTAATAAAATTCCCAACATTCTCAGACATGGGTCGTGATGTTTATGTATTAGGCAAAATACAAAGGTGTATTTATGAGGAGACTGGAAGTACTTAGAGATGCTTGAGCTCAGGCAAGGCATAAAGCACATGTAAGAAATACTTTAAAAACTTAGAACAGGTACAATCAAGCTAATCAGTTCTCCTCCCACTGGGAACATGAAGAAAAAAATGCACAACACATCAGAAAGAAGCATTTCAGAAATTATATGTATATCACCATAGGATCATGCCACCTCTTCACAAAAGGCGGGTGTACAAAGCAGTCTCATTATTTTTTAATAGATTATATTTATATATCTGTTTTTCTAGTTCTGCTATGGCTAAAATATGAAATATCTGATTTTGGTGGTGGTGGTTGGGATACACAGTAATACACACAAAAAGGGAAAAATAGTAAACATCCCGTTTCCCTTCTGTCCTCATAAAACATACAACATTCCTTGATTCAATCAGCAAGATATACTGCCTGACTGAAGTCAAGGGATAATGGCTCTTGGCAATAGATTAGTCTTTCCATCTTTATAAACATGAAAATGCTAGAGGGAATATATGCTGGGATTTATTTTTGCCAGGAGCAAATAAACAGCTCTGTCAATATGCAGATAATCCTGCTTCCCAGCTTCCCCTTCCCTCTCTAGTCTTTGACCACCCCCCACCTTCAAAAAAAAAAAAGAAAGGTTGTGTGTCCATTCTCCTCTGTCACGCATGATTTTTTTTTACTGATTTCAGCATTAACTTTTCTGGATACTTCCTTTCACTGAAAGACCTCTCCCTCACTCTCCCCACAAGTACAGCATACGTTTTCAATTTAGATTATGTTCACAGCAGATGTTGCAGGACATGAGGACCTTGATTTCTCTTTCACTAAAAAGGCACTTGTAATACGTTTTACTATCTTGGAATGGAAAAAAAAGCATGTATGGCAATATTCAGAAATTGGTTGATGTGATTTGCTAATCTCTATCTTTTTGAAAATAAATAAATAAATAAATAAAAAGTTCACGACCGAGGTCTGCACTGAATGTGTGTCCCCAGAAGGGTTCCCCTCCAGGGGTATTGTGGGAAAAGGGGTGCAGGGGTTCTCAGGCAGAACGCCCTAACTCTAATGCATGCTCATCCTAAGAAACACTTCCGTTACTTTACAATTATCATTACTTTCGTATAAGTCAGAGTAAATATCAGTGCATTTTGTCCTAACGTGGGGGAATGGGAAAGCAGATGAGCGTGGAGACCTGAGCTGGCATGTCCATGGATATGGTTGGCGACTTGTCCCATCAGCTTTGTCCTCCTTGCAAACTGAAGAGTCACCTTGAAGGGGATTAAAGCACCTTGAGCATCAGCGCTTTGCTTACTTAAGACGGTTTAAAATAATCAAGCTCCTACTTTCTTAATATTTATTAGCGGGCAAATCATTAAAAGCAGAAAATAAAGCAGACTGCATTAAAAAAAAGGAAGAAAATTAATGTACATGAGTGAGCTGAAGAAAAGGTATGCTATACTCTCAGAAGGTTTCTTCTAAAATCTTTATATTCACACAAAAGGAAATTGCTGTAGGTAGTCTGCAGCATGATCACAGTGTCACAGTGTCATCTCTTAGTGTTTGATTTCACAGATATCTACTGCCAGGGGGTATATATGCGTGTGTGTATACTTACACATATGCATACACACTTACATATTCCATCCTTTCTGTCTAAACTGGAAACAAAATGAGGTTATACCCAGAAGCAAAACACACACAAACATCATGTGGAATCTCCAGAGCTGCCAAAGAAACCACACTACAGAGAAGAAATTAAGTCTAGCAAAATGGGCAGCAAACCACAAGTTTCATACGGAAAGCTTGTTCTCAATGCAGTTAGATTTTATCACTCCATTGTTTCTTCCTGTATTATGGAATTTGTTGTTGTTGTTGTTAAAGCATAGGTATGTGACAGCCAGAAGCAATGGTCCAACTAAACCTACATTTGTGACAGCAGGCAACACAAATAAATTGGTATCTTGCCACCTATTGTTAAACACATAAATCCAACCACTAGCTATATCTCAGGTTTCCTCATTTCCATAGTTTTGTCTGTCTTCTCTTGAGCTGATAGGTACCATTTTTTCTTGATGACTGTGGCAAAATGTTAAATAATTTAAAAATTCTTTGTGCAATAGAAATTCAGTTTGAACTGTAAATAAGACTGACTGTTTCCACCTCTGTCTCGGTACATGGTATTTTGAGTTTTCTGACACAGGCTTTCCTCTTATGCCTTTCTGTAAGTGCTGTCAGTCATTTTCTCATGGTTATGTGCAAACCGTGCCACTTCAGGCCCTGAAACCTTCTGGCTGTGGCTGCTGAAAATTTTCAAGGCGGCGAGTTTTAAGACTGAATACCCTGGCAAGGATTTCAACTTGCAGAAGAAAACTAAGACCCAGTACCTTCTTTTGGTTGATCTTACCTCAAGATCAGCAGAGCAAGATTAAAGGCAATTTTATACTGCACTGGTGTCCTATGTGCCTGTGTTGCTCAGGGCTGGCATTCCCAACTTCACGAACCAAGACACATCAGAAGTCGGCTGTAGTCTGCTTGTTCCTGAAGTCTTCAGAACTGCACCCCAACAATTTGCCTTCTTGCACATGTATTTTCCCCACTAAGAGCTTTCTGCAAAAGGGAAACATGACAGGAAACAGTCTGAGCTTCAGGTCTGCCTAAGAAATGCTCCCATTTTGACCTAAACCCAGCTTAGAGGGTTCTTCGTGCCAACCTCCATCCCACACTTGGAGGCACCATGTCCGTAGACACAAAGCTACTTGGCCCAATGCAGCATCAGGGCTAACCAGCACCGCACCGAATGCCCTGCACCATGCTCCCAGGATCTCCTGCTCCCTCCTGGCACCTCCCTGGAGATGCTCAGCTTCTCTCCCAGCTCCTGTTCCAGCACCACATGTGGTAGGTGACTTAGCATGTGGATGAGTGTCAGGCTCACCCAGCAAAATAAGTTCCTGTTGCAATTTTCTGATTCATCAAGATGTTTCCTGGAGGCACCGTAGTCTCCAGAATATTCCTGGCTCTGTCAGCCCTGCTGTCTGACCCCAGGAAGCAGCCCAGGCCTGAGGGCCTGTGATGGCCTCCAGAGGCTGCCTCGCAGTCAGGAGCACTTGGGGTTTCAGCTGCTGAGCCCACCAGCCCACAGCTTGGACTCACTTTTCCTTGCACAATGAATCCAGATTTTTTTGTGAACACAGCAAATGCCACCAAGGCGTTTCAAGGCCCATGTGGGCAGCAGCAAAGGCTGAGGGTGACAAGAACAGCCAAGAGCCTCCAGAACATGACGAGAGCGGGAGCAGCGCAGCTTCGAGGCGGAAAACCCGCCAAGGCCTCAGGAATAACGAGACTTCCCCCATGAGGGCTGGAACGTAACCTGCAGGAGGGCAGCCAAGTGCAGCGACGGGGATGGGGAGAAGGCAAGAGGTTATCCTGAGGATACCACCGCTCCTCGCAGACGGAGCCGCAGAATCCAGCATATAAACATTCCATGTTTCCCAGCATAACTTTAAATTAAAACAGCCCCTTTTGTAATACGGCCAGAGAACAGCTAACTGAGAAATTTATAGGCCAAAGCATCCAAGAAATCTCTCTCAATTACCATGTGAACATTTATTAAAAATAGAGAAATGAAATGAGAGCACCCATATTAGGAAAATTTGATACCCTTTGCAGACCCATATCGGATTTTCAGGACAAAGTTCCTTTTCTTCCAAAAAGTCTCATGAATTCAAAAATCAGAACTACTAAAATCACTAATAAAGATACTCTACAGAACTGCTCTTGCTTGCTGTTAAGTGATAGTCTATATTTCCTCCTTAAAGTTGAGATGCTGAGTTGATTAGCCTGGGTTATGCCAAAAAGCCATAAATAAAAATAGAAAACCACAAAATATTGTAGCAAAATATTGTATTCAAAAGCATAAATTTATAGCCAGCAAAGCAGAGAATCTCTGTAGACATCCTCTTCATATAAAAAACTATTTTTTAAGGCATACAAAAAACAGAATTGATGAGACTAATTTACAAAGTAGCTTTTGCAAGCCCAAGAGTTTGGGATTAGTTGTGTAAAGATTGCAGATAGCTGAGCTGTTGCCATGAATCCCTTTGCCCCCTGACATTTCTGCACGAAGCACTGGTGGAGCGGGCTCAGCCTCGCCGTTCCCTGCGCTGACTTTATGGTAACCAGCAGAGCAGCTGCAAGGTCCCCACCATACGCCTCATACGGCCACGGCTTTTAGCATTTTCACACTGCGCTTGTAACTAGGTCCATAAAAATAAATTGGCCATAACAATGTCAAAATCTGTGTATAACTTTTTTTTTTCCCTGAGAAATTCAACTCCTTGCTAAAAATGGACTACAAGAGAAATTTAATACATGCACTGTCCTATGCAAAGAATCATAGAATCATAGAATCATAGAAAAAAATGAAATTAAAAAAAGTGTTTTTTCTTATTTTAAATCATTTCTTAATATTTCCCACAAGATGTTGTCACTTAGGTGTTTTTATTTCTAGGTTGTTTCTTTCCTTCCAGATACTTCTAAGTGTGTGTAGCGTTACTAAGTTGTCACCATTTTCCTAGACTTTTAGGAAGAGTTGTGCCCATCTCTGTCACTAATAATGAAAATATAGTAATAGGGAAACACTGAACTTGTACATCAACCTCTTCTCACATGTGCTAAGCAAGCTGGAAAAGCTGGAAAAAACATGCATGATTTTCAAAAGATAACTATGTCTTTCTGTGTAGTATGTAAACTTCGTAAGTACCCTGCATGTCTGAAGATACAGACTTTCTAGATAGCTCTCCATAATCTAACAGTTCACCTTAGGCCCCATTTTTTAAGTTTGGTGCAACACACACATTCACTCTGGGAGTTATACAGCAAACAACATCACCACAACCTTGTCAGAAAAAATCTTGTTGATACTTAATAACACTATAAAATCCGCTCATGCTGAGTGCATTACTTACTAAGCTGACAGTTTTTAAGACAGAGCAAGATAAAACCAGCTAAAACCCCAAACAAATAAAAATCCAAATATAATCACAATGTCTGCTGAAAAGTTAAAAGAGGAATGGGATCATGTTTGGAGAGCTAATGCTGGAGCTTGGATGAGTTTCATAGAGCCAGGTTTCAAAGCGCATGGGAACCTACAGACTCACGCAAGTTCCTCACACAGCTCTTGCAAATTCCTAGCAGGCAAGGCCTGATACCCTAAAATCTCTTGGACCAACTCTGCAGACTATTTATTATCTCGATCCTATTAATTTTTTCATATCAGTGCCTCAGTTCCTCCGCAGTAACTGGCAAATCGTGCTGCTCTGCTTCTCGGGAGTTATTTGATGATCTCTGCGCAAGGATTCTGTGCAGAGATTCTGCGCAGATTCTGCGCAGATTCTGCGGCCTTATCTGTGGTGGGAAGGGGAGAGGATTCTGCAGGCCTTATCTGTGGTGGGAAGGGGAGAGCTCAGTAATATCCAGCATAGATTAAAGCAAAAAGGGGATTTAAGGGAGGGAGACTGCCAGTCACATGAGCTTTGCTTTGGCTCCTGGAGATAGATGCATAACATTTAAATACACTACTATAAGATGAAAATTAAAGACCCTACATTTATGAAAGTCATAGGTAAGACAACTTTCAGTGTGCATGCTGAACCATCCTGTAACTCATGACACCGATTTTTCTTAGTGCCATTTATGAGATATCAAATTACTTGAAGATATGCTGAAACATATAAATAGCTCAGAAATCCATAAGACAAGTTTTATTTATGGCAATACTGTGCAATTTTTGGAGAAATCATTCTGCTGCAGGTCGCTGGTTCAAGAAAGGCGGCCTCATAAACTGCTCAGCAACGTATAAAACCCAGGTTTGTATTTGAAGGGTTCCAGGAACTGCATTTCATAGATGACTGAGTGCTGCAGCAGAGAAACAGAGGCTGCTGCGCTGACTGCACAGGAAGGGGATGTGGGCTGAACACACTAACAACCTGCTCAAGACGCAGAGCGGGGCTGAAGCGGAGACTGACTGGGAGAGGGGCTGTTTCTTGTGCTGTGCTACACTGCGGTACGCTGCAGCCCTGGGGATTCCTGCGTGTTTTACATCATTTTTCTGCCAGTTCCTCAAGCTGCCAGTCCTATGAGGACTGACTGGTAATGCTGAAATTCCAGGTCAGAGAAGCTGCGTGCCTCACATTACAGTACCACCAAGCAGGACCCAAACCTGTATACCTAGAGCTGTCTGGCTACTCAAACATTTACAGGGCTTGCTTCTCTACTAATTTACACAGTAAGAACATCATACTTGACATGCACTATACATCCTGACTTACTGGTATTTTACAAGACTGCCCTATTTATTTAAAGTCAACACATTTTTAGCTAAAACAGTCTTCTCACATCAAAGAGAGAGACGAGCTATCCAATGTTACCGTTCCAATCCATCTTTTCCTGCTTCATAATATATTGGACAGATCTGAAATCAAGTTATCATTCCCAGTGCATCAATTTATGAAAGCATAACAGAAGACATGGTAAAGATAAATATGGCTACCATATGGTATTTCACATTTAGCATTTCAAATCAGGTATAACAAGCACTCTATTCTATGTTTGCTTTGGAAGTTTCTTGATTATTTAACAGCATATGATCTACATTGCTTTTTTTTTTTTCACAGAGAAATTAATACCACACTTTGAGACATCACACTAAATGTTAAAAAAGAAAACATGTGTATATATGTGAGAGAAGGAGCCAGTCATTTTAGTACGTGAAGAGCCACAAGGGACACACTGTAGTAGACGACTCTGAAGTGTGCAGGTGAGCATTTTACTAAGATCTTACTCATATAAAGGATTCTGCAGTTTCAAGGAGATAAAAATATTCAGCAGTACCTAGCAAATTGTTTACTCACTGCTTTAACGGTTTTCCAGTGCTGCTACAGGTCAGCTATCACTCCAGAGCACAAAAAATATTACTGTCTGCTTCTCTAAATAAATGTAATAACTCTACTTAAACCTACCCAATTGGTATATCTCCACCTCTCTTCATTGTTTTTTTTTTTTTTTTTCTTTTTAGGAAAATCACATAACAGCAGAATTAACTTCTCCTTTACAAATAATTGTTTCTGGTTACCTAGATACTCATCACGCTTGTCCAGCACTTTATTTGCTGAGAAAAACCCTTCCTTTGGGTATTTTCAGCAATCCACAGGACTACTGCTCCGCCAGGGGATACAGAGGGCATTGAGGAGACACACCAAGCTATGGACCGGACACGTTCTGCAGATTGACTCTGGAAAGGTTTTTCAACATTTTTCTAGTGTTATTGCACTGGCATTCATCTAATGATGTATCTGGTTTACTATGGAAAATCACTTAAATAAACTTTGATGAAAAGATTTCTCAGCAGTCAGTTCCAGCCTCACTAATGGTAGTTTTAGGTGGGACTCGTGACATTGCCAGTTACTGCATTTACTTGACTTTTCCTTGTATTCCCTGCTTTTAGTTGCTTATCGCCGTCCGTGCTGAAAGTTTCCATACTGCCAGTCTGCCTGAGGTTTAATTACTCAAAATGACAATAGGACCAACGCAGCCGGCTCTGAAAAGGAGGTTAGAGCAAAACATGTAACAAAGCCTTCTCACTGCCCTGCTCCTGGCACATTGACAGAAGGAGGCTTAAAGACAGGTCCTAGGAGGAGGAGGCTTAGAGTAAAAGGGATGAAGAGCAAAAGCCAATTAGAAACCTTGGAAAAAAATACAGTTCGCACACGAATGACAGCCTCTTAGAAGCTCACCTTGCATGTTTACAGCAGTACTGCATGCACTGGGCACAGCCAGTCTGCACTGGGACGGTCTCCTACCTTGCAAAGGCTTCTTGCAAACCTGCACCTGGATGAAGGGTTAGGATGCTGTTTTCTCAGGAGCTTTTGGTGCTTCCCTCAGCTGGACTCAAGTGCCATGAAGGAGGGAGTCACCTCTCATCTAAATGCAGAGGGGCTGAGCAGGAACTGGGGCAAGTCCAGGAGGAAATAGCTCTGGACAAGTAGCCTGGGGGAAGAGAGTTGCAGGAGAAGTAAACCCAGGAAATTATGCATAGAAATCTCTGCTGAAAGAATGTTATCAAGCTTACCCAAAAATACTGTTAAGAAAGTCCAGAAGGAACATCATCTGTGCCGCTTAAATTTAGCCCTTGCACGTAAATCTTTCAGAGCCCTGAATGCCATTACCATACAGCGCATTTTTCTGTGTCTCAACGTCAACACACCGTGAGGATGTCACGGCTTAATGAGCAGTGCTAACGAAACGCGCTGATCTTCACTGTCTGCAACGCCACCATGAACAGGTACATGAACAGCGAGGTGTCAGGAAAGGTCTGACACCTGCACAGATCATTAGCAGGGCTGCACCTTTCATCCCGGGGCACGGGGCTCAGCCACCACGGCGGCTGAGAGGAGCTGTCATCCCTGGAGGCATGAGCTCTCCGGGGAGAGGGCCAGGCTTTTTGCTGCTGATTTCTCCAGACATTTGCTGGCAGAAGGGAAACTCAGAAGTGAGTCCTGGAGATCAGCTGCATTCTTTCACCCAGCCCTGATTCCCTCTGCCATTGTGCAGAAGCAGGCTCTGGAGAAACTCACTGTGGGATCTGAAGGACACTCCAGAAGATTTCGGGAGTTCAGATATCGGCACTAAAGAGGTCCACCAACACACATCTAAAGCAGAAATAAAAACAATTTCATCATTGCCACTTATGATTCATTACCTCGCTGTAATTGTGTTCAGAATAACATTCTTCCAAGGCTCTATCAGTCTCTAGGGGCTCCTGCGACGCAGGGAGAGGAAAGCTGTTTCAGAATCTCCAAACTTCAAAACATATTTTAGGAATTAAATAACTTCAGCTCTTGTCCACAGTATAAACAGACGTCTTTTTTTTTCTTTTTCCAGTGGTAAGAGTTGAACCAAGAAGATGGAGAGGTCTGTTCATAGAAGTCCAGCCTGGTGTTGCAGAAGGATTTACTCAGTACTAGGAGGAAGGGGAGAGAGCAGCAACAGATGAGTTTGATGGGTCCTGCCCTGAGAAGTGGCAGCAAACGACTGAAGGGAAGGAGAGAGGAAGTGATGGATAATAGGAAGGGAAGACAATGACATTGCACTGCTGACATTTTTGAGAATATATCCCAATGTATCCTATGCAGCTAGATTGTTGGCAACTCCTCTAAGGCACTATTGGCTAATGAAAATTACTAAATACCTTCTAGACATCTGGGCAGCTGAGTTACACTTCACTCTCTACCTGTAAGTTATATGCTACGTAAAGGAGGTAGCATCAACATGAGCCGGCCTCATATTTCTCTGTCCTTCCAATTTCACTGCATGCTCCCTCTGCAATGCTAAGCACCTCTTTTCCTATTTCTACCTTTTCTCTAGTCATTAAAAATAGAGATCTTAAGCACAAAAAGATGGATTGATCAGCATTCAGAGGCCCTCAGCACAGACCCTTGCTCAAATTCATTCCCTATGCTATTGAATTCTTGTCAGAAGATTTAGCTATGAGTGAACATGGCCAATCGCTACTTGGCACACATCTCCCAAGCAGGTTGATTTGTACTGATCTCATCAGTGGTTTTTTAAGAGGCTGTTTTCAAACCCAAACACATTCAGCATTCCCTTTAGTTCATAGCCCAGCTCTGTGATGCTTACAGGGTTCCAGTATCTGGAGTAAAATAAAGTAAAACCTAAAGCGAACTAGGTCAAACTTCTCCCCCAGCATCCTGAGATGCAAGACCGTCCTTTTCTTCACCTGATGGTATAGATGCCTTAGATATATTACCACCTTATTCTTTGTTTGTTTTTCCTTAAAAATCTCTGTTTTTTTCCCACTGTCTTTAAGAGTTTAGTAGCTAATTCACTAGATATAGCCAGCAGCACACACTTCCACAGGAGCACTCTTGCTTTTGAGACATATTTTTTTCTACTTTGATCAGCTGTTAGTTTACTGGTTATAACCATGACCTGAAACTTTTACATGTATGTTTGTATAGGAACCGTTTTGGAGGTTTTGATTTTAGCTTCTTATCCTCTCAGTAATTATAAGGCTATTATACCTTTGCATGGGATTCCACATATATACTTTTAAATGCTCCTCTTCCTCCCCCCAAATTGCTCTGCCAAGCATCAACTCACTATGGCTTTTAATTTTCATTTTTTTCCTGTTAGCAGTAAGTTAGAGAATGCTCTTGTGCAGCTGCCCCCTCTGTTTTCCATTCCCAGAACAGTTCATTTGTTAACCTCAGATTTTTAAGCAGCCCTTTGTGAAGCCACGTTGGCTTTTTTTTCTTGATCTTTGCATATTTTTTTTTCAGAGGAATTTTAATCTGTTGCACCATAAATTCAGATTTCTTGTTAGAATTCTCCAGTCTGTTTT
Organism: Tinamus guttatus; assembly: GCF_000705375.1. Next base: position 131,141 of record NW_010580197.1, read on the forward strand.
CACACACTTGGATTTGAGGTACTTCTCTTCATTGTAACCAGCTCACTAAGACCCTGATTTAGCTAAGCAGTTAAGGATGTGCTTAATTTAAAGAATGTGTATAATCCCATCCCTGTTCAACAGAACGCATATATCAACTACAGCTCCAATGGGATGAAAAGCATATGCTGAAAGTTACTGTGAATTTGTGAAAACCTCTATTCTGGAAATCTAATGCTTCAGTACTCCTGCAGCACCTTCTGGCTCTTAAAGAATTTTCTAAATTAAACAAAAGGAGATTTTTCAATAATCACCTGTTTTCATCATATCATTTTAATACTACTTGTTATGTTATGGCTTTTTAGATCACTGGAGCTTTTTACATCCTCCTGGAAGACATAACCATGTGCTTTACTACCTTGGGATGACAGGGTGTCACACGCTTGAGAAGCAATAGTCTATTTTTTCACACTAAGAAAAACAAAGCAGATATTTTAGGCTTCCAATTTCTGATTAATAGAATTTTTGTGTGGTGAGGAATCTGCAGAAGTAACTGGGAAGGCTAAAACTTACACATCTCCTCCAGAATTCACAGGGACTGCACAGAGCCCTGTTCTCCCAGGCCAGGCTTTAGTTCCTCTCTCCAGTTATGCCTTTTTTTTTTTTTCCCCTCCTTGTATAAGGTGAAGCCTGTCTGGCACAAAAAAAAAAAAGTTTCCAAGAGACGAAATTGTGGGGAGAGGCCACGTGTGCCCCAGAGCTGATGCTCCCCACTTCCACACTCCCAGGCATTGCTACCCCAGCGTAATTCCTCCCTTCCTCTCTGTGAGAGTCAAATGAACAACATTACAGCTGTTCTGGAAAAATAAAGTGATTTAGTAGTATAGGACTGTCCTGGTGAGTTTTTATTTTCACCCCAGGCTTCTCAAAATACTCGTTTGTGCTGGTAGCCAAATGAAAATTGAGAGAAAATGGAAAGGAAATGACATGACAGAGCAGCAAATCTTCTCATTACAAGTGAGCTTTGCCTTGCGAATTAATGCTGATAAAAGATAAGGCTTAAACAAGTAACTCTGAGCTCCTTCAGTCAATCAGCTTCAGCACTTAGAGTTTCCCAGTATCTCCTAAGAAATACACTATTTTACTTCCTAGCTAAATTGTTGGAGTGGAACATGATTTCCAGGCAAATGGCAAAACAGAGCAGAGACTTGTTTGATTCCTGGCTCGGTGTCCTCTTTTTGGCTTAAACAAAACTTCAGTTTAAATTATTTCGACTCTTTCTTTTTTTGTAGGTTTGCCTCATGTTTCAATATTATCTATAAAAAACATTGTGCAGCTTGATACTACCACACATCACAGCAGCATTTTATCCCTTACTGTCTTTCAGCTTGAAAAGGGACTTTTCTTGATGTTAACGGAACTGCAATCAAGACATGCCGGAGTAGGCACAGTCAAGACATGCAAAAAGGAGGCACATCCTATAAATCGAGATTAGTTTAAATCAAGTTTGAATTGCCTCTTTTTTCTTTTTTTTTTTTTTAAAACAACGACAAAATTTCTTAACATACAAAATGATTCAGAAGAATCTGCAGGCTGAAAAGGAGGGTAATATCTCTCAGACAGTAGGATTACCCAGACAACTGGAAAAACGTGCCATTGTACAAACAAGGAATAGCATTGCAAAGCTGATAATGTAGCAAGTTATCTCTCTTCCAGGGAATAAAGAGTGAGCGTACTGCAACCAGCAGCCAAACTTGGCTAACGTGAAATGTAACATATTAAATAAAGATGTTTAACATATCTTCACAATGAAGTAGAAAAGTCATAAATCACAGAACACTGAATCCTTTGGGTATAACAATTCTACAAGTTTGAAGCCAAAGAACATATCAAGTTTCATTCTCATTCTAATCTCTGAGTAGTAACCCTGAGGTCAGAGAGAAAGGTGAGAGTATACGGAGTGACGCATTCAATGCAGAAGAAGTAATTTTGGTTTGGATTGCTTTGAATTGTTAAAAGAAGATTCTCCTGCCTGAGTAATTTTGAGAATTTTGTCTTGTATATCTACAAGAAAAGAAAAATTGTAGGAAAATTAAGTAATTTGAGGATTTTGTAACTGAGACTGTCCTTTAAAGTGATCACTTTCTCTAGAAAACATCATCTTCCAAGAAGTCACTACTGAGTCATTCTGTTCGTGTGTCATGTAAGTACAGTTTCTCTTCACTTCCTTTTTTTTTTTTGGTTGTTTACACGAGCTATTCCTGCTTCTTCTCACCAACACCCTTGAGCTGCTAAAGAAAAAAGAAGAATGGATGATTCAAAGTGACCCGGCAACTTGCATCAGAAGAGAAATTCTAATAACTGTCTGGGTTTTTATTTGCTGTCATTTACCTGATAATTTCAAACTGCTTTTGAACTATTAATGCTTTACAACATCCCATGGGGTCGATAGTTCTACCTTCTTTCACAGACAATAAAAATGATGCAGAAATAGCTTAGTCACAGTGCTGTAGGTCATGCAGCCGGTAGCAGAGAGGGGCCATAAACAAGCTGATAACTCTATAATGTTCCAGGCATTAGACAACACCACCTCCTTCTGGAATCAAAAGTCATCAACACAGCTGTCCGATTCAGGGGGAAATTGTCACGACTTATTGGAATCTACTTCAACAGGGTATTCCCTAAAAACTGGAATATGGAAGGCAAATTATGAAATGTGTAATCCTCATACAGTGTATTTTCAAAACTATTAAAATAAAAACAATCAGATTTTTAGATATTACTCAAAAAATACAGAGGAATGCCTTAAAAAAAAAAGCTGTACCTTAATGTCCAAAATGTCCCAATAGCAGGGCAGGTAGGAAGAACTGGTATTTGCACCAGAACATTCATCGATGCAATGAAATGGCCAGGAGATGCTTGTGTTGCCAGGACGCTAGGGGAGGTGACAAAAATCTGCACAGATTTGCCCCAAACAGAGCACCCCCCACAAGCTCCTCTCCCTTCTTGCTGGTCCACTCCCAGTACCTGGAGGAAGCTGCACTGCCAGATACATAAAACTATCAGTGGGTCTGGTGAAGTGCCACGCGTGGGTTTCTGAGAATATCATTTTGAGAGCGCTTTTGAAGTTTCAGACTTGCAGGGACAAGACTAAGTAGATTGACTGCAGATCCCAAAATTTATGTTTGGAGTTAAGATCATTACAGTGTCATTATTATCATGAGAAACACTGAAAGGAGTCCAAAACATTATTGCCTAAGATTCAAGTGTTTTCCTGGCAGTGACTGCAAGAAATATGAAAATGTTGAAACTGGATTTATTCTGTTTCAACATCAACTCGCAGAAAGAGTCAACCAGCACTGGAATTTCAAGGGATAAAATCCTTTAAAAATATTCTTTTTTTTTACTCTCTTTCTGTCAGCAGATGATTAATTTCTGGTGCTGGAGGTGAATCTGAGTGACTTAGAAGGGCTCTGGAAGTCATGAAGAAGCAAGTGAGATTTCGACAAAGGCTTAATCATTTTTTTCTTACTTCTTGCTGTGTCCAAATCTCCACTCATTAGAAGTCAGCAAGGATTTTTCCTTAATAAAGGAAAATATGAAGATAATCTTGGTTTGCATCCTGGGATCTCACATTAACAGTGAAACTAATGCAAGACACTTTGAAAGTTTTTTTTTTTTTTCCAAAGTCAGATACCTGATGTTAATCATCTAAATCTGCTTTTTTGTTTGTTTGTTTGTTTGTTTTTTAAAGTCATTTGTACATGACCAGAAACAGTATACAACTGCCTGCGTGGGGCCTTTGAAATGTGTGCCACAAAGTGTGACACATAAATTCGGAATGATGAGCTGAGAGAGACCCAAGTTTAAAAACTTTCTCTATGCAGTTCACCAGTGATTACAGAAAACAAACAAACAACTAAGTACTGCATCTTCTGTCTCCATATTTCTATGTTTTAATCACAAGAATATGCAGGTTAGCCCCCAACTCCGAAGTCATATTTAACTCCAGTACTTCTGAAAATACATTCCACAAGCTAATGCTACTTGCAGTAGCTAGTGCAAAGGAGGCCAAAATTCACTTATTTAGACATTTATGATATTCCTAAAGTAATAACCTGGTGCAGAGTAGTGAAGAAAGAAGCTGATTTGAAACTTATAACACTGAATAAGTTATGGTAGAACTGAGAATATAAAAGCATACAATATCATCATTTTCTTTAGATTAAAAAACCCATATAGCACAACTTTAGTACTTAAGTATACAATACTGATCCAGCAAGGTGATGAATTTAGAATAGATTATTGTAATTTTCTGTATTATTTTTTATTATTTTTTATTAAGCTGTCCTCCAAACATCTGGAAATTTTCATTTCAAAAAAATCCATCTTTTTAACAAGCAGTAGCACAGCCAAAACTTTCTTGCCAATCAAAACATTCCCAAATACTGATTCCAACTTTTCCAAAATTTTGTAAATATTTTTGAAAGAAACCTTATGATTTTTTTTAATGGAAAAGTTTGGTCTAAGCAACACTGTCATGGCAGAAACAGAAAAAAATCTCCCTCAAAACCAAGCTATTTCTAACTGTCTTAAAATGCACTAGCCATTCTCCTTCTACATTCCCCTTCATTCAATCTGTATTTTTCCACTTTTGTGCAGTTAACGGACATGCCCTGCCCCATTCCCACAGGCAGAAAATCCCTGGATCATCTCTGGAGAAGTTCTACCCCTGCGCACAAAATTTGGTGAGATGCTATGGAAAAACAGCTTGCAATCATTGAATTAAAGGCTATAACAATGTGAGTATTAAGCAACCTTTACTTAGCACAGGAAATTATGGTAAGATAGGTTATGCTAAGATAGCACAAAAGTTGTACCAAATTCTTGCCAAATCTTTATATCCCTCACCTTGCCCCTTTTGCTGCAAACTTTCATCCTTTTTCTGCCACTCCATCCTGAAGGTCCATCCATTTCCTCCAGGATGATATTTCAATCTTTCCCTCTACAGACAATGACTCTCAGCTTGTTTCATGAACCCATGTTTTCAGCATCCTGTGACTTCTGGTGACAAAGTTATCAATGAAATGATTAAACCGAACACTTTCCAGATGGCCCGAGAGGAACGCCACCACTCCTCCAGCTGAACCCTTGCCCTTTCAGGCTGCAGCAGTGTTGTCTCTTCTTTAACCTGTTCCTTACCACTTGACAGTCCTCCTACAGATCTCCATCTTGTTAGGTTATTTCACTGCTCCCACACATCTCAATAGTACTAAAGCCCCGTTTCATTAAACTGCTACATGTTACTTGCTTTGAGAAGAAATTACCTTGTCAAAGAGTGGTATCAGTTAAGTGTGGTACAATTTACGTTTGACAAACTCCTGATGGTTTTACCCCATTTTCTATTTGTCTTTCTACCTCTATTTTCTCTCTTAAGACCAGTTTTAAATCCTTGCATACCAGTGAGGTAATACTAACGAGCTGCCCAGATTATGTTTTATCCTTTGACAGAAGGTGCTACATGCCCTATCCTCCAGTCATAAGAACTCTTGCTACCAGACTTGCCAGGGACAGACTTTCCTATGCCAGGTCTTGAACTATTATAATATAGACATTATCCAGCCTCTCTTCCACTGCAAACACATTTATTTGCACTTCTGTACTGTTATTCCTGTCTACCTTTGTGTCCATAACCTACCTTATAAAACAAAGTCACATCACAAAATGGAAGTATTATTTAGTTTGTTGGTCAGACTTTATCTTCAGTTACTCTGTATTTGACTAGGGGAAAGGGGGGATTTTTGACCCAGTTTCTAACTAAGCTCAAAAAGTATGTTCATTTTGGATCCAGTCTTGTCTCCAGTGACAGATCTCAACATCTCTCTCTAAAGAATTCATATAGGCTGTTGATGGCAATGACTGGAGCTTGCATTATGTTATTTGGCAGGAAAGTTGTAACACTTATGTGTGCTCAAATGTGAAGCTTCTTTGCTCTGGAATTGCACTGGCCAATATAATGGTAATTATCTAAAAATAACATTTGGTCCCAAAGAGAAAGGAAAACCATTCCAACACTGATTTCAGCTTCCAATATATTTTTGTCATTCTGAGTATCTATAATAAAGACAGACCAAGAATCATTTCAATGAATAGCTACCTCATGTATCGCAGTGTTACCAGAAAAGTGCAGTCTGGAACCCATGGCAAAATAGTCCCAGCAGAGCTGATGTGCCTGGGACTAAATCTTGCATATTTTTGTGCAGTGTTTTGCCACTTACCAGCTCACCCAGTGCCTGCACTGTGTGCTGTAGGCACGTCCTACGTTTCCTGCAAGCAGTGCAGTCCCGTCCCAGCCACCATTTAGCAAACAAGTGTTTACAGAAATAGGGTGAAAGAGGGAGAGTTTAATGTTTATGTTTCTCACTGGGAGAGCCACAGGAGCTATTATTAAATCCCTGAAACCCTCCTCCTCTGCTTGAATGTATACGGAAGATTCTCCCTTCTCTGTTTCAGGCTCTTTCCATCTTTGCCATGCCAAACAGATCAAGCCTCCTTCAAGGAACAATACAAGGAGCAATTCAATGCATTTAATATGTATAATCAACTAACTCAGTGCTCTTTATATTCCAGAGTTTGGGAATGCTTATCAAGCTGCCACACAGCTTTCAGTGTGCCGCAGAATTCCACGTGGGACTGCCAAAGAAACTCGGTCATTTTAATTCCTTGAGGTCTCCTCAAAGAGTGTCTCTAACAAGAAACAAGGAATGGGCAGCACCCTTTATTTATATAAGGAGCCCATATAGCCCAGTGCATCTCTGGAAATGCATCCAGGCAGACTCACACTCCAGGAGTGCTCCCCTCAGGGTGCAGGCAGGGAAGGCCAACTTCTCAGTTGGAGATGTTCATGCGTTTGAGAGGCGACCTACCTACAGCAATGACAACGCAACAGAGGAGCACACCCAAATCAATTTTTTTTTTTTTTTTTTTGCGGAATACTGATATTTTCCAGAGAAAGCTGACAGTTTTCTTGGAAATAGGTGCTTAGTTAAAAAAGGAATACTTTGTCAAAAACAGGTTTCATAAAGACTGTTGACAGACCTCCTTCCAATTTCCTGCTCAGAAAAGCCTTTTTCTGGCCTCTGGTCCCTTGCCTGTTGCCCCAGGACTCATATGTCCTCCTAACTTGTGACTTGGAGAGAGCCACCTCCCATGCTGATTTCTAGCTTCCACCCTGTCAGGAGGGAGAAAGAGAGACAGTACTCAAGAAAAGCAGAATACATAACAAACAGCAAAAGAATGAATACAGACAAGGAACTTAAGCGAAATACTATAAAATGATATGGTCAGATGTTCTCAAAAATGACCCACAGTGGAGAACTGGCCAGTCATACAGAACTGGCTCTCCTTATTCCCAGCTATTAAGCTGTTATGAAGCTAAAATTGCATGAAATAGTTTCCCAGTTTTACTTTTCCATGTATCTAATAACCATCCACACCACAGGGTGTTTCAGAACCGCAGAATGGGAGGAAGAGATATACACAAGACACTTTCTACTAATGTGTGATCCACGCTATGAAAAACAAGTGAGAACGCTGAATTTGACCTAACTGTGAAGTAATTTTAAGTGATAATAAGATACCATCGATGAATTTGTTAAATCTGGAGTACATGTGGAACTCATCTGAAGTGTACAGGGGAAAAATAAATATACTAATTTCAGGAGTGATGCAATGTGACATTTTGTCCAGAAGTAAATAGCTAAGGACAGTTCAGCCTGCAATTACATTATTTTATACGCAACTCTGGGAAAGAATTTAAATGCATGTTAATTTTTTGTTTGTTTGTTTATATAACAGTTCACAATAGTCTAGTACATTCTCCTCCTCAATTTAGTGGTACCAAAATTCACACTACTAGGTACAGAAAAATGTCTACCAGCCTTAGAAGATAACATACAAACAGTATTTTAGTTCTTTAGCTTATGCAAAAAAATCAAATTTGTTTCATCTTCATTACAATTATTTCGAATCAATCAACTGTTTTTAATCTTTATGCGTTCAAAAAAAAAAAAAAAAGGCTAGCTCCCATCCTTACTGTAAATGCTTGTATCAGGACTAAAGCTAATTAATCTTCTGAAAAAGGTTCAGTTTGAACTGAAAGTAGGAAGATTTCTACAATAACTCTATGATTAGACAAGTCTTTGGTGGCAGTTGGTATTAAAAGTATAGTTAACCCTGGCTTCAAATATTATCAAACAGTGACAAGTGATCAGCAAAGGGCTCTGAACTGGTAGGGAGAGACTCTCCTATTTCACTAGTCATATTGCTATGCAGTGGCCAGATTCTGGAGAAGGAAAGCTATATGGATCCTCCTCCTATGGATCCTCATTAACAGCATAATTTACTGACAGGTTTCTAGCTGTCGGTTTTGTTTCTAACAGATTTTGACTTTATATAATTCAAAAACACTTGGTCACTTAAGTTAATGGAGCCCTCATTTTCATGGTACAGCATACAGTTGAAATATGTGAATATTGCACTTTTCTACTATTTTTTGCTCCTTTCTAGAGCGTCATTCCTTTTCTTTTCCCTAAAGAAATACTAAAGTATCAGGTAGGAGCGAGGCTACACGTTTATTGCCAAACACATTGATAATTTATCAATAAAAGAGGAAGAACAGAAATTTGCAAAGAAGAGAGATTTAGTGACTCTGCAGTACTGTGACAAAGAAAGGTTGGTATTCCAAATTTTCAAAGACTCTTTGGAAAAGCTATTTTAGATGGTCCCATGCATGAAGAAATCAGGAAGCGGGAGGTGTATGTTACATTGCAGCCTTTCACAACACAACAGCCTAAGGGCAATGAGAAGAATTTTGTATTACTGAGGATAAGCGGTCCATGATTCCTACGGTAAAATATTCCATGTCAGGACAATGACCTCGTTCTTGACCTCTGCATGATTCATATTGTTTCAAGTTAATACTGAAGACAAAACATTTGAAAACAAACAAAGTTTTCATGAGTGCTTAGCTGTAAACAAAGGACTGTCTGCTCAAAAAGGCATTTACCTTAAAAAAGGTTAGTGCATACAGGTATATAATCGTTATGCACCTTCCTTTACTTTTGTTGTCCAACATGTAGTATGACTGCTGAATACTAAATGCTAAGTAGACTTTTGGATAGCTTTTCAGCCAAAACCCAGTTTATTCTGTATGCAAATGGATGGTATGTAATGAATATCAAACTCTAAAACTCTGAGAAAACTATCCTTTTAATCTTAATTATTTAACTAAGTATTTTTTTCTTAAATGTGCTTTAAGCACCAAAAACTCAACAAAAGAAATGCTTCCACAGGATTTCATAGTTTGGAAGACACGTTAATGTTTTTATATTGTTCTTAAAGACTTGCCGTGCCTGTTTGGCAGTTGCGCTTGTAAAAATTTCTCAGCTAGTAGATACCAGATAAGCACAGGCCACTGTAAATATATGGTTTCACATTTTTAAAGGGCATCATGTAAGACCAACATGTTGTTGCTCCATCACCCTCTGAGAGTGTCTCTGTTTTGGAAACATTAGCATTTCCTTCCAAACAAAAAAAACCCAAACAAACAAACAAACAAAAAGAACAGCCCAAACCAACCCAAGTTTCCAGTCCATATGCTGAAGAGTTTCAAAATAAGCTGATGTAGCACTCCTCGGAAAAGACCAAGGAGAGGCAAACAAACAGTAGGTCTGACTGTCGTTTATACCAATTCTCTTTTATTCTGATTTAGCATTGTAAAAAAAAAAAAAAAGTCTTTACTAAGATCTAAATTATATTTCCAGTCATAGAAAGACATTTTTACCTTCCTAGAAGAGTACAGAGAGGCCCTGGTGTGAATGTGAAGCAGCCCAGTATTTCTATATGAATTTTAACGTCCCCTTTCTTGCTCATAGATGGGATGGAGCTTATAAATAATGCTTAAGGTGTAATTTTTCGTAACAGGTAGCCTATATGCACACTTACATTTACATAAATGCTTGTCTTTCTACTACTACGATAGACTCTAGGCAAGGCAGCCCTGCTAATGCGACATTCTTCCCAGGAAAACACCTTCCTTCCCCACAGGTGCTGGAATTAGCCCCTCTGGACACAGCTTCTTGCAGGATGCCCATGGCTGGATGCTGCCTGCAGAAAGACTCACAATGTCCCATGCCAGTTGGGCCCCTATAGCGCCTTATGGAACCACTTTCTGCCACACAGGCACAGCCATAGTGTGGTGAACAGATATTGCATCTGTCTAATATGTTAACATTATGATGGGAAAAAAAATCCTCACTGCCAAGAGCTCCAGCAAAACTATAAAACACTTCATCTGCATGCCCGAAGCTCAAGGGGGATTTACATGAATTAGATACCTGTGCACAACAGAAAATTAACTCTTGCTGAATAAACACTTTTTATTAGTGAATCAGAATTAGGTAGGATAAATTTCTTAAGCAGCAGCTTTACTCCAGTGAAAATTAAATGAAGACATACCTTGTCTTTGAATGTTTCTTTTTTATAATTTGTTTCTTCTTCTTCTTCTTCTTCTTCTTTTACTTTTTTGCAGCGTTCCATCAAGATCTTCTCTGTGTAACAAAACCACATGTAGAGATCTCTATCATTGGTCTTTATCAGTATTTTTCTTTTTTTTTTTCTTTTTTTTTTTAGAAAGAAAGAAATTCAAAAGCATAATGAACCCTAGAGACATCCTTTCATTACCTGGATGAAACCAAGAAGAACGTTAAGACATTATTTTTGGATACTGCTAGGATGATCCTTCAGTAGAATAATTCTACCCCACATGTCATATAGTTGAGAATTAGTCCCAGCACTCAAAAAGCCTTAGTGCAACTGAAGGGCTAAAGCAAATTCTCTATCCCTGTGCTTGTGGCTACCTCCTCAGTCTTTCTTGTTCCAGGGACAGCACAAAAAAGCCTGAAAACGTTTGTTCTCCAGATTCCTCATGGAGTCAGCTCTGATTCTGATAAATCTAAATCTCTCTTTCAGATTATGCAATTTTGCTACTACAACTTTCTGCTATTCCTCCCTCCCTAAGCTATGCAGGACAAAGCTAACAAAGTCACTCTCATAGATATCAGCCATCTTTTTTCATTAGGATGATGCATAATTAAAGACTGGACCCAAAGTCATCTTGAGACAGTTGATATCTGTCCATTTATTCCCCTACATGTCCATAGGGCACCAGGACGGATCCCAGTGTAACATGAAACACAGCACAGTTACCTTTATATGCAAATACAAGGGCAAGAAGCTACCACCATTTTAAGAACATGCATATTAGGTCTGTCAAAAACAAGGGGCCTCTACCAAAAAATGCAACTGAATTTGGGTACATGAGGAGGCTGATCAAAAAATGAGATTACATTAGCTCTTGAAAATTCACCTTTTTTAGCCTAGCTCTTCTTGCTTTCATATTCACAGATTCTGTATTCCGTTATCAGTAAACACCACCACTTGGGAACAGCTGTGTTTTTGGGTGGATACATGATTCCTGGTGAAATTTATGCAGCCTTTAGATGTCTTCTTGACAAATTTCTGTCTGAATTATATTCCTTTCCTAAAGAAGCGTGCCTGCAAGTCAACCAGGGTTTACAAATATCCCAAGAAGCCAAAAGAAGTCCAAGTGGGTGAAAGGCAGTTTTATTTCCCTGCTATGAATTTTTCAATCACACCTATTTTTATGTTAGCAAGGGAAACTTCCATGATTTAATAACTAAAAGCTATTTAACAAACATGAACTCAAACATGCACTTGTGAAGAACAATAACAAATGTTTCACTCCAAAAGGTATGTTTTCCTTTTAAACACTCCTTCCGTTAGAATAGGGACATAAATTTAACTGATTTTATTTTTTTAACAAAATTATTCCCCACTCTCCTACCCCAGATGGCTAGATGTTGACTCAGTGCAAGGAACCTGGGAGGTTATAAAAACAAGAACCTAGTTTGACAATCCATTATAGCTTGGCTAATACCCCTCCATCACCAATAATCAAGGCACTGCTAACACTTTCATTCCTTTCCTTCTTATTTTTGCCGAGTACATTGCACTCAGCTGAATCGCCAGCATTTCTTTTCTTTTCTTTTAGGAGACCCTTTCTTTTAAAGTCCCTTAAGGGAAAAACATCTATTTTTCAAGTGACGAACTGTAAACAGACTTGCTTCTTGCAGGTTAATTTACAGAAATGCTGATTTTCACACTGTTTCAGGCATGGTTTTCTCTCTGATCTCTGGTCTGCTCCCCCAGTTTCAAATGACAACACTGCACAGAGCAGCAGTGGCCCAGCTGAGGCATTGCATCAGGTACACCTGTCCCCAAGCACTACTTGGGCTGAACTCCTAAAACTGAGATTTGGTCTTACTAGAGATGCCAAAGTCCCAAATCTGGCCCATACAAAGTTCCTCCATCCTAGTGGAAAAACTCCAAACAAAATAATTCTGCTAATTCCTTATAAGCTTCTTTATGGGGACTTGAAATTGCCCTGTAAGTTTTAAAGAGGTGTTGTTTCCATTTTGTTTTGCGGGTGGAAGGGGAAAGGATGGGGACAGATGCACCGTATCTGTCTGTCTGTCAGGGCAGCCTCTCCCACCACCCACATTAAGGTTCTCCCAAGGTCCTCCTGGGAAACCACACAAACTCATGGTGCCATGTCAAACCAACAGCTGAACCATTGGTTTGATGACTTTTATGGACTCCTGTGGAGAAAGCATAACTCTACATTCTCATCTAGTTGCTTGCATCTGTGACTTCAGAGGCATTTTGGCACTGCTGTACAATCTATCCACATTATTCCTGTGCAGCTCCCCAAGACATGCAGGAAAGGGCTGCCAGTGTCCAAAAGATGACATTCTGAGGCCCTGCAGAAACCACAGTCCCAAAGGAGAAAATAGACGCAACCTGGCACCTGAGCTGGCGCTGTGTGGAGGTGACATCCACTCCAGAAAAGCTGAGTGGCAATGAGCAAAATGTAGCTTCCTGATCTGGAAATCTCCCAGACACACTTCCCAAACATGCGGTGTTATTTTCAAGGCACTTGCTGTGCTTCTAGACTAGTTCAAACAGCACCTTCATGCTCCCAACATTATGTCAGTGCTTTCTATAGTCAATGGCTATGGTTAACCATTCCTCACAGCTCCCCATGCTCCCTTTCTCCAGTGAGTGCTTAGTCCAGCTCTGTCATCTTTCCTGCAGCCCCACAGGGCTTGGGCCTCAGCAGTGACGTGCTGGGGGACGTGTGTCCTGCGTCTGCTGGGCAATACGCTTCCCCTGGCCCATCTCCAAAGCGTGTCAGAGTCTATCAGAGCACTCCACCACATACTGCGTTGAGGAAGCGGAGCACAGGAAGTTTGCACTTCCCTGCAGAGCAGCGCTACTGCACCCGGGAGCGTGGCCCGCGCTGGGCAAGGCGTGATGAACGGCGCCCTTTGACTTCTCTCGGTTGGGGTGTCTTTGATGGAGCAAAGCGGGACTGAATAAATAAATCTGTCCCACCCGGCCTCTGTGGGAATCAAAACATTTCCCAAGATTTTGTAAGCTGAATACAGAAATGAGGGAAACATTTTGAAAAGATCCTGACTGCTTGAGGGAGTGAGCCCTATTTAGAAAAGTGGCTTAGGAGCCCTACACAGTATTTCTACCAGAGCACTTAGCTGTAGGCTCCTAAATCACTTAAGAGATTTTGAGGACTGAACATTTCAGAGTTTAAATGTATCTTTTGCCAGCCAGCTTCCTTTAAAGCTCATATTTACAAAGGCTTCTAAACCTTCTTCCTGTTCTCTTATAGGAAAGACCACTCAACTCAGATGTAATCACATTAAGGCATAGCATTAATAACAACAATAAGAAAAGTCTTTGAAATACAATCACTTAGGTGAATTCTTTTTCCATCCTCTTTGCCCTTGCTGACAACAAAAACTCAGCCCTACAGGAGGCCCTCTGGCAGGAGGCTGCAGCAACTGGGGCTGGCAGTGCTAGAGCCGAGCGGCTCCGTGGACCGTCTCCTGGTGTCCTCTCCCACACCAGCACCCCAAATTTCATTGCCCTGGGCAGTTTGCATGGTCTGCTAGCCCTGACCACAGAGGCAGCAAGCCCAGGGCTGCCTGCACAACACCACAGGGAAGTCCTACCTTTTGAGGCAAAGCTGGCGTACATTCCTCATGTCAGGGTGCTGTGGAGGAGACCCAGCTTTCCCAGGCCAAATCATGCTGGAGCCAAGCGACCAGTAAGCCAGGAGACTTGCAGAAGGAGCCAGAGCAGAGCGCAGCATCCAGCTCGGTAAATCCCTTTGCACATGCTTACGTACTTTACTACTCAAGGAGCACTGGCATCTGCTCCAGACGGCCCCCACAGACCTCAGGGTATCTGCCTTGTCCTGCACCGGGCCCCATGGCAGCTTGGGGTCCTGCACAAGCAGTTGGTGCCAGGGCAGAGGCTGCACTGGGACCATCCTCATGCAGAAGGCCAGGCCTCGGAGCAGGTCACAGCTCTGGGCTGCCAACTTAGCAGTGACGAAAAGGGGAAGCGGCTGCATACATATGTTCTGCAGATTACTGCAACCGCTGCCCCCTCCCAGCGTTTCAACAACAGCGGGTTGTTTTCTGTGTACCGGGAGGGATTAAAGCCCTGTGGTATCTTTCCGCATTCCTTAAAATCTTCTCCTCTCTCTGGGGAAGAATCTGTTTCTGATGTTAATGTGGTGCTACGTGTTTGTAAAGCGTTCTGATCCTGCCTGCTGTCACCACAACACAGTGATAAATTAAGAGTTTAATTTCAGTTTAATTTGCACATGCAGATTAACAAAGACAGAGGATAGGGCAGGGAAGGACAACAGCAATGCTGACATCTCTGCCTTTCTCAGTTCACTCGTGTGTCTCTGGGGACTAGACTGCTTTGTCCTAGTGTTGATACATAAAAAAAATAAGAGAATTAAAGATTTAATAGAGTCAATATTATTATGATTCAAAGGAAACAGTTTAAAAAGAAATCCTTGGCAGTAAAGTTAACACAAATCTTTCTCACTTGTTTTAAGCTTCTCATCCTCATCCTTGATGCTGCAGGCAGGTGTAGATGCTACCTTTTTGAGGTATACCTTTACCCTGCAGAATATGCAGAAAACCTTCACCTTGAAGGGTAATGGATAAATAGCTGTCCTAGTGCTGCAAGTGGATGGAAAGATACCTGTTAGGAGGCCCCTGCACTGAAGGATGAGTCCTCCCACCTGCAGTGATCGTGTACGAGGCACTGTGGGACGGACAGGGCTGGAGTGGCCCAAGGCACGGTGGTCTTCAGTCCCACGTATATTAACTTCCATGGTCCTTTCCCAGGAGCTGACTGCCACTGAACTGAGTTGAACCATTTATGTGATCCAAGGGATCAGCACTAGCTTCCTGTCATTACATAGGAGACACTTGCGGGAGGGTGAAGAAAAAAATGCTGAGCACTTGATTAAGTGATTCTCCAAAATGACAGTCCTGGATTCAGAGCATGCAGGAAATATCCACCTTGGGGCTAGGATAGGGAGTTCAAAAGTGTGTGAGGAGGAGGAGGAAGCGCTCTAGTACCGGAACGCGCAGGTATCACATTCTTTGGGACAGCACGTTTTGCCCATTAAGTGGCCGTTTTGGCTCCTATTCCCCACAGGAGAAGGAAGCTCTGAAATTCCTTAGTTTGGAGTAGAAATCAAGCAAGCCTGCCATGAGACACCAAGTCACTGTGTGGACTCTGCACCTTTTATATATCCCATTTCTCAGCCCCTTAGAAGAAAGAAACAGGGTCAAAATATATTATACATATATATATAAAGGTTTTGAAACTGAAACCCTTTGCAAGACATTTTAAATTGACTGAAGTATTAAAAATGAAGTTAAAAAATTTTGGCTATTATATATAAAAGTTGTGCTAGGCATCAGGAACTATTCAAGGAGTGCTAATTTATAGATGCTTTTCTAAGGAGGACAAGTGAGTATATTACTTTTCCTTTAATGTGCAGCTGCAACAGCAAACCACACACACACTGTGTTTTATAACCTTGCTAATTTTCCATAAGTCTTGGGAGCCATTGGTGGTAACTATAAAGATCTTGTGTTTCAACCTAAAAGATGAAAAAGAAAAGGAGAAAGAAAAAAAAGCTAAAATAATTTGGTTTTGACATACAACTAACAGTTAAACCAGAGATACTAATTCTGATCTCCAGGCAACAGCCAACAATGTCAGGAGACTGTCATGTAGCATTTGCTTTTGATTCAAGGCATAAAGCATGCAGGGACAAAAGGACAACCTAAAAAAAATGCTAGACAAATCAGCAGCCCTTTGGACTGCTGCACTGTGTAGAATATGTGTAGCTATCTAAAGAGAGCACCAACTGAATTGCGCTGGATGAGGACAACATTTTTTTTATTGTTATTATTTTTGCTTTCATGTTGCCATTTGTAAAACAGGAAGTTTTAAGACTAGTTCATTAGGATGTGCAAGAAGCTCAGATATCAGTGATGATGAGGAATGGGAAAATACTGACAGAATTCCTCATGTTCTAATCCCAGGAATCTAAAGGATTCACCAGCCATTTTATTTCACAGCAGCTCTCAAGGCTCTGAATGATGCTTTTGTTCCACAGGAGAAGGAAGCCAAAGTTTTTCCCAGAATTTTGACACAATAGCCCAGCATCAGGGTCCCTGACAGAAGACTTACGTTCATCCTCCTATTTTACTAGCTTTAGAGGAAAGCTTTATATCTGAGTCAGAAAGAACAGCACTTTGCAGGCAATTTTGCCTAACTACCATATGCAGAAACAATGGAAGCAACTTTATTTTCCACAAAAACATTTTCTGAGGACATAAAATGAGTATCTTCTGCCCAAACTCTAATCACAGTCCATATTTTTAAACAAAATATTTTAACCATGTTTTCTTATGTGAAGGGACCTCCCTTCACAGGGAGGCAGGGTACAGGCTGCACAGATTTTTTTGCCTCTAATAGCCTCAAAATGTAACTAAAGATTTTCTCTTTCCCACTTTTTTGGACTTTTCTCCTTGCTCGATGGGAAAACTTTCACTGTTGAGCCCCTACCGAGGTCCAGAATGCTGCTCATGTTCCAGAATCACTGGGGGAACTCACATAATAAAATATCTGCTGGAAAGGCACCAGGGCATATTAAGTACAGAGAGGCAGCCTTAACTCTCACTTTCCATACTTCTGTGAGTATGAGTCAGAACCTTAATGTTATTTGAACTACACTTATATTTTAGATATAAATCATTTCTTCACCAGTCCAAAACCATTTTATTTATTCCCTTACTTTAACCCATGTTATCTTTTTAGTTTTGTTATTTTAGCTTCACTTGCCATGCAGGTGATATTGCCAATTTGCTACCTAATTAAAAAACTATTCATCCTTTCACTGTCCTTGGAGTTTTCGAAAGCATGCACTAATTCTAACATCACAAGATACATTTTGCCAGCTTAAGAGCACATTATTAACCATTTCATTGCCAGAATAAAAATGAAAATATATGAACAGAAGATTATAGATTGCTGCATTCTATTTTCCTTTTTGCAAAATTATTCTAATGGTTATTTGTTTCTGATTCTCATATATACTGTTGACTAAAAAAGAAAAAAAAAAGAAAAAAAACATGAGAAACTTAAATCTAAATGGCCTAGAAACAGGAAACGGAGTTAAATAAGTTCATAATGGCACCCAAAGATCTGCCAAAACAGTTTTAAACTGTTCCCTACCAAGCTATAAAAATGTGTGGCTAGCTACACTCATCAGCACAAAGGCAATGATATCATCAGCTTGCTCATATATCTTCCATTTTGAGGCCACCAGCGGTCAAATAGAAGATCCAGCTTGTTGGTTTTGTTCCATAAATAGTTATTAGCAATAGCACTGAGCAACATGAGAAAAGAATGTTAATATTTGGGAACGAGTTTATGTTGCAATAAAAGAGCAGCAGCAAAGGCCGCACACTGCTTTGTCCTTAGCCTGAGAGCTCATCCTCTGGCTCACAGGGAACACAGCACATGAAACCTGAGTCCCAGTAAAGCTCTTGAGAATCTCTTGCTTTCTACCATGGCTTAGAAGACACTGCAATTTCACTCTGGATAGTTCCCCTGTATTTCCCCTATACTTTTTGTGCATGGACCTTTGTAATACTTATAGATTCTGAGGAATGTCAAGTAAAAAAGTTGTTTTTTCACATGCTTAGGTTATTGACATTGTTGTTGGCTTTACAGTATAAAAGTTACAAATATAGAAAGTAAAAAAACATGTACAGTAAATGTTCAGAGAGGTGGTTATATAGTTACTTAATTCACAGAAAAATAACATACTAATCAAACTTTTTACTAATAAAATTTATACTCTGGAGTCAGCCAGTACAGCCTGTGATTCATGTTGACTGCTTCCATTCTTTGATACTGAATATGGAAGATTTTCAGAACCTTTCCACATTCCCTTCTGAAAATGTGTGCTGCTGTAGCACGCACAAATAAGTATCCTAGTCTGCAGCATTCATATTATAGACTTACTGGTAAAATAAGACATTGTAACACTAGGTGAGACAGCAAGTAATGAATTTGTCAAGTTGCTCCACAAAGAAGAGGATTTTCTGTATGTTTCACTGTGGAATTTAAGATTACAAATAACTTATTAAACAGATTTGGTTGATTAATAGGTAAAAGTTAAGCATATTCACTCCCTTCACTTAACTACAAACCACTCAGAACATACTGCCTCAGCCCTAGGAAAAATCAGTGAGCTTAAGCTGCAATGATTGAATGAAGCAAAGATCAAAGCAAAAATATGAAGCACATATCTTTCAGTACTAGAGTTTAAAGTTTTTTTTTTTCCTACAAAATCATTTGCAAAGATAGGTCAAATATTACTGGTTTTAAAAATGTGGCTCTTGGCTGCCAACACAGTTATGCTGAACAATTTCAGATAGACACACTCTCCAAGCTAGCAGTGACTAACTTCAGGAGCTGATGTGCGAATGCACCTTTCTGAGAATACGCTCTGCACTGGAGTTCGTGTCAGCAAAGCTACCCACCTCTCTGCACAGAACTCTGACTTCCAAGCAAGGCAATAAAATGGACAGCTCGCACTGTCTGTTTTCTTCTCCTTCAACCAGAGATACATCCCCCACAACTGGCATAACTATGATTCACAGGAGAAAAAAAAAAAACACACACATAACAACCCCAAATCTGCTCTTCCACCAGTACCACCAGCTCCAGACTCCAGCAGGTACCTCGCTGAAACCAGATCAAACTCCTTGCCCCCACTCAATCACTGGGCAGAGTTCTGTGAAACTACACATGCCAAGTTTAAGAACATTGCACGTGAAGACATATTAGTAACATGGCAGCATGGACAAAAAATCTCTGTATATGCAAAGAAAAACAGTACAGATTCTTGTAATGAATCTAAATTTGCTCCCATTTATCATATTCACATCATATTTACCCATGCAGAGAAAGTGCAGCAATTATCACACACGCACACAGAAAAATTGTAAGGTTCATATATATTTCTCAAACCCGATGAAAAACAGAGCTCCAGAGTGATTGCTACAGTAGGAGTCAGCTGAATTAAAATGCAGTTCTCCTGCTTTGTGACCTTTACCACCAAATTTCATTTTGAAAATGGAGGCATAGATGTCAACTGTAATAAAGTACAGTGAAATGCATACGAGACAAGTATTACCACTATTTGTATGCAAAATACAAAATCTTAATATTAATTCTGCAATTCTAAGCACCTATCTCTGTGAACACTGAATTTCATTAATACAGCATGGAATTATATTCACTGTTTGGATAGAAAAGTCCCACAATAACTTTAAATTGCCAGAACCTGTAGGTCATGCCAAAAGAGAAGAATTTGTTGGCAATCCCTCTAAATGATAATTCTTCAATTCTGCTTTCTGCAATAATCCAGCAATGCTTGGCAATCTGTTCAGCGCTACATTTCCCAGAATGAAACCTATACCATAAAAGCCCGCTCAGGTGGGTACAGCTTTTTAGTATAAAGTATCCTGTCTTGTCTGTCAACACAGAATTAGCTGTAAGGTCATGCAGTATGCTCTGAGTATTTTTTAACTCTATATTGATGTGTTTAATTAAAAAACAACAAAAATGCAGTATTGCACAGTATTCTAGTGTCAGTTGTCACATAAATCATGGTTGCCCTACTCCGCAAACACTGCACACCACAGCTGACTCTTTCTTCAAGCCAAGGGTAACTGAGGAAATATCTGCTTTAGAAACAAAGTGGGTAACAGTTTCTTTTATCTGCTTAAATACCTCTGAGAAAGATAATATAAAAAATGAACACTGGGAGTCTTGGAATTGTTTGAAGGAAAGATTCCAAAAAAAGAAAATAATAATAGGGATTGAAAGGGACATTAAAATGAATATGAATGTACTGATTTACTTTAAAATCTGTCTTTAATACACCTTTGCACATGTAATAAGCACAGCCAGGTTCTGGATTCAGTGGCATATATCCCATTTTTCTTCCTAGTTCGAAGAAAGGCCCCAAAATATTACACGATGAATATGCTTCATTTAGCTATGATTTTATTGCCCCTCCATCTCTGTGAAATGGGAAGAGAAGCCATGAAAAGGACAACAGTTCAAAGCTATTATTAAATGTAATGTATATTCTTACAGCTATTGTCTCTACTTAGTCCCCTGTATTTTCTGGATCAGGGGACAAACCTCAGGTGTCAGCCTGACTTTTCCGCAACCCAAACAGAGACTATCAACATTGATGCAATTTGGGTATAAGTCTCGTAATTTGTTCTATGACAACATGCTATATACATATATTTACTGTAGGATACTATATAGGTTCCAGGGTTATTGCCTAATGAAGACATTAATTATCGTGACAGACAAGAAGCAACACTATTCACCCTCTCTGAACCGAGTCATAAAGTAAACACATTGTTAATCAGGATAATGACAGATAGGAACATACATTTAAGAGCAACTGTTTATTCACCATCTCTTAAAATTATTCCTCTGTGTACCATCCTTTCCTCTCACAAATCTGGTAGCTAAACATCAGGCAGACCCTTGTGTGTCTGCTAAGACAGATTCTTGTTAACAGACATGTTATAATGATGAAAAACAATGGACAAGAAAGTAGTCATTAAGATAACGCAACCTAAATGTATAGCACTAAAGTATACGCAGCAGTTATGTGGGTTCAATTTGCTTTCATAAGTCAGGAAAACAAAGTGATTCAGAACAGAAAATCTAAATCATCTATGATGTTACAGTGACCTGCACAATGCCTTGGAAGTGTTTAAACATACATTAACATTTTCTTTACAAGAAAGCTTTTTTCTGTCTTGCCATATGAATGCCTGCTTACTTTCTTCCTGTTTTTTCAGGATACATTAAATCTCTATATTACTTAGCACTACATGTCTTTGTCTGAAAAAAAAAAAAATGCATTGATATCTTCCCAAAAGCCAGCAGGTTTTGACTCATGGAGAATGAGAGTGAACCAATTTTTATGGTGTAATTTTTAAACAACCTTTAGAAAGTAGCACCAGACAGGAAAGAAAGGCAAAAGGAAAACATGCGCTTCCATAATGATTTGTCATGGCAGCCTAGTATAAATCCTGTGTAAAAAACATGCATAGCCATATATAAAATTTCTTCAGATTAATATATTTGGCTTGTGGAAGAAGCACGAAGCAAAAAAGGAACTTCGGTTACAGGGACCTTCAAGCCTGAGAGCACGTGGCCACTGTGAGTTTCCTGAGAGTGTGAAACATGCAGGAAGAGCACAAGTAGACAGAGTTGCATTCAAAACCAAACAATCTTGAGAGGTAATTAGAGAAACTAGAGCTATAGCTGAGGTCAACCTCTTCCCAGAGAAAATCCTTCTCCCATCCTGTTGAACAGATTAATGAGCTGATGGTTACTGATGGTTAACTTTTTTAAAAGGACTTACTAAGGAACAATCGGAATGCCAAGTTCTTGCCTGTTTTCTGAGGTTTAAGCAGGGTGTATTTGTGAAGTCATGCTTTGAAATGATCTTTTACCAAAAGTGGTTATGATTTTTTAAACAAAACATTTCAACAACATGTTTTGATCATATTTCAATATTCATTTCAGAACAAACTACCATTGACATTTTCAGGAGGTGAAGTGTTGGAAATAGCTCAGCTTTTCCTCAGGTATATTTTTGTTTTGAAAGAAGACCACATCAAAATGAAAACAATATTTTACCAAGCTTCAAAATTCAAAATGTCATCTGATAAATCTAGGTATTTGCTTTTATTAGAAATGTTTGTTGATTAGAATAAGAAATATCTACTCAAACAGAAAGGGTACTTCACAGAACAAAGTTAATGAGGGCAAGCGGTAATTTGCAGCAGTGATATCCTTACCTGGAGTCCTTGGTTAATTATTTACAGGAGAAAGAGCGGAAAAGTCACCCCTTCAGTCTCTTGATCAAAGACATCACCTGAGTGGAGAAAAATTGACTGTTAGTGTACACCCAACATCTCCTGAGAATATGTAGCTTTTCCTCACTTCTCATGATCTATCTGTATTTTGCACCGTCTTTTACTCTCTTTCAATGGCTAGGTAGAAATGAGTTACAATATAGCTACATCTATTGTTTCACTTGACCCTCATGTTATTTTTTCCAAGTTAATATTGAATTAACTTCATGCTGACAGAGACATAACAGAAGAAAAAGAATTTCCCTGACTTAAGTTAACTTAATATTCAATTACAAAGAAACGGTGAGAAAGAAACAGTGCTTTACAATGAAAACATTCAAATAGTTATAATAATACTGGACAAACTTCTGCATGAAGAAAATAAAACCCTTCACAGGTAATCTTGGACCAAACCAATAAGCATAGGGCAGAGTGAGAATATCCACTGCCAGGACAATAATAAGAAGGGAAGTTCAGTTTTAAAAGAGCCTCAAGAAGAAAAACATGAATAGCTTTTAATGCTTCTCATAGCAATGAAACAGCTGCTTAAATGGAAAATGAAAATGTAAAAAATAAATGGAGTGTAACTTTGATTAAGGATTTGTTTTTCAAAGGCATTCATCTATGTTATACAACTGGTAGACTTAAGTCCCTGTAGAGCAACATGTTCATACTCTAGCTAAGATTTTAGAGAGTGCATGATGTTTTGATTGGAAACTGGATATCAGAAGACTCCTTCAAACAATAACCAAAATAAAGACATTGACATAAGGAATTCAGCTGTGGTTTCACATGCAGCCGAGGCAGTCTAAAGCTCGCTGACCAAAGGGGAACAATCCTGCTCTCCTCTCCCCAGCTTTCACCACTCCTGCTCCCAGCTGCCCCGATGGCCTTCGGCTCTTTCCACACACTGTCAGGGCTCACTAGAAAGCAGAAAGCAATACAAGTTTTTTGCCTTTTCTTCCCCTCTTGTTTTGCCTTTTTTTTTTTTCTTGTTTTTTTTCTGCTCCATTTTAGTGAGTTAAATCAGCTCACCGATAGGTCTGACAAGCACCAGAGCCAGCACAAGACAAGCATTGGGAGCACGTTGCTTGAAGGAGAAGTTTGTGAAAGGCTCCCTGCTCTCACTCGGTAGAGTAACACTGAGCTCTCCCTCGTGAAGCTAATGGAAAGTGTCCCACTGACTCCAATGGATGTTTGATTAGTCCCACATTTAAAGAGGGGAGACGGATTAATATGTGGAGTCCATCTTTGTTCTTCATGTGTTAGCACACATCTACAGACGTAACTGTATCTGGCAGCCAGTCATCTCTTCTGTGCTACATTACGTGTCTTGGTTAGGCAGCAATAGAGTTTATACAAAATTTGCTGTAAGCAATGGCATAACAAGTCACAACAAGTCCCATATCCGTCTCTTGCCCACAAAAATTTTGTTTGTTTTTTAAACTAGAACAACAAATTTGAGTCTCTTGGCTTATTCTTTGGTTTTCTGAATAGCCAGGTGAGGACTTCGCAATATAGTAGCATTTTGGCAGCTTTAATTTAGGGCAGACCAGGCCAGCTGAAACCAGAGCCCATCTTTCATTTCATGGAGAATTTCAAACTACAAAAGGTTAACTATGGACAGCAGGAAGGTGAGAATGAACAGCAGTGGCACCCATCAAACTGTATGCTGTACTAGATTTATAAACAAATCCTGTATTCAATTAATGTCCTTGCCTTTGGCACGCAGAACAAGTTTGCTCAAAAGCAGAAAAGGACTGAGTAATACAAATCAGCACACTGCAATGCTTTATTCATTTTTTTCCACGTTGAACCAAAGACCTAATTAGTTAGTGTAGAATTAATAACACATTTATTATATAGTTTTAAAATGCTTTAAATAAAACCTACAAGTTTGATATCACAATGTGCTAAAGAAAGTGAGAAATGCTTTCCTCACTTTTGAGAAATCTTGTTTTAATTAGGCTGTTCATTTTTCTGTCTAGATGCTAAGCTGCAAAGATTTTCTCTGTGTTAGAATAAAAAGATATCAGAAGTATTCATTTTCCTGTTTTGGAAAGGAACAAATCCTTTCTAACCATGGATTCTGTAACATTAAAGTAACAGTGAATGAACTTCAATTGGATGTTCCACAGTTAACTGTAAAGCTGAGACTATTAAATAAGATAAAAATACATCCATTAGTTAAAAAAAATATTCATGGGACTAGGAGAAGAAGTCTGAGATAATACTACCAAAAAAGCGATGTACATTAACTGTATCAGTTATTACATAATAAAGACCCAAATATGCCAGACCTCTTTTGCTTATTTGATTTTGCATATTTATGCCACTTATGCCATTTATGCCATAATTAACAAAAACAGCTTCCATCCCTGCATGCTCCTTCAAAGTTTTGTATTAAAATTTTCTATTAATAAGAAAAAAAGCCTGCCTATGATGATCCTCTTGCCCCAATCTTCACAGCTCCTTGTAGTAAGGGAGGCAAAAATCCAACAACAAATACATAGGACTTGTTTAACTAAAAGTTTTCACATGATCACATTTGCTAATCACAGTAGCTGACTGTGGTAATTAATTTAAGAGCTTCAGTAATAACTTAGCAATAAAATACACTGTTGCATATCATGCAACATTTGACAAACATTAATGTAAACTTGGCTTGCCCTAGTGAGCCTCTCCTTACATACAGCTACGAAAAACCAAGGGGTGACTTGGCGCTTCATACACAGATACAGCCTGGCTAAGCCAGGAATACAGCTTACATATTAGACCTCATTTAGTTATTTGACGTCGCAAGCCCTATTTTTAAAACACATTGCTGATAATATCTGTGTGTACCTGAAGTGCAAGCAGCAAGCGTGACTGCTACTTCAGACAAAAACTTACAGATAAATAAATCAAAAAACCACCACAACAACTAAATGACACAAACACCCATCACAGCGCTTGAGGCCAGGGAAGAGAAAGAGGCCTGGGTTCAAGCCTCTAGTCTAAGCTTTGTTTAGGTGTCCTAACAAATGTAAATTAATGCCTTAGTGTAAAGCATATAAGCCCTCCTTAATGCATTGGGTGGCAACTGAAAATGGTTTGCACACCCCCACTCTGGATTTCCCAGCTGAATGACCAAGTCTGTAGGTATCAAGTCATGGATACCTGAAACCTTCCCCCTCCCCAGCCTCTCAGTGCAATTTGATTTATTTTATGCAGCATGGAACAGCTTTATCAGAAGGGGGCTGTGAATCACCCTCCCCACTCCACCATCCCCCTGGTGATTACAGCACTCTGCTCCAAGGCACATGGGAGCTTTGATTTCCTTTGCAAAATCCCTAAACTTCTGTGAATGTGCAATGTGATAGGCATCCTTAAAAACACCTACCAGATTGAGTGCTTCAGGGAAAAATGCCTTCTGTGGACATGACACAGGACAAGGGATCGAGAGGTGCTAAACCACTAGCTTGAGGTTTTAAGGATGAAAGAGCTTCTCCTCAGTATGTGCTGAAGCAACGCCAGAGTCAGCAGCTGGAGTCCTGTGGCTTCAGACTTAACCACCGAGTTTATGTCCTGGGCCTTAAAAAAAAAAAAAAAAAAAAAAAACACTTTGGACACAAATGTAGATATATATTTTTAAATCAAGATACAAATTTTCCCCTAAAAGCAGCCACTTTTTTCCCCTTTATTATCTGAACCTGAAATATGCAGGGCATTTGTTTAGGATCTGCAAAAATCTGTTTCTTATAAGCAGTCTGACATCCTGCATTTATTAGCTACAATAGTCATAGAGGAAACACTGTACTATCACAAAGAATCATTATATATATTACTTCAACTTTATCACACACAGTGATTACAACTAAGATAATCGGAGGCTAATTTGAGAGGAACCAAAAAGAAAGTGGAAGCAGAGCTAAAAGTTAATCAATGTGTGCCCATATTCAAATGAGGCGCTCAAGGAGGTTGATTTCTAGCAGAATTCTAACTCCTAGAAGGGCAAAAGACCCAACTTGCAGAAAAAAAGAGAGAAAGAGGAGGAGAGGGAGCACAGTGTAAGAAAGCACATGCTGGACCGGTATGCGGGAGGTGCATAAAAGCATTTTTATGATGGGATAAGGGCATGTATACTACGTGGTTTTGCCTGTTTGCCAGTGTGGCTAAGAGGCACTTGTCAGGTGCAGCAAACATTGCATTTCCATTGTAATTCTAAGGTAGCTCCGGGCTTCTGTCCCCCTCCTCTGACAGCACCTCAGAGGGTTTGGGTGCAGAGGAACGCTGGTGCCCTGAGCGAGTTTGCTGCTGCTGTCCTTATTGCTGCCTGTACCTACCACAGGGGCACCAAGTGCAATACGGACGCTTCAGCCGTGCTCCTCCTCAGCGACCAAAACTCTCTGTAGCCGGGATTTTCTTGTTTCCATTCCTTTGAGAGGACTTCAGCAGTTTTGTCGGATAAAGTTCAACAATGCAGAAAGTAGTGATTCATTTTTTCCACATCCAAGCCCCAGGAATCTCACTTCTGTAAGTGAGAATCTTCCCATGCATGTCTGCTGTCTACTGGTACCACTTGATTTTGCTGTTTGACACGCATAAAGACAAAAAGAGAGAGGACAAGATCTGAAACAAAAGCGCTAGACACACTAACATTTGGCAACCGCCCCATCACTGTTTTCCTGCTTCCTGTTTAATAGGCCCTTTAGGGAAGTTTACTGCTGATCTGTGCTAGAAAATTACTCATATAATTGAAACGTCAGTGTAAAATTGTTTGCCCAGGATAACTTTTTCTTTGAGAATTTCTGGATGCAATTATCCCTTGTGACTAATAAAAACAATGGCCTAATTACAAATATATGGTTAGAAATGTCAGCTTATGTTTAAATGTAAAACACCAGTTGTCTCAGTATTTCAGATCAAATGAACTGTCCTTCCCAGAAGCAGTCAAGGGAATTCTAGGAGCAGAAAAAGAGTAGCAATGATCTTGTCATTTACTTCTTGAGAAACCATAAGTCTCCTGCATCGTCTCTGTCCACCTCCACTGCATCCCTTTCTGTCAGGTCCATCCAGGTGTCAGCTCCTCTGCCTTTCTAGGAGCTGCCCGCAGCTTCTGACCATGCCACACTGCCTGCTTTTCTTTCATAGCCCCTGCACCTCTCTCCAGGGACTGCGCACTACTCAAGCATTTTTCAAAGTGAACCCTTAAGAGATTCCCCAGCTTTTCCCATACTATAGGCCTGACACAGCAGAAATGGGCAGCACAACCATCGCAGACATCCTCATCCTTTTTATCCCACTGGTTCATTCCCCACAACGTCCTCTCAGTTTCCAGGGAAGGATTGAGAATGCTCTCTGCTTTCTGCAACAGTCCTGATTCTTCTCCTCCAGAGGAGGAACCAGCAACCTAAGAAATTCCCTCTTTCCAAGTCAAGACTGAAATTTCTACTAGACTGCTAATCTCTCCGGATGCTAAATTTCATCCCAGGCCCAGTCAAAAGTATTTTGATATTCACAAGAAAATTATGAGAGCTCAAAAGCTTAATCATGGCACATTTGCAGAGCAAGTGTTTCAGACCTGCCCTACTCTCACAGTCCCAAGATACACTGAAGAGTCCAGGTTTCATATGACCCTCAAATCAGCTTTAAGACCGCTCACAGTCTGAGCATTGGGTCTCCACGAGCACTGAGGATATCGGCCTTGCAGCATCTCTGTCCCTGCCTCCATCCCTATCCCCCCCCCGCTTCTCCTCTGTTTGAGGAGGAGCTTTTGCATGACTATGGGAAATGCTTGTCTCTGTCCAAGAGCAGAGTGTTCCCTGTGTTCCCAGTGGCTGATGCTGGATAAGAGCAGTTCATAGCAAAATTACCATATAAGGTTTGGCTGGTGCCTTTATTATTTTGCAATTTTTTGGTTAAATGTATTTAATGGTTCTTTATACATAATATATGTATATATATATATATATGCGTGTGTGTATACACTAATAATCTACAAACACAGAAATATAAAGACAAGGAGGAAGAGGAGAGATAACATTGGATTTAGATCCCTTAAAAATTCCAGAATTGCTTCTTTTTAGATACTTGTATTAAATTAAGTCAAAAAAAAAAACTTTATGGTTCCACTTCTGCAAAATAAAAGCTGTGGGCAAAGCATAGCTAAGGCTTAATAGTTTTCAAACCTGGTACGATCTGAACAACTTCACTATAAACCAGCCATAAGGCATTAATAATTTCTTTTCAAAATAGTTTTAAACTAGAGCTCAAACAATCCCAGGAAGTGGCCTAAAAATGGAAAGGTTGGATAGTCAGCCTTCAGCACTAATCATGAGACTCCTTAGCTCATAAAGGGAGCAAACCATGTCCTTCTGTCCCAATCGACATGAAAGGGGAGTCAATATGAATAACATAACGTAGTCCACTGAAATGGAATAAATTCCCACATTATGTCATCAGTATGCTCATTTTTAATTAATTTATAGAGTTTAAATGGAACCCACTAATATTAAGAAAAAAAAAAAAAAGAGAAATCAAAGCATACAAAAAGAGATTGTAATTAAAAAAAAAATCTGCTTTAAACTCCTTCCAGTCTGTGAAAGCACTTAAGACTACATCTGAAGTGCAAGCATCTCCCTTCATTGTAACAGGCAAAGACAAAACTGGACTACATGTGAACCAGAGAAAAACTTGGATCCAGATCCTCATGCCCATTTACAAATGGTTTCTGTTTTTAGATAGACAATTAATTCTATCTTTAAAAAAAGAGGAGGGCAGTCTCCTAGATCTGAACACCTTAAAACTACAGGAAGTTCTGATCCAGTCTGAAACCTTGCACCTGATGCTTTCATTTAAATTATCATTCAGTGAATTCAGTTTTGGTTTTGAATCATTTACTCCAAATGAAGATTAACTGTACTGAAATTGAAATCAACATATTACAATGTATTGAAACAATTTTGGCCTTTCATTACTCTTCAGACAATGTTACTGCAAGCATTGGCACTAACTTCAGCATCAGCAGAATGCACATTTAGATATGTATTCTAAATTAAATATGTATAAAAGCTTAATAACCACAATGACAATTACTGCAC
The DNA here is from genome assembly GCF_000705375.1 of Tinamus guttatus. Next base: position 160,713 of record NW_010580197.1, read on the forward strand.
CTTGGAATGAGACTTGGAATATTTTGTCTGGCAGAGTTCAAATGGCTTTTCAGCTGACAACAGCTGCAGCTTGCTTAGCACAAGAATGGACTGATTGCAGTTTATAATTTAGAATATGGATTAAAGCAATATTCATGGCAAACTGGATGTGTGGAGCTCAATACGTCTAGTGGAGCTCTGGAAGTATTTTGCTTTCAGGGAAGAATCTTGACACCAGAATGCATTTGTCTTCTAGGAGCCAAGGTTGGTACACAGCTTGTGAGCCTCAGGCTCCTTTCACCCCTAGGAAAAGAAGGCTGGAGCACTCATACTGGTGCCAGGCTCGGGGTCTGCAGTTTGGCTGCCTCCTCCTCTGTGCCCTGCAAAGGACAGAGACTGCGAGATTCACTAGCTCTGTCAGGAACATCCTAACAAATCATCCTCTGAAGAGGCTCCCAAGATCAGATTGGACGTCCATATGGACAACAACCAGGACTCAAGCACAGACCAGAGGAAACTCTCAATACTGTATGTGCTGCCACAGGTTAAAATACATCCACCTACTTCGTACAGTACAAATAAACACTTCAGTGACTTAACAGGCTATTAAACACACTCAGGCTAAGACAAATGACTGCAAAGGAAGCACGCAGGCTATAAGACTCGCAGCTTTCTCTCAAAGGCTGAACAGACATAACCTATCACAACCTCCACCAGGCAAGATATTGCATATCAGGGAGGCACCAGCCAGATGCTGATACTCAGTTATTTTGCACCTGATTTCTTATTGCTCCGATATTATTCAAGAGCTGAACAGTACACCTCTGGCTCTGGTTATCTGACTTACAGCCACAAAAGGTTTGATGCTAAATTGCTCTCCTAGCCAGGAATCATCCTCCTCTTCATGTGGTTTTGTTTCAAAGCACTTCAGGGAAGAAAAAATAAAAATATATATTTTCTTGGACAAAAGGCGTTGTACAAAAAGGCTGTTGTAGGAAAGTGTATGAGTAACACTTTTGCTTTGCAGATTTGTACTACTGCGGTAGATTTTTTACTCACAGAAAACATTCTCTCTTGCGATGTGGTGAAATGCTGCAATACATGAAACACTGAGTTAAGATTGGAAGCAAACAGTGTGCTACCCAAGAGGAACTCCAAGACCAAGACTCCTAGTACCCAAGTTTGAAGTCAATACTGGAGCATGGCATGGGCTACGATTGTCTTTGTAGGAGATAACAGTTAATTAGAATAATCAGAAATATCTTTGGAGAGAAGCCTTGGCCAATGAAGCCACCTGCCATTGATCAGCTGGGGGATCCCAGTCTGCAGGACATGGAGCTCACTCTGCGCTTCCACAGGCACAAACCAGGAATCTCAGTCTATCCTGCCTGTGAAGATCTGAGCAGAAAGGAGCAAGGTTAGATGAGATAAGAGTTAATATCACAGCAAGGAGACCTGATGCACATCCCACTCATATATTCATGGGAAGATAGTTAAAGGAATTACTGCCTATTTGAAAGCATGCCAATAGTTCCTATAGCTTTAAAATTCCTGCTGGAATTGTGTTAAGCAGACTTTCAAAGCCTGATTAAAGGCATTATATCATCCAAATTGCAATCCTTTTTAACGGCTTGACTCTCCTTTACACTAGTAAGGCTGTTAACCTTTCGCTGTGTCGGTTTTACCGCATGCATGGTGCAGTTTGACACTTTCCTTTTGTGTCTCTTAATCTCCTATTTTTCTATCATTTTAGTATTTTCTAATGAAGTGCGAGCATACCATGAGCACCCATTCCTCTCAGAAGGGATCCCGATCTCACATACAAATATCCAGTAAAACCTCAGTATAATCCAGAGAAACAGGAGTGTGCTTAAACCATGCTGTGCAGTTTCCTAGAAACCACACCAGCTATTACTATTACATGGAGGGGGCTGTAATTACTGCATCTTGCTATTTCACTTTTGAGAATTTTGAAGAGCTTTGCTGGAAGCAAAACAAATTCAAAGATCCACTGATGAATTCAGATGGTCATGAATCCATCTCAGGATGTTTTCTTGAAATTCTTTTCTGCATACTAGAAGCGGTTTAGTAGGAAAATAAATTTCGAATTCTAAGGACATCCTTTTTCTCAGTGTTTAAGAACGGTGCATTTGCAGCCTTCATGGAATAGCCTGGCGTCAGCCAATTTTCATGTGAAGTTCCTGAAGTCGCACTAATCATTTGTTTTCCAAGTCATCTTTGTCTGGTAGAGGTAGTGATATCTTCCCTAGAGCATTTTACCGCACTCTTCACACTGATTAAATGTTTTCCTTGCATCATGTTCTCCAGGCATACAGAAGAAATGATGCAGGATCTGGCAGGTCTGATTCAGGGAGACAACATGGTGAGAGACTTGATACTAAAACGCATTCCCATTTGTATGCTTTCTCATTCTTGACGTGGCTTTGCTTCAAAGCATTTTTTGAAAGGAGGGCCACCTTTAAATATTATATTGGAGACTGTGTATATTGTCTGCTCACAGTCATTTCCCTAGCTCTGGTAATTCTTCTTAGGAATTTTCATGGCTTTCTGCACAGAGTATTTTGTGACTCCTTCCCTTTCCTAACAGCTTGAAAGGTTTTTGGTAGGTCAGGGCCGTTTAAGATTGTGGTAGGAGATCCAGAGAGGATCTTCTACGAACACAAAACAGAGGAAGAGATAGTGGTGGCAGAAAAGGAACTAGAGACTATTAGGAACTAAAGAGTGAGAACATCTGATCTTTATCTGTGGCCAAAGAATAGGAAAATTCCATATTTTCCTCAAGTACATAGCAATGTTATTAAACTTCTCTTTCTTTGTATATTGCAGGGATATATGAAGAGCATGTGTCTCTTGGTAGTGACATCCAAGTTAGAAAGAAAAAGGTCACCAAAAAGCACCAGCATCCTCATACAAGAAAAAGATCTATATAGGCCGAAGCATGCTCTCTCTCTCCCTACCACCCAGAAATTCAGCCAAATGAAAAGCAAAGCCTTCCCTTCAGGAAAACCAAACAAAAGCAATGAGTCTTGAACCCTCATTGTGTCCAGACAGGCACAGAGAGTTTGCCAGAGCAAACAAGTTCCAGAGTCAAAGGATTTCCGCTGAGAACACTCTGCAACCAGTCCTCATAAGTTCAGCCCTGTGCTTTCCAGCCAGTTCTGACTGCTGAAACTATTGCAAAGAGGCCTCCTATTACAATGACACATTTGACAGTTTTGCCAAGAGCACTTGGTGAAATGCCAAAGTAAGAATCAGTGCATTTTCCTGAGAGGAAAAACAAAACAAAACAAAAAACACAGATGGTGAGGAGGAATACTTGAAATGCTCCTAGTAAACCTGAATGGCTAAGTTCCCATGCAAAAAATACCTGGCGTGTAACCCCAAGGGAGAATGGAGAACCTAGTTCTCGTGGCTTTCCCTCTCCAGAGACTGCCCACCCATTTTCAATAATGTTCATCAGTATTGCAGAATGATCATCCCTTTGTGTGCTTGAGCCCACTTTGAAGATAATTCTCTCCCTCTGAATAGTTAGCGAACTAATATCCTATGTTTGTGTTGCCTCAATTAACAGTGCTTCAAAGTCAACTGAAGCCCTGTGCTCAACACAGGGCTTTCACTAGGTCACCTCCAAGTCTCTTCTTGACCCTGGGATTCAGCTGTTACCACAGTGAATGGTGACACAGCTATGATAATTTGGGGTTCTGCAGCCCACACCGTGAAGCACTGGGAGAAAACTGGAGATGCTCATGTGAGGACATCCAACATCTGCGCAGCCCAATCAGGAAAAAACAAATTCCCCCTCTGCTGAACAACAGTCACATAGAAAGAAATGCATTTGGCACCAGAGAAAAGTTGTCAGCCCAAAGCACGAATTTTAAGAAGGGCACAGGCGTTATGGCTTTTCCTAAGGTTGGGGAGTCTGAACTGTGGTCCTGACTGGCATCAGGGGCAGGGGGATCTGGACCTGCCAGGGTGGTCACCAGCCCCCAGCTTGCTTCACCACCCTCCAAGAGCAGGTTCCTCTCGCTGCTTTGCTGTATACAAGCAAGCTTCCTCTTGGCACGATGAGCATGATAAGCTATTTTCAAAATTTTATCTCCACCCAAATTACCAGGTTAATACATAGGTGACGAATCACTCCCTAAACTCACACCTTGCAGGAAAGTTTTAATAGCTTTAAAGAGTTGACTTCTGTCTAGTTTACAGAGCTCCCTCTGATTTTACACAACGTCAAGCGTAATGGAAGGCTCTTCTTCCACTGCTTTTATATGCCATATCCTTTCTTTCTGTTTCTTCTTTAAAACACATTGTTTTCTTTATTTAATACAGGATTGTGCATCCAGAGCTTTGCAGATGGAATGCATAATTGAACATTATATTCCAGTCTTGAGAGACACACCATAAAATTAATATTTGAACCATATTCTTGCTGATCCAGGGGAAGGGAGCAAAATTACACAAAGAAAATATTCTAAAGCAATTTGTGGCCTATCTGCAGAATACTTTCCAGACATCAGCATAGTAAGAGGAAGACTTAACATTAATAAAAGGTGTTTTTCAATTCACAGGCAGTGCTGTCCTGAGCTAGATTGCTTTGGGCAATCTTACAGATAGGGAGTCAAAGCAGATAGGGTCTGGGGTGATGGGGAAAAAAGAGACAAAGTGAGATAAGACCAAACTTCATGCAATTCTCCCTGTCCCCCACACAACAACAGTGCTGTGGAGACACAAAGCAACAGGCTGCTAGACCTTATACTGCAATACAGATGGTAATGACCCCCCTGACCACACCAGGGTCAGACTTTCACAGCATGGAGGTCCTGGCTCGATTAAAGGCATTTGAAACGCTTTCAACAGAAGATTATGGACTTTATGCAATACTATTCCAAAGCCAAGCAGGAAAAAAAAAGGGGGGGAAAAGAAAAAGAAAAAAAAAAAAAGCCATAAGCTATATTCAAGAGAGAATCAAGGTCAGGGGAGACAAAAAGGTGATGGCCATTACTAATCAACTACTTGAGTTATTACCATAGTCATGAAACTCAGATAAGATTTTAGAGCTATAAGAAACTCATATGGAGCTGCTTTGCCCTGGGATATTGGTGTGAACAAAGAGATGTCAAGTCATTAAGATTTGAGTTGATGCCAGATAGTCTCCAATTTCATAGTAAGATCCAGAGTTCTATTTGTGTTCAAAATTGTTTCTAGAAAAAGAACAAAAACAAACAGAAAAACTTTATCATATGAGCTCCAATGATTGATCTCAATATCTACTAGGATCCAAAAATATTTAAGTATGAACCATGTTTTGTGCATTGCTGGGGCTCCACTTTTCAGTTTCTCCAGAAGTCAAGGTTTTCCTTAGTAAAAATTTTGGAAGCACATTCATACCATAGGGAAATGACATCTCTCTGTAGTTATAACTATGTAGCCTAAAAACGCAGCACTATCAGAGATTTGCTTTTTGATGGGGCTGACATCTCTACCTTCCATTAATGGACAATGCAACAATAAGAAGGTACACGTACACTAGAAAAGATTTAGGCAACCGGTATGCCTACGCTATCACATCTGCAGTTCATATGTTTATTAGTCACAACTTGATATTAAAAGGTATTCTAATTGGCAAGGACTTAGTCCCTCTGATCTCAGGAAGTTTATAATTGTGAGAGCCATAGACACAACATGCATGAGATCTAATTCTCACACGCTTACTTATGTATTACAGAAAGCATGTCTATATTGCGCAAAGCAATGGGGCAGTGAATGAAAAGCAGGTGAGCTCCCCTGTCTGGCATACAGAAAAATAAAAGAAAAACTCCTTTAACACCGAGATTAGAAGTAAAGCTAGGTAACCTTGTTTACCCTTCTGACTCTGTGATCATCTCTGGTGACCAGCAACTAGGTCCAGATATCGCAGCTCTCTCCATCCAGAGAGAGCATTTCCATAGCATAGTGTGATACCTCCCCATACCTTTACCCTATCGTTCTCCACATGTGTACCAGAGCACATCTCAGCGGTCCTTCTGCAAAGGTGTCCCAAAAAGCCGGGACAGAAACAGCCTGAAGCACTACTATAGGAAGAGC